>JALPQD010000709.1:0-114912 GCA_023101885.1 Typhlomys cinereus | reverse complement strand
TCTTGAACCCCTTTTGTTTATTGCACAAATCTTCATCCAACTTCCCCTTACACTTGTCCTCCCATTGTAAAATCAATCCCATGTCTATCCTCTGGGCTGTCACAGAGTCGGCAAACCCACAGTACAAAGCCTGCGTAGCTCGCAGCCAGTGCAGAGAGCCAGTGATGGGGGAAAGCAGGCGACGGCCCAGGGAACACTCCGTGTGCCTCGGTTGCCCCGGCCTCTCCACCTGGGGGACACTCCGTGTGCCTCGGTTGCCCCGTCCTCTCCGCCTGGGGGACACTCCGTGTGCCTCGGTTGCCCCGGCCTCTCCGCCTGGGGGACACTCCGTGTGCCTCAGTTACCCCGTCCTCTCCGCCTGGGGGACACTCCATGTGCCTCGGTTACCCCGTCCTCTCTGCCTGGGGGACACTCCGTGTGCCTCAGTTACCCCGTCCTCTCCGCCTGGGGGACACTCTGTGTGCCTCAGTTACCCCGGCCTCTCCGCCTGGGGGACACTTCCGTGTTCCTTGGTTGCCCCGGCCTCTCAGACGGAGCTGCTGGGTTAGAGGAATCGGCTTCGCCCTGGTGTTTCCTGTTGGAATTCAACCACCCTGAGCTGGGCTGGGGGATTGTCTTCGAACCCAAGGGGTCTAACGGGGCATCCAACATGGGGGTTCATAGTCAGTTCCACCTCTGATGGGTTCTGGTAATAGTTGAGGATTGTGTTCCAAGTCCCCTCCTCATCTTAGCAGAGGCCATGTGTGACGGCCCCCCAGCCCACAGCCTCTCCCCCCCACCCCGTCCAACGGCCCCTACTGACGTCCCCCACGGCCCGCTGGCCCCTAGTGATACCCCCCAGCCCGATGGGCACGTGTGACGTCCACCCTCAGTCAGACAACTGTCCCGTGACGTCCCCTCGGCCCGATGACCATCACGTGATGTCCCATCCCTCCCCTGGCTCTCAGGACATGGCGTGGTATCAGGGAAGATGGGTGCAGACCCCAGACTCCTCCCTGGCCTGACTTGGGCAGGGGCTGCCCCTCCCCCCGGCTTGGCGCCCGTCCCCCAGCTCTGGGAAGGGGGAGAGCAGGGCAGTGGCTGCGGCCGCTGGAGGGAACCCCGCGTCCTCCGGTTGACACGGTCTCTTCAGGAAAGAGGCCGCGACGGCACTCGGGAAGTTCAGGAGGCGGGGGACGGCCCTGCGTGTGGGTAACGCTCTGGCAGGACCAGAGTTCAGGTCCTCGCATCCCGCGTGGACGCTCTGCTGGTGTGGTGGCCGCTTGCAAGCCAGCCTCAGGAGGAGGAGAATGAGCCCAGCCCTGTCTGCACGCTCTGGGGTGATTAGAGACCCGCAATCTTGGGGCTCCATGCTGGTGCGCGCACCCCCCCCCCCCCCGCACAGAGAAAATGGAAATAGGCAAAAAAGAAGCTAAGGAAACAGAAGGCCCAGGAAGTTCAGAGCTATCACACTCACAGAGCCCTGAGGGCGCCGTGGTCTGTAATGGCGTCTGAAGGACTCTGGATTCTTGGGGGCCCGCAGCAAGCTCCCAGGATGTGGCTGTCCTCCCCCAGGCCGAGGGCTTCCTGTGCTGTGCGCGCCAGTGTCATCGCAGCAAGTAACTCCCAGAAGCTCTCTGGTCCACCCAGTGATCCTGGGGTGGCCCCGTCTCTGCTCTGCCCTAGCACCATTTGGGGGTGAGACATTCAAGCCCCCCGAAGGAAAATCACCAAAGAGCAGAGACCCCCAGCGGTGCCCTGGATGCCAGGACCTCCCGATGTCATCCACCCTCCCTTGGTGGCACGCAGGTCTTGTGGGCACAGACCTAGGAATGCAGAGCGGCAAGGGACAGACAAGACAAGCCCAGAGGGCAGCACTGACTGCTCGGGTCAGCCCCACCCACGTGCGGATGCAGTGAGAGACTCAGTCCCCCGGGTCCTGCCGCGGACGCCTGTGCCAAGCTGAGGAAGGCGAACGGGGACCCGTGTGCGCACTAGAGAATTCAGACGCTGCTCAGTGGCCACGGGGGAGAGTCTGGCACAGGATGCTCTTGGGAGGGGGCTGGGGGGGCATGGATCATGGGGTCCAGAAGCAGAAGGGTGGTGCAGTAGAGCCCAGCAGGCATGAGGCTGTGGAGACGGTCTGGAAGGGTCCGGAAGGATCTAGAAGGGTCCGGCAGGATCTGGAAGGGTCTGGAAGAGCGAGCACTGGTCATCGCTGAGAGACCTGAGCTGTCACCACCTGTGCTGAGGTGCTGGGCGAGTGGACTGAGAGGTGAGGGATTAGGGTCAGATGACCTGGCCACCACCCCGATTCCTAGCTCGCAACAGCGGCCGGGGAGCCCACGGTACTGCCCTCAGCTCACGCCGAATCGGCCCGAGCGTGGGTTTCCAGATCTTAAACGGGGTGGGCCGTAGGGTTTTGTGTGGTTCTTTATTTTAATTTGTTTACGTGTGTCCGTGTGTATTGGAAGGCACTGTGTGTGCCTGTTGAGATCAAGGGTGACTTTGGGAGTCGTCCCGGACAGTTCTACCTCCTTTTCGCTTCGCTCTGGTATTTCCCAGTCTCTACCTTCCAGAGCCGGAAGTACAGGCCACCGCCATTTCTACCTGGTGTTTTTATATGGGATCAGGATCTGAACTCAGGTCCTTCTGCTTGTGAGGCAGAGACTTCGCCCCTGAGCCATCTCTGCAGCCCCAGATTTTTGCTTTTTAATAGGAGAAGCTGCTAGTGAGTTTTTGAAAGGTCTGACAGGCTCCGTTTTTCCTTCCGGTGAACTGGGCTGGAAGATCCCAGGAGACACCCCTGCCCCTCCACAGCTAAGAAACTGACAGCCTGTGTGTTGACGTGAGCTTTTCTTTCCCTTCTAATAATCCCGTGAGTCCTGGCTCGGGAAGCCAGGGCCTGAGTGAAACACTCATTGTCCTCAGACCTGTCAACTGAAGACACTGGCCTTAGCAGCCACCGCCAGGAGCCCAGCACCAGAGCTGCCGGGACCAGAGCTGCCCAGAATCCGCTGCCTCCTCCTGGGGCTGCAGCTGGAGTCTGCAGAGCAGGCTGCAGCTGCTTGGCAGGAGCTTGGCTGTAGGAAACGGGCACAATTAGCTCGATGCATCGTCCCGGAGAGTTGTGTTCGCCCGCAGACTGTTAAACAGATCTCTGGCCCACCCACCCGCGCCAAGGGGACCAAGGCATTTAGCAGAAATTAAAAGTGAATCCAAGGCGGCCTTCGCAGGTGATGGAGTCTGCTTTCGATAGACGGCCCCCTCGTGCGGGGTGGGCAAGCGGCTGGTTCGTGCATGAAGTGGTTTCTGCTCCTGGGAGCCGGCTGGCCCAGGCGATGCTTGAGGATGCACCAGAGGCCTGTTGATGCGCGTCAGATCCACGTGCGGATCCACGTGCACGCCCGTGGTGCGTGGTCACGTGCGATGTGCTGGAGCAGATGATGGGGGGCCTCGGATCGTAGGTCCAAGCAGATGATGGGGGCCTCAGATCGTGGTCCAAGAAGATGATGGGGGGTCTCAGATCGTGGTCCAAGCAGATGATGGGGGCCTCAGATCATAGGTCCAAGCAGATGATGGGGGGTCTCAGATCGTAGGTCCAAGCAGATGATGGGGGGGTCTCAGATCGTAGGTCCAAGCAGATGATGGGGGGCCTCAGATCGTGGTCCAAGAAGATGATGGGGGGTCTCAGATCGTGGTCCAAGCAGATGATGGGGGCCTCAGATCATAGGTCCAAGCAGATGATGGGGGCCTCGGATCGTAGGTCCAAGCAGATGATGGGGGGTCTCAGATCGTGGTCCAAGCAGATGATGGGGGGCCTCGGATCGTAGGTCCAAGCAGATGATGGGGGTCTCAGATCGTAGGTCCAAGCAGATGATGGGGGGGTCTCAGATCATAGGTCCAAGCAGATGATGGGGGGTCTCAGGTCGTAGGTCCAAGCAGATGATGGGGGCCTCAGGTCGTAGGTCCAAGCAGATGATGGGGGGCCTCAGATCGTAGGTCCAAGCAGATGATGGGGGGCCTCAGATCGTAGGTCCAAGCAGATGATGGGGGGTCTCAGATCGTAGGTCCAAGCAGATGATGGGGGGTCTCAGATCGTAGGTCCAAGCAGATGATGGGGGGTCTCAGATCGTAGGTCCAAGCAGATGATGGGGGGTCTCAGATCGTAGGTCCAAGCAGATGATGGGGGGTCTCAGATCGTAGGTCCAAGCAGATGATGGGGGGCCTCAGATCATGGTCCAAGCAGATGATGGGGGCCTCAGGTCGTAGGTCCAAGCAGATGATGGGGGGTCTCAGATCGTAGGTCCAAGCAGATGATGGGGGGTCTCAGATCATGGTCCAAGCAGATGATGGGGGGTCTCAGATCATGGTCCAAGCAGATGATGGGGGGTCTCAGATCGTAGGTCCAAGCAGATGATGGGGGGTCTCAGATCATAGGTCCAAGCAGATGATGGGGGGTCTCAGGTCGTGGTCCAAGCAGATGATGGGGGGCCTCAGATCGTAGGTCCAAGCAGATGATGGGGGCCTCGGATCATAGGTCCAAGCAGATGATGGGGGGTCTCAGGTCGTGGTCCAAGCAGATGATGGGGGGTCTCAGATCGTAGGTCCAAGCAGATGATGGGGGGTCTCAGATCATGGTCCAAGCAGATGATGGGGGGCCTCAGATCGTAGGTCCAAGCAGATGATGGGGGGTCTCAGATCGTAGGTCCAAGCAGATGATGGGGGGTCTCAGATCGTGGTCCAAGCAGATGATGGGGGGCCTCGGATCGTAGGTCCAAGCAGATGATGGGGGGTCTCAGATCGTGGTCCAAGCAGATGATGGGGGGCCTCAGATCGTGGTCTCGGGCCAGCGCCCCCCCATGGGCAAACAGAGAGGAGCTTGTACCTGAAGCTTGCCGAGGAAGTTGCTCTTCCTGACCCTGATTAAGGGGTCTACTTTCCCGTTGAAGGGGGCAGCCTATCACGGTAGGGAGGGCCCCTGGGGGCAGCAAGTAGACACACAAATGCTGGGCGCAGTCGAGTCTCCTTCCTGTCCGCCGTGGGGCCCAATCCACAGCTCGGTGCTGCCCACTCGGCTTCCCCCTTACTGCTGCCCCCCAGCGTCCACGCCGGCACGTGCTCTCCCACTGCTCCCGTGATAGCGCAGCTCCCAAGGGAATACCAGGCGGCGGTTATTCTTCATGAAGTTCACGACTTTGAAGGCCCTGCGCCAAACAAGGATTGGCAGGACAAGAAGCAGTTCCGGCCGTATGTCTGCTGGCCTTCGACAGAGGGGTCTGTCCAGCCCTCCTGAGGTCCTCATGTGGTCAGGGTGGTCTCCCTGGAGCCCACCCTCTGCGTAGAGCTCCGTGTGCAACTTGCTCATGGGTGGGTGCAGCAAGGGCAACCTCAGACTCTGCTGCTCCCCCTGATAAATCAAGGGCAGCCCCTGCTCATGCTGCCCCTGGAGGCCTGAGGACCAGAACGAGGGACGGGGCTGATCCAGGCTGTGCCTTGCTCCCCAGACTCCTGCCCCTTCCCACTTGGGATGCTCCACGGCCCTCCCCAGTGCTGTGTCCCAGTCAGAGTGTGTGCAGTGCTCCCCGGAGGGTCCTTCTACAGTGCTCCCTGGACGGTGCTCCCTGGAGACCCCTTGAATGGTGCTCCCTGGATAGTGCTCCCTAGACGGTGCTCCCTGGAGACCCCTTGAATGGTGCTCCCTGGATAGTGCTCCCTAGACGGTGCTCCCTGGAGACCCCTTGAATGGTGCTCCCTGGATAGTGCTCCCTAGACGGTGCTCCCTGGAGACCCCTTGAATGGTGCTCCCTGAACGGTGCTCCCTGGAGGCTCCTTGGACAGTGCTCCCTGGAGGCCCCTTGAAAGTGCTCCCTGGATGGTGCTCCCTACAGCATCCCTTGAATGGTGCTCCCTGCATGGTGCTCCTTGGATGGTGCTCCCTGCATGGTGCTCCCTACAGCATCCCTTGGATGGTGCTCCCTGCATAGTGCTCCTTGGATGGTGCTCCCTGCATGGTGCTCCTTGGATGGTGCTCCCTGCATGGTGCTCCTTGGATGGTGCTCCCTGCATGGTGCTCCCTGCATGGTGCTCCCTGGATGGTGCTCCCTGGATGGTGCTCCCTACAGCATCCCTTGGATGGTGCTCCCTGCATGGTGCTCCCTACAGCATCCCTTGAATGGTGCTCCCTGCCTGGTGCTCCTTGGATGGTGCTCCCTGCATGGTGCTCCTTGGATGGTGCTCCCTGCATGGTGCTCCTTGGATGGTGCTCTCTGCATGGTGCTCCTTGAATGGTGCTCCCTGCATGGTGCTCCTTGGATGGTGCTCCCTGCATGGTGCTCCCTACAGCATCCCTTGGATGGTGCTCCCTGCATGGTGCTCCTTGGATGGTGCTCCCTGCATGGTGCTCCCTACAGCATCCCCTGGATGATTCTCCCTGGATGGTGCTCCCTGGATGGTGCTCCTGGGCGATCCTTGAACGGTGCTCCCTGGGGCAACGGATACGTGTGGGTGTGGCATGATGCGCGTGCATCTGTGAGTGCTGCACTCACGTGTGTGAGGAGGCCAGGAGGACATTATGTGTCCTATTGCTCTCTGCCTTATCCCTTGAGACGGGGTCTCACTGAGCCCAGAGCCATGCTTGCAAGCAGGAAGCCCCAGCGCCCTTCCCGTCTCGCTCCCGCCGTGCTGGGGTGACGGCCGTGTGCCCTGCCACCCCAGACTTCTGATGGACGCCGGGGATTCAAACCGGGGTCTTGTGCCTGCACAGCAAGCTCTCTTACCCACTGAGCCAACTCTCCAGCCACCGCAGCTGGCTTTGAAACTCTGATATGATCCACGTGGGAATGAACTTGATGGCTCAGAACCGTGAAGGTCTCTCCCGACGACCAGAGGTGCTGGAGACCTGCCTGTCCCGGGCACCTAACTTGCTGGCTATGTGACCTTGGACCGGGAGCTTTTCGTGGCTAGAAATGAAGTTGATGAGCCGTGGACATGTCCCCCATGGGGCCAGTGGGAGGCAGGTGAAATGAGGAGGGTCTGTCAGTGGATGCCACTGGCTATGCACTGCCCACCAGACATACCTTGGGCAGCAGAGTGCCCAGCAGCCACCTGGCCACACGTGGGGTTGAGGAACCCAGACAGAGGGAGGAGTTCATCAAGAGGGTTCAGAGATCACAGCCAGGCCATGGCGGGTGGGTTCAGAGACCAGAGCCAGGCCGTGGCGGGTGCATCCAGGGTGAGTCTAGGGGGGCGCCAGCCTGCATGGCATCCACTCTGCTCAGCGAGGCACAGAAGCATTTCTGAGGGAGAGAACTGAGCTGTACAAAAGCCAAGTTTGATCCCCCACATCACGTGACACACCTGTAATCCTGGCAGGAGGGTTAGGCACGTGAGGCTGTCCTTGGCTACCTGTGGAATGTGAGGGCAGCCTGGGCTATGTAAGACTGTCCGATATAAAGATAGCGTCCGTCGGCGTGTGCGCCTGTGTGCAGGACGGTGTGCACTGGAGCGCGTGCCTGTGGAGGCCCGAGGGTCGCATCAGCAATCACCCTGCAGTACTGTGCCTCCTTGTCATGGCTGGGCACAGGTGTCAGCTTGACAGTTGAGGGTTGGAGCTCTGGGCACATTTGTAGAGAATCAGTAGTTGAGTTAAGCCCAGAGCAAACCTGAAGGAGATTGTCTACCTGATGGGGAAGACCCAGCCCATGGTGGGTGGGACTAGGCCCTGGAATAAACCACGGAGAGCTGGTTGAGAGAGTTGGCATCCTTCTGTTCACTTGGCCAGACATTCTGGTCTGGTGAGGATCGTCCCTCTCTCAGCCATTATGCAGACATGGTGTGGCCAATTCCCTCAGCCCTGGTGTTGGTGTGTGCTTTCCCATCAAGCTGGACTGAGAACTGTAACCAGTCAGTTGTAAGAGAATAAACCCCTTGTTCCCTTAAGCCGTCCAATGGTGATTTACCAGCAGCCGTGCAGGCGGCTGCAGCACTCCTTATTGCTTTGCTGTGGTTGCCCGGGCTCTGCCTTCCAGGGCCAGATTGCAGGCCACCGCCGTATCCACCAGGCACTTTTATGTGGGATCTGGGGATCCGAACTCATGTCCTTCTGCTTGTGCGGCAGACCATCTGAGCCATGTGCCCATCAAGCCCCTTTTAGCTCCAGATGCTGTGACCCCCAGAGCCTGGGCCCAGGAAACTGGTAAAGTCAACATGGGTCCCGGGTGCGAGTGATGCACCTGCTCAGGCCGACCGGAGGCTCCCAATTGCCACTAAGTGATGGCTGGACTTCAGCACAAGCCGTCGAAGACCTTAACTGGCCAATCAGTCGTGACCCGGCCCTCTGGCAGGGGGAGCTAGCGGCGGGCTGTGCGTGAGGGATCCACAGCCACAGGTGACAGATACATCTCTTGAGGGGAGCTGGGGCATGTAGAATGGGTGGCGATCTCGCCCCCAAGCGAAGACCCACGATTCCCCCTCTTCCCTTTGAGCGTGCCTGTGCTTGCAGCCGGCAGCCGGCAGCCCTCAGCGCCGGGAATCCTGATTCTCACTGAGGTGTCGCAAAGCCTGGGAAAGAGAGTCCCCTGGGGAGTCCTTCTACGGATCTGCTTCCTGCAGAATGGCTCTCCAGGAGTCACGCAGATGGCACCCAGGGTGCATCTGACTTTGCATGTGTGCGTGTGTGTGTATCTGTGCATGTGTGCGTGTGTGTGTGTGTGTATGTGTGTGTCTCTGTGTGTCTGTGTCTCTGTGTGTGTCTGTCTCTGTGTATGTGTGTGTCTGTGTGTCTGCATTCATGTGATCGTTACTCTGATGTCTGCAGGCCGCGTGGCATGCAGCACCTTCATCCGATTCCATTTCTGGAAGCGTAGCCGTGGCTCAGGCCGCACGAGGCCACTACGCGGCAGCAGAGAGAAGCTTGTTTCCAGAAACTCCATCTCTCCTGCCGCGGGAGAGGGAACCAAGCTCCGCTGGCCTCCCCATCGCCCTCCCGGCTCAGCCGCCCTCAGCTCCCGGCTGGGGGCAGCAGCAGGTGCACAGCCAGGCCTTTTTACGAATGGTGCCGCTTACCGTGTGTGGCAGTGAGCACTCGTGTAAAGCCAAGTGTGATTCGGGCTGGGGAGACCTCAGGGGCCTTTGCCTCGCAAGCAAAAGGACCTGAGAGCGGATCCCAGAGCCCCGGAAGGTACCAGGCAGATGTGGCCGTGGCCTGTGATTCCAGCCCTGGAAGGCGGAG
This sequence comes from Typhlomys cinereus, assembly GCA_023101885.1. Lineage (NCBI taxonomy): Eukaryota > Metazoa > Chordata > Mammalia > Rodentia > Platacanthomyidae > Typhlomys > Typhlomys cinereus. The sequence goes on along the minus strand of JALPQD010000709.1, from coordinate 105,701 downwards.
CCTGGAGAACCCCGGAGCAAAGCAAGAGGAGGTAGAAGCAACCCACGATGATCCCCCGTGGCACCTTGGACCTCCACAGGCGCACAGATACCTTCCTGTACACACGCACATAATAGAAAGTGTAGTTCCAGAAAAGATTCATTAAATGAATCGACTTTAAAAACCAAGTGTCTGTTTTAGCGAGGGGCTAGGAAGAGAGGCCTGTGGACTCTGGGCCTGGGGGCAAGTGACCACTGCGTCCACACCACGGGCATGGCGGAGATGCCACGGCAACAGGAACTCACCGCCACATGCAGAGACGAAGCTCCTATGAGGCACCCGTGCCCCTCGCCGTGGCTGTCAGAGCGTTGAAAAAGAACCCCAAGAAGTCAGGGTCTCCCCAGGAATCTCACCTGGAAGAAGGAAGAGGCTAAAGCCTGGCGCCGACCAAGAGGGGCTCTTCTCCCCAGAGGAGATTTCACGCGGCGCTGACACTTGTCCCATCCCAAATCTGCAGGAGCCAGTGAGCCGCTATGGGTGTTTGGACCTTGCTGGGAACAACTCTTGCCTCCTGTTTATTTTTACTATTTTATTTGTACTTACTGTGTGTGTGTGTGTGTGTGTGTGTGTCTGTGTGGGTGTGTGTGAAAAGGCACTGTGTGTCCCTGTGGAGGATCAAGAGTGACTTCAGGAATCATCCTGGATTGCTTCTACCTCCTCCTTACTTCACTCCGGGATTTCCCAGGCTCTGCCCACCAGGGCCGGAAGTGCAGGCCCCGCTGTTTCCACCTGCTGTTTTTACATAGGACCTGGGATTTGAACTCAGGACTTTCTGCTTGCAAGGCAGAGTCTTAACCCCTGAGCTGTCTCTCCAGCCTCACCTTCTGTTCACCTGTGAAGGACACAGACGGACTTGGTGGTGGCCGTTCTCACTTCCCACGTGGCCACGTTGAATAAGTCTTATTTTTTCCCGGTTTGCTTGATCTCTTTTTGAGTCGCTGGAGAAGGGCGGTCAAACAGAGGCGCAGATGTCGCCCCGGGTCGGGTTCATGTGAGGCGCTGGTCACAAGTCAACCTGGACGCGGAGAGATTCACGCTGGCACGTCACCCTCCGCCCTTCTGAACCCCCAGCCTGTGGGACGGCACCGCCCACATTTAGACAGGGTCTCCCCACCTGTCTGGAAGCACCCACGTACGCCCACCCGAGGTGACTCCTGGGCGATCCCCAATCCCACCCAAGCACGGCGCGTCCATCTCCACTGAAGCTCAGTGGGTCCCGGCCCCTCCCCCCACGTCACCTCGCGGGGCCAGAGGCAGTAGCAGCGGCCGCAGGTTCACCCTGACGCTGGCCCACCCAGCACCCCAGCTAGAGGACAGCATCCTTCCGGGCAATTCTGGAAACACCTTCCCAGGACTCGGCCCAGGTCCACCCTGAGCCAATCACCGTAGCAGAGGGAATCACGTGCTGTGATTGGTTAGGCCTGAGACGGGGCAGTCGGTCTCCTCAGGAGAGGGGGAAAAGTCTTGTCATCATAAAATGAAGGTGACACGTCGGCCGGGGTAGACGGGCAGCGTCCCTCCTATCCTTGTGGGAGACCTCCCCTCGTGCCGGGTCCATCGCTGGGCCTCTTCCATCGCCGGGCCTCTCCCCTCGTGCCGGGTCCATCGCTGGGCCTCTTCCCTCGTGCTGAGTCCATCGCTGGACCTCCATGAGCCACGGTCTCCCCGTCTATAGTGGTGCACCCAGAGGTCACAGTTAGGCGCCCACACTGACGACGGTCAGACCCAGGGTCCTTCACTGCCAGCGCTGCGGCTCATGCCAAGGCAGCTGCACCCCGAAGAGCAGCGGGTCGGGTTTACGGGGCCAGAGCGCGACCCCATCATGTCGGTGTAAGGTGGGGGCGGGGGGCAGCTCTGTGTCATAAGCGTGATGCCCAGCTGCAGCTGGGTAGGTCGTTCTGGCCGACGGTGCAGTGAGCTGGGGTGAGCTCAGGAACGACGTGGCTCGGCCCAAAGCTGGAAGACGAGCAACTTCTGACATGCCAGTGGGCGATGGTCTCGCCCCTCTTGGCCCCTTGGGAAAGGTCCTGGGGCCAGGGTGCCGGGCGCTGACTCCAGGCTGTGCAGTGCAGTCCACCCATCAGGCGGCTCACAGAACCGCGGCCCCCCGGCCGCTCTGACCCGGCTCCCCTCCGCCCCCCGCAGAGCACCTGAAGAAGCCGCTGGAAGACTACGTGGCTCTTTTCCCCAGCGTGAAGATTCTCCGCACCAAGAAGCGGGAAGGCCTGATACGGACCCGCATGCTGGGGGCCTCGGCCGCCGTGGGGGACGTCATCACCTTCCTGGACTCGCACTGCGAAGCCAACGTCAACTGGCTGCCACCCCTGCTCGGTAAGGACGGGGCGGGTCGGCGTCCTGGGAGCACCCCGAGGGTGCCGGGGGTCACCGCTGACGAGTGACCCAGCAAGTGCCCGGCATGGTCAGCGCAGACTTCCCAGGGGAAACCCACACGCAAGAGCCGCGAAAATAGGCGGGAGGCTGGTCGGAGGGGAGTGTGGAGTGGGGGTGGGGGGTAGCAAGGGGGTCAGCGTATTCATCATGTATGCAAATATCAAAGAGTGACCGTCAGGGAGGAAGCAGGAGGAAGGGAGGAAGGAGGAGGAAGGGAGGAAGGAGGAGGAAGGGAGGAACAAAGGAAGAAGAAAGGAAAACAGAAGAGTCAGGTTGCCCAGAGCAGCCCCAGCCCAGTGTACCACTTTATTGCCCATTGTGGGGACGTGTGGAGGTCAGGGCTGGAAGCTTCTCCCCGATGCTTTCATTTTCCCGGAGCAAGCGGAGTCGTCTGAGAGCCGGGAGATGGGGCTCAGCTGTGTGCCTGAAGATGGGGGTTCAGTCCCCAGCGCTGCCTTAACTTTGTAGAGTGGTAGAAAGGCGCTGGGCATGGGCGGCTGGCAGACCCCAGGCTCGAGAAAAACGAACTGAGCTTCCTGATGTGAGCTGCCATCCAATAGCTCGGGGAGCAAAGAGGACAGGAGCAGAGGGCAAAGAGCAAGCAAAAAGTACCCCCAAAAGCCTCCTGATGCTCTGACACGTGCCCCGCCCTTGAGGCGGGCCTGGAAGCTGAGGTTGATGCTCGTGGGGACCACACGAGTGGCCCGAGCCAGCCCCACAGCACCACAGAAGCATCCAGAAGGTTTGTCCTGAGTTTGGTCACAGAATTCATGAGGTCACATGTCTGGTTCTCAGACGGGCGCTCAGCGGAGCAGAGAGAGTCCAGTTCTGATCAAGTGTTTGGTCAATGAAACCAAAGCTGTGCGTGTCTGGTGAGGGAGGGAGGGAGGGAGGGAGGGGGAAAGGGGAGGGGTGAAGGAGGAGGGAGAGAGAGGGGAGGGAGGGGAGAGGGGGGGAGGAAGGAGGGAGGGGGAGGCAGAGAGGACCCCAGGACAGCGTGAGTTCAAGGTCAGCCTGCTACACAAGACAGTCTCTCAAAAGAGGAAAAACAAACAACAAAACAAGCAAACAAACCATGCTCTGCTCTCCCTTCCCCTCTGCAGTTCCCAACTCTGGGTTGGGGTTCACCGGAACCCCGTCTCCAGGGAGAGGGGTGCAGAGCCGGCGCTCAGCAGCTCCTCCACTGACGGCGTCTCTTGCCCCCTCAGATCGCATCGCTCGGAACCGCAAGACCATCGTGTGCCCGATGATCGATGTGATCGACCACGATGACTTTCGGTACGAGACCCAGGCCGGGGACGCCATGCGGGGCGCCTTCGACTGGGAGATGTACTACAAGCGCATCCCGATCCCCCCAGAGCTGCAGAAGGTGGACCCCAGCGAGCCGTTCGAGTAAGTGCGACGGCCCGAGCTCCTCCCGGGCCAGCAGCCAGCTGTCAGTCACCCTCACGTCCCCTGGGCCCGCGTGCCGAGCAGCCGCCCCTCCTCCTCCGTTGCCGTGAGGAGACGCCGGGCACCGAGCAGCTCGGGAGGAAGGTTTATCACTTGATTTCCGGTTCCAGAGGGGAGAGTTCACACAGAGGGAATGAAGGGGGGCTTGGGGCAGAGGCAGGAGGCAGGAGTCACATCACAGCGGCCAACCAGAGGCTGAGAAGGAGAGAGAGAGACGGAGCAGGGGATTCACATCACAGCAGCCATTGGGGACAGATGGGGGGCAGGTACCAGCCAAGGTACGTCCTCCAGCAGGCTCCACCTCCCAGCCTTCCGGAACAGCACCACCAGCTGCAGCCAAGCGTTCAACACATGACCCGAGGGGGACGACTCACGGTCAAACCATGACACCCCTGATCCTGTTACCCTGGCAGCCACGGCTGTGTGGATCTTCCTAGTGGGGCCGCGAGGTTCCCAGAGGCTAAAGGACTTGTTTAGGTCACACAGCAAAGGCAAGGTACACGCATGCATACATGCATGCACACACACGCACACACACGCACGCACGCATGCACCACACACACACGCATTCACATGTGCACCCCACACATGCACACCCCATACACGTGTGTAGAAAAGAAAGTAACATTCTTAAAAAGACAGAAAGGAGAGGTGGCTCAGGGGTTAAGCCTCCGCCTTGCAGGCGGAAGGTCCTGAGTTCGGATCCCAGATCCCACGTATAGACGCCAGGTGGAAGCGGGGGCGGCCTGCGCTTCTGGTCCTGGTAGGGCGGAGCCTGTGAATCCCGGGGCAGAAGGAGGTGGAGGCGTCCATGGTGGTTCACGAATTCGTCCGTGGTTCTACACACACACACGCGCGCGCACATACACACGCATATGCACACAGTTGAATAAATAATAATAATAAAAAAAATTTAAAAAAAAAAAAAAAAAAGACAGAAAGGAATAAGATCCACTTGAATAACCGGTCTCACACCGGTGGGTGAGGCTTCACCCGTGCCCGGCACTGCAGCTGACACCCTCGTCTCGCGGGGCCCGCGGGCCCATCCCACTCACACCCTTCTGGTTCCCAGGCAGTCGCTTCAGGTGACAGTCGCCCTGCGGCCTAGGGTGGCGTCCTGCATGGTGTCCGTCCCTTGGGCAGCATGGCAGGGCTGGGGCAGAGGGCACATGCAAAGTTCCCAGCATGCTCGCACCTGCCTGCTGCGCCCCGGGGGAGGGGGAGGGGGAGGCACATCTGGGCTGGCACCGTGACGTAGAGACAGGGCCAGAAGGCAGCAGCCTTGACTGCAGTGCGAAGCCGCAGTAAGACCTGTCACATGGCAGAGTCGGGGGTGGTGATGCCCCTCGTACGTGGGTGAGACGAGAACCCCCCAGCCCATTCAGGACAGCCTAGAAACATCCCAGGGGACGGCCCCTCGTGTGTCACTTCTGTCCCCTACTGGGGCGAAGGGACGGGGGGAAGGGAGAGTCCCCCCCTCCCCCCAGAGTCACCGTGCCCGGCAAGGCAGGACGGCTGAGCTCGGCGAGTAGAATCCACAGAGGAGGGGCTGGGAACCAGGTGCCGGATCCGGCCCAGAGGCTGCGCTGGGCTCAGGCAAGGCCCGGCCAGCTGGGTGATTGTTCTGTGCTTCTAGCAGATTCTGCAGCACGCTCAGCTGGAGACCCTGGCTCCAGCCTGGAACTGAGGGGAAGGCTGTGCGTGTGTGCGCAGGCGTGTTTGCGTGCATACGTGTGCGCGCATGTGCATATGTGTGTGCATGCATATGTGTGCGCGCGTGCGCCTATATGTGTGTGTGCATGTGTGTGCACGCATGTGCGTATATGTGTGTGCAAGTGTGTGCATATATGTGTGGTGTGTGCGTGTGTGTGCATATGTGTGATGTGTGTGCATGTGTGGTGTGTGTGCGTGTGTGTGTGTGGTGTGTGTGCGTGTGTGTGTGGTGTGTGTGTGTGTGTGTGGTGTGTGTGCGTGTGTGTGTGTGGTGTGTGTGTGTGTGCGTGTGTGTGTGTGGTGTGTGTGCGTGTGCATGTGTGTGTGTGGTGTGTGTGCGTGTGTGTGTGTGGTGTGTGATTATAACTCCAAGGCCTTGGGAAAGGTCACTTTCTGGGATTTCATGTCACAAGACCCCTGGGCATTAATCCCGTGGAGGAATTGGCATGGCTGATGTGCGGCGCGCCTGAGGGTGGTGCTGGGGGAGAAAGAAGAAGGCAGGCAGTCCCCACAGACGGCCTCGGAGTCCCGAGTTGACAGCCTGGTCCCGGGCCCACCACGGCCTGGACACGTCACCTGCCTGCCCCAACTTTGCCTCCCTGCCCCTCTTCTCCGGCAGGTCTCCCGTGATGGCCGGAGGACTGTTTGCCGTGGACCGGAAGTGGTTCTGGGAGCTGGGTGGGTACGACCCTGGCCTGGAGATCTGGGGAGGCGAGCAGTACGAGATCTCGTTCAAGGTGAGTGGGCCAGAAGCCCCTCCGCTCAGTGCCTCGCGGGATGCCTGCCTTTGCCAGCCGGGCACAGGCTGCTGTGGTCAGCAGCGCTGGCCACTCTGTGTGGAGGCGACGAGGGCGCGGGGGGCACGCACTCAATGTGGAGGTGACCACAGTGTGGGGGGACCCACTCAATGTGGAGGTGGCAAGGGCATGGGGGGCACGCACTCAATGTGGAGGTGACCACAGTGTGGAGGGACCCACTCAATGTGGAGGTGGCAACAGTGTGGGGGCACGCACTCAATGTGGAGGTGACCACAGTGTGGGGCGACCCGCTCAGTGTGGAGGTGACAGCGTGGGGGGACCCACTCAATGTGGTGAGCCATGAAGGGTTGGGCACGTTTGGGGGGCCCGCTCAGCTCTTCTCCCCATGGCCTGCATAGCCGCCTCTTGGCTTCACGGGAGACCAGGAGGTAAACACTGCAGCCGAGGAGTCAGAAAGACCCGGGTTCAGGGGCTGGAGAGGTGGCTCAGGGGTTAAGCCTCTGCCTTGCAGGCGGAAGGTCCTGAGTTCCAATCCTAGATCCCACGTATAGATGCCGGGCGGAAGCGGGGGCGGCCTGCATTTCTGGTCCTGGTAGGGCGGAGCCTGTGAATCCCGGGGCAGAGTAAACAAGGAGGTGGAGGCGTCCATGGTGGTTCCCGAATTCGTCCGTGGTTCTACACACACATACATACACACACACACACACACACAAACACATACACACGCACAATTGAATAAATAATAAAAAAATTTAAATTAAGAAAGACCCGGGTTCAAATCCCTCTTCTATCTTGCAGTGGCCACGTGCCTCTAGGCAACTTGGACAACTCCGCAGCGGAGGCAAAGGGTGGTGGTGGTCCCCACGCTGCCCACCAGGACCTGGAGCACGAGCAGAAAGAGCCCTGGTCTGAGTAGCTCAGAGCCCGGATCCCGGGCAGTGCGGTGGCTGGCAGGCGTAGCTAAAGGCGCGATGGCTGAATATGCTCCGTCACGTGTCCTCGGCCCCAGAAGTCTGTGCAGTGGCTGAAAAGCATTTACTGTTGACCAGAAACTTGGTTTTATGCTTACTGATTTTCTATTTTACTTACTTAACACGCGTGTGCATGTGTGTGCACACGTGTCTGTCTGCACGCACGTGTATCGGGACGGTGTGTCTCCCTATGGAGGCCCAAAAGTGACTTTGTAAATCATCCCAATTGCTTCTGCCTCCTCCTCGCTCCTCTGTGGTTTCCCAGGCTCCGCCCCCCGAGCCGGAGGTGCAGGCTGTCCCCATTTCCACCTGACATTTTTACATGCTTATGAGGCAGAGTCTTAACCCTGAGCCATCTCTCCAGCCCTTAACTAGCAACTCGTGACCCACCAGTGATGAGAGCCACGTTCTTCTCTGGGTCTGTGGGTCCCTGTCAGGTCCCAGGTGAAGAAGGGCCAAGCAGGCGCCCCCTTTGTGGTCCACTGTGGCCAGGAGGTGCGGCCAGTGCCCTTGCAGAGTGACCTCTGGTTTGGCGCCCAGGTGTCAACCAGGAGGTCTCTGGTCAGCTCCGTGGGGATCTAGAGGCAGACGGGCCCAGGCCCAGCCCTGCCCCAGCCTCTGGTTCAGCTCTTGCCCGGCTGTGTGCCCTGCGCCAGGTCCACTTCTTACCAAGCTGTGCCCTGCACCGGGTCCACTTCTCACCCAGCTGTGCCCTGCGCCAGGTCCACTTCTCAACAAGCTGTGCCCTGCACCGGGTCCACTTCTTACCAAGCTGTGCCCTGCACCGGGTCCACTTCTTACCAAGCTGTGCCCTGCGCTGGGTCCACTTCTCGCCCAGCTGTGTCCTGCACCAGATCCACTTCTCACCAAGCTGTGCCCTGCGCCGGGTCCACTTCTCGCCCAGCTGTGCCCTGCGCCAGGTCCACTTCTCACCAAGCTGTGCCCTGCACCAGGTCCACTTCTTACCAAGCTGTGCCCTGCGCCGGGTCCATTTCTCGCCCAGCTGTGCCCTGCGCTGGGTCCACTTCTCGCCAGCTGTGCCCTGTGCTGGGTCCATTTCTCGCCAGCTGTGCCCTGCACCGGCACCTCTGCTCACTGAGCCCTGGTTTCAGCTTCTGTGGAATGGGGCCAAGGATCCTTCGCCAGGACAGCGCTGTGGCAGCATGAAGGAGACATGGTCACCGGGGCTGTAGCCCGCAGGTCCTTAGCACGTCAGTGTCTGAGCACTCGCCTCCCGAGAGCACAGTCTTGACGCGCAAAGCGGCCTCAGGGTTTTGACTCTTCCTGCCGTTGTCTCCAAGTGACTTGGCTCTCCACAGTGTCTCGGTGAATAGGAGTAAGTTTTAAGTCAGAGTATAGAAGAGGCCTCTCCCAGCCGAAACTGGGGCATCCAGAGGGACCCCCACTTCTGTGTTGACACGTTCCGAAGCTGCTTCCCAGCACGTCACCCCGCAAAGCGCAGCACTGAGGACCAGATCTTGGAGGTCACCGGTCTGTCCGCAATCACCGGCCTTCGAGGCGTCTTCCCAAGCGGAGCCAGGTCGTGAATTCTCCAGGTGATGGACACCCCCCCCCCGCTGCAAACCCCGGATCTGGAGGAAGGTGCCCAGGAGCTCAGCAGACAGTGTCTCGGCCACCGCAAACTATCCCTGTGTTTCAAAGACTCCAGTGCCCCTCCTGGCAGAACAAGCGACATTTTTCTGCACGAGGTTTAGGAATGAAGCCATCTCGAGGCTCAGGAAGGGATTGGCTCAAGTCCAGCTGATCCAGTTACGGGCGGCTCTCTCCAGGGGAAACCAGGGGGGTGGGGAGGAGACCCTGGCTCTGGAAAGAGCTGGTCCCCCATCCACAAACCATTTCCTGGAGCCCCCACCAGCCAGCATGTGGACTGGGTCGAGGGCCCAGAAGCCCAACACAGTCAGGCTGCCCTCCTCCCCCACTGGGAGGACAGGCCCGAAAGACACCCACCAATGTATTTCCAGCGAAGAGGAGCAGCGGACCGTTGGCCAAACGGATCAGCAATCTGATGCTGAGAAATCTGTCCTCTGGGAAAGCCCAGAAGAGACTCCTGGCTGGGGGTGCAGCTCAGAGACGTGTAATGCACATGAGGCCCTGGGCTCCCCCTCGTACCTGCAAATAAATACAGAAAACTCGGGGTCACCATCGATGAATGTCCACAGAGGGGCAAGGAACCGAGATGCACTGTGACTAGTGAAAGGAGAAGCTGGCTCTCCCAGCTGTCCACTCCATATCCTTCCAGAACATTCTGCAGGCGGGAGATTCATACTCCACACTAGGGCAAGACAGTGAGCCCCAAGAAGTTCAGGGAAGGCCGGGCCCCGTGAGTGCACTCATGGGGCCTGTGCAAAGCTGCACGTGGAGAGTTCGGGAGTTCAAAGCCAGCCTGGGCCACGCTGTGGTGAGTTCAGGACCAGCCTGGGCTCGGGAGACCCCATCTCAGAAGCAGACGGAAACGCCCACTGGCCTGTCGTGCGCAGCCTTGGAGCCCACAGGACAGCGGGCGCTGCCTCAGCCCTGCGCAGGCCATGCGGTGGGCACAGCGTGCTGCCCGCCCATGGGCGCTGCCTCCAGAGCGGCCGAGCTGGGCGCACCCGGAGGGGAGGGGCAGTGCCCACGCTGCTTCAAGGAAGCTTCACTTCCGAGCCGCCCGCCGCCCACCTGGCCAGGGACCCAAGGAGAAAGCCGGCGTCTGAAGCCAAGCCCCCAACCCGGGGGACAGACACGGTGGCTGCCCCCACCCTCCACCTGCAGCCTCACCCGCGCTCCACCTGCAGCATCACCTGTGCTCAACCTGCATCACCCACGCCCTCCACCTGCAGCCTCACCCGCCCTCCACCTGCAGCATCACGCAAGCCCTCCACCTGCAGGTCACCCGCCCTCCACCTGCAGCCTCACCTGCGCTCTACCCGCAGCCTCACCCGCGCTGCACCTGCAGCCTCACCCAACCTCCACCTGCAGGTCACCCACCCTCCACCTGCAGCCTCACCCAACCTCCACCTGCAGCCTCACCCAACCTCTACCTGCAGCCTCACCCACACCCTCCACCTGCAGCCTCACCCAACCTCTACCTGCAGCCTCTCACAACCTCCACCTGCAGCCTCACCCAACCTCCACCTGCAGCCTCACCCAACCTCCACCTGCAGCCTCACCCAACCTCTACCTGCAGCCTCACCCACACCCCGTCAGGCTGGCAGCCAGGGCCGAGGACACGGAAGGGCCCAGAAAAGGGAAGAAGGCTTTGGAAATTGATCATGGGGGGCCCTGAGCCAGTGGGGGGCCCTGGACTAGTGGGGAGCCCTGGGTAGGGATGTTGCCAGCCTTGTCAGCGAGCAGGTTTAACGTGCACCCAAGGGAGCTGGACGCCGTCCTGTCACCTGCCCGCAGACATTCAGAACTGCATCGGGCCAAGGCAGCTGACCCGTTCCCTGCCGCCTGCTTCTGAGACAACAGATGTTTCCGCAGCAGCTGCAGAGCCGCGGAAACAGGAGACTGGCGGCTGATCGATGTCCCCCACTTTGAAATAATCTTCTCGGCTTGACCTTGGGCGGATCCAACATAGGGAGCCATTATCTCTGGACCAGCACCCGCTTCAATTCCTCGGCTCGGTTTTCCTCTCCCCAAGATCAGAACGTAGCTGCAGGGCCACCCACACAGCCCCAATGGCTCCTCTCGGAAGCAGGGACCCAGCACATCCAAGAGCGCAAAGGAGAACCGATGTGAGGCCCACCCCACAGCCCCAGTCATCAAGATGTGCAGCCCACCCCCCACCCCTAGTCATTGCGATGTGCAGCCCACCCCCCAGCCCCCCTCAGCCACTGGTTTCAGCAAAGGCTGTTTCTGCACAAAATTTGGTCATAGGTACTCTGTGTCTACCTCTCATTCCTTAGAAGAGGAAATATGGCCTTCAGCCTGTGTGTGTGCATGCAGGTGTGTATGTGCAAGTGTGTTTATGGGCGTATATGCAGGTGTGTGTGGTGTGTGCATATGCAGGTGTGTGTGCAGGTGTTTGCAGGTGTGTGTGTGCAGGTGTGTGCAGGTGTGCGTGTGGTGTGTGCAGCTGCGTGTACAGGAGAGCACTTGAGTGTGTGTCCTGTGGAGGTCCGAGGTGACATCAGGAGTTATTCTGATCACTCTTCTTCCTCATTGCTTTGCTCTGGCATTTCACCAGGCTCTGCTTACCGGCTAGAAGTGCAGGCTGCTTCTGTTTCCGCCCATTAAGGGGTCCGAGGATCCAAACTCGACTCCTTCTGCTTTGAAGAAAAGGCTTTAACCGCTGACCCCAGCCCCGGCCCAGCTTTCCTAGTTTGTTTAAGTCAAGGTGGCAAGTTGCTCGGTGGCTTTGCGGACCAGTGAGTTTCACTGGGGCTGCTCACAGGAGCCTGGGCATCTTAGCAGTGGCCGCACCACTGGAGAAAATGTCCCCAGCAGCCCCCAGTTGAGTGTAGATTTCCCGCTGTGTGTGCGCACGTCCCCAGGCAGGGGTGGGGCCTGGTGAGCCCCTCCCCCCAGGCGATGGAATGCAGCAGGTGCAGCGCAGCTGTGGGTTCCATTCTGGTGCCGTTGCTTCCCGGTCCCATCTGTCTCCTGGACCCTCCTCGTTCCTTCTCGGTACCTCGGCGTCCCTGGGAGGGTCTGCCCGCCGCGCTGGTGGTCCTCTCACACGCTCACGCTGCACTCCGGCTTGAGCAGACGACTCGGGCTGGACGCACGTGGACAAGCGTGCTGGCCTTCAAGGGCCCTGGGGACACGCGTCACCTTCTTCTCCCTGCAGGTGTGGATGTGCGGGGGGCGCATGGAGGACATGCCCTGCTCCCGGGTGGGCCACATCTACAGGAAGTACGTGCCCTACAAGGTTCCTGCAGGCGTCAGCCTGGCCCGGGTAAGGTGGTGGCTTTTTGGGGAGGGGGCGCAGGAAGGGCAGGGGGACCAGACAGCAACGGGGAGACCCTCTGGGGCCCCGGCAGGGCACTGACTGAGTGATCCCCAGGTGAAGGTCATTGAAAGGAGCTAACGTCACGTCCCGCTGACCGCCGGGCCGGGCGGCCTGGGAGGTCTGAAGCCCTCGAGTCTCCAGCCCCCTCGAAGGAGCCCATCTGTGCGGCGCTGTCGGGACGGTGACGGGTGGCGCAGTGTGGGCTTGCAGTAGTGTGCGGGGCCGGGTGAGAGCGCGTGGTGCTGGGCCTGCCACGTGCGCTTGATGCCCGCTGCCCACGTGGTGGAAAGGAAGAACAGCTCACGGTGGCCCTGTGACCTCAGCACATGCGCATCAGGGTGAAAGATTTCTAGAGCCAACATGGAAGGCTGCAAGTCAGCAGCAACTCTTGGGGCGAGAACTGGCTGTGACGGGCACCCCACAAAGAGCAGCTGACGGAAGTGAGCCCACTCACAGCTGCACACATGTCCTTGTCACTTGGGGATGGTGTGGTGTCAGACCAAGAGTGAGTTGGGGAGCTCACAGCCAAGTGTGGTGGTGTTCCTGTAACCTCTGCATGGGAGATAGGCATGAGGGTCCTGTGTTCAAATCCAGCACCCACAACATGGCCAGACCCTATCTTGAAATACACAAACATGGCGGATGAATGTTAGACAGGTGTGAGCATGAACAGGTGTGAGCAGGTGTGAGCGTCGGTACAGGCGTGAATATTAGCACGTGTGTGGATGGGCACGTGCGTGTCAGGACAGCTGTGTTTAGGGAGCCCCTCCTGCAGTGTCCCAGGGTTGATGCGTGTCCCTCCCCTTGGCACCCCCTTCATGACTAAACCCACGCGTGCAGCTGGCTCACAGATGTGGACGGGCCTGTACTGATCATGGATCCCGACCTCGTCATCCCTCAGCTTCGTGGTATTCGGAGCCAGAGGTTTTGCTCCTGGCGGGAGGGTTAGAGTTCTTGGAAAACAGCAAATCCAGGTGCAGGAGGAGGAGGTGAGAGACGCACCCTTAGAGCCCCAAACCAGCGAGATCAGGACACGGCCCTGAGCCCCGGGACAGTCTGGGCTAGTCCTGGAACCTCACACGGGAGGGTCCTGGAGTCCTGGCATGCGGCCCTGGGTCCTCACACCACGTGACCCCCCTGACTTGCAGCCTGGGCCCCAGGGAGGCGGCAGTTCCCAGCCTGGGGTGCGGTGAGCGGGAACGCAGGGCGGCGGCGCCCTCTAGTGGTGGAGCTTCTCCTGACAGCCGCCGGCAGTGAGGGGCCAGATGCTCTGAGGCAGGAGGATGCCGTTCAAACCCGTCTCGAGCCAAAACAAACAAGAGAGCGCACCTGCTGCCAGAACAGCATCCGGGTCCTGACAGCCCGAGAAGAGCTGCTTCTAGGACATTGGGAGCTGACAGACACACACAGGCAACCAGTGCATGTTTGCGCGCGCGCACTCACACACACACACACGTGTAAGCAAGCCAGCACACACACTCGCGCTCACACCCACGCACAAGCAAGCGGGCACATGTGCACACACACATGCACACACGTGCAGGCCACACAGCGCACCGTGGAACCGCCTGGCAGACACTGCAGCGTGACCGTGCCGTCTGTCCTGCGGGGCCCCCTTCCCCAGGCTGTGCGTCCCACGAGGCCAGAGCTCGTGGTGGCACCGGGGTCGCAGCCGCACCCGCCCTGGCTTGCTGGCTGGGCAGCCCTGACCTCGCACCCGCTGCCTCCAGAACCTGAAGCGCGTGGCCGAGGTGTGGATGGACGAGTTCGCAGAGTACGTGTACCAGCGCCGCCCCGAGTACCGCCACCTGTCGGCCGGCGACGTGGCCGCCCAGAAGCAGCTGCGCAGCTCCCTCAACTGCAGAAGCTTCAAATGGTTCATGACGGAGATCGCCTGGGACCTGCCCAAGTTCTACCCGCCTGTGGAGCCCCCGGCCGCGGCGTGGGGGGAAGTGAGTGTGGGACGGGGTCCGTGCGAAGCCAGGTCGGGCGGCACATGGGTCTGGTCCCAGCCCTGGGAGGTGGGGACAGAAGGGTTTGGCCTTCGAGGTCGTCCTGGGCTACATGAGGAGAATGGGGCAGCCCGGGCTATGTGAGACAGCTGTGCTCAGAAGGGGCAAAGTTCACGCTCCTCCCAGCCCCTCCTGTCTCGGGTCCCGTCTGGTTTTGTCTGTGTTGTACTATTTGCTGTTCTCTGTGTGGAAAACTTTAAACTGGGGCTGGCAAGATGGCTCAGCAGGTCAAGGTGCCCGTGTGCAGACCTGGCGACCCGCGTTCCAGCCCCAGAGCTCACCTGGCGGAAGGAGAGAGCTGACTTACAAGATCTGACCCCAGGGCTGGAGGGTGGCTCAGGGGTTAAGACTGTCTCGCAAGCAGGAGGTCCAGAGTTCGGATCCCAGGTCCCGTGTAAAAACGCCAGGCGAAAATGACAACTGCCTGCCCTTCCGGCCCTGCTGGGCAGAGCCTGGGAAATCCCAAATGGTTCCCAAAGTCACCCTTGGTCCCCACAGGCGCACACATGCACACACTAAAAAATAAAATACTAAAAAAACTGACCTCAGCCCTCTATCTCCGCTCCTCCCTCCCTTCCTCCTTCTCTCTCTGCCTCTCATCTCCTTTCCTTTCTTCTCTTCTCTCTCTTCCTCCTCTCTCTCTCTCTCTCTCTCTCTCTCTCTCTCTCTCTTTGGGATTAGCTTTGTGTCACACATTGCCAGGTTTGGGCAGTGTTGAGTTTTCTTTTCTCTGCGCTGGGATCGAACCCAGAACCCTGCACAGCTTTTGCCCGCCACAGAGCCCTGCCCCAGCCCACGGGTCTCACTAGGTTCAGACTGAGATGGTGGAAGCCAACGCGTCCTGCCACCTCCCTCGAGGGTAGAAGCTTTTCTCACCCCGTGAAAGCTGCCAGAGACTCGCTCAACTGTCCCCTGCTTTTCTCTTCTTGGTGATGTGCATGTCCTGAGCAGGTCTGCAGCAGAGGGCACCTGGCTCCCGCCCGCCAGCCTTCCAGGCTGAGGAAATGGGCCAAGGCCCCTGCAGTTGTTTGGGGTAGGAACCCCCCTGACACCACCCCCGGCCCTGAGGATGGAGTCAAGTTTCCAAGCTTCAGTCCCCTGGGCCTGTGGGGGATGTGGAGACCTCGGGGGCGCCTGTCCCTCCCAGCCTGTGGGGTCTCCAAGCATCTCGGGTGCCTCAGCCAGAGTCCTTCTTCTTCCCCTCAGATTCGCAATGTGGGCACCGGGCTGTGTGCAGACGCGAAGCACAGTTCTCTGGGCTCCCCGCTGAGGCTGGAGAGCTGTTTCCGGGGCCGCGGGGAGGCCACCTGGAGCAGCCTGCAGGTAGGAGCCGCACCGCGGAAGGCTGCGGGGGGATGGGGGGGCTCCGCACCCACCCCAGCCTGCTGCTCCTGGGTCGGAAGTCGTGGTCAGGGAGGGTCGGCCAGCCAGACGGGAAGCTGTGGCGAACATAGGGGGATGGGGGGCATGCATGCCACGTGGCAAGTGTCACATAAATCTAGGCCTTGCAGCTGGGCGTGGGAAGGGAAGGCAGTGCTCGGGCACCTTGGGGAGGGCCGAGGTCGCCTGCTCTGAGTCTCGGTCAGCAAGCCGGCCTGGTCACTGGCCAAGTGTGGGTCCTGGCGGGTCCTGCAGCAGACCCGCTGTGGGTCCCGTTCAGATGCTGCGAAGAGACATTGGAATTGACAGGGCCTCACAGACAACACCTGAACTTGGGGTGTCCTGACTCCGAGGACTTGGTGCAGTTTCTGGTTATTAAAGGTCCCTGCTGGAATTGGTCTGTCTGGCACGACGTGGCATCTGGCATGAGCTGGCAGACACGAGGTGGGAGCTGCAGATGACCAGGTTGGCCCTGAGTGGGTGCCTTAAAGCAGGCGGTTAGAACCGGAAGGAGAGTCAGCACCCGCTTCCAGACCACAGAGCTGAATTTCCCCCAAACTCATAGAGAGAGAGACAGAGACAGAGAGAGGGGGAGAGAGCGCCAGGAATAGTGGGTGATCAAAAATACCAAGAGCCAGGGGCTGGACGGCTAAGATTCTGCCTCGCAGAGAAGAACCTGAGTTCAGATCCCAGATCCCATATTAAAAACACTAGGAGCACACGGTGCCAGCTGACAGGCGCGCACGCGCACACACACGCGCATGCACACACACATGCACACGCACGCACACACGCGCACACAGTGGTCAGCCCCTGTGACCCGGCTCTCAGGCTGGGCAGGAGGAGCTTGGCAAGACCTCGGTTGCGGTGAGACCTGCCTCAGGAGATGGTGCTGGTGGTGCTGGTGATGAAGATGATGGTGGCGATGATGAAGGTGGTGGTGGTGGTGATGAGGGTGGTGGTGGTAGTGATGGTGATGATGAAGGTGGTGTGATGATGGTGGTGATGAAGATGATGATGGTGATGAAGATGATGGTGGTGATGAAGATGGTGGTGGTGGTGATGGTGATGATGAAGGTGGTGTGATGATGGTGGTGATGAAGATGATGATGGTGATGAAGATGATGGTGAGGAAGGTGGTGATAGTGATGAAGATGATGGTGGTGATGAAGATGATGATGGTGATGAAGATGATGGTGGTGATGAAGATGGTGGTGGTGGTGATGGTGATGATGAAGGTGGTGTGATGATGGTGGTGATGAAGATGATGGTGGTGATGAAGATGATGATGGTGGTGGTGGTGGTGATGAGTTAGCATGGTAGCACATGCCTGTCAATCACAGCACTCAGGCGGCGAGAAGATCAGCCGTTCAAGGTCGCCCTCAGTTACACAGTGACTTGAAGCCCGGGCCACGAGCAGGCTCAGTGGTGAGGGGGCGGCACAGAAAGCTGGAGAAGCCGAGGGGGATCCTGGAGCCCCCCCCGCAGGAGGAGAGAACCGACCCACCCGTGTACGGCAGCACGCGCGTCCCCCTCCAGCCCCTCTCTCAGATGCCACCAATAAATGAGGAAAATCCACTGTGAAAAGTGTCGTGCACAGCAGCGCGAGCCCGTGGCGCGTTGCCGCGTCCTGACGCCGGCCGCCCTGTGCAGGTTTTCACCTTCACGTGGAGAGAGGACATCCGGCCCGGAGACCCGCAGCACACCAAGAAGTTCTGCCTGGACGCCGTGTCCCACAGCAGCCCGGTCACCCTGTACGAGTGTCACGGCATGAAGGGCAACCAGCTGTGGAAGTACCGCCAGGTGAACGGAGGCGCCCGCCGCTGTCCAGGGCCACGGCGTCTGCCCACTCCTCCCGGGGGGCTCACCCACTCACCCCTACTTCCTGACCGTGCACTGCCGTGCCACACGTCGCCCAAGCCCAGTGTGGATGTCGAGGGCATCCGGCCGTGAGGCATCAGGGTTGGGGCGCCTGGGGGGGCGGGGTGCCCGGGGGGCGGGGCGCCTGCCTGGCCCACGGGCTCTGCTACTGTGTGCAAGGCCAACCTGGACCATGTGACACCCTGTCTTAAAAAAATCGTAATGACGGGCTGGAGACATGGCTCAGGGGTTAAGACTCTGCCTCGCAAGCAGAAGGTCCTGAGTTCGGATCCCAGGTCCCACCTAAAAACACCAGGTGGAAATGGCAGGTCTCCACTTTTGACCCTGGTGGGCGGAGCCTGGGAAATCCCAGAACAAAGCAAATAGGAGGTAGAAGCCATCCAGGATGATCCCTGAAGTCACCCTTGTGCCTCCACAGGGACCCGGTGCCCTCTGATATACACGCACGCACACGCACACACACACACACACAAATGAACGAGAACTACACACATGCGCACACACAAGTGAACGAGAACTACACCAAAAGTAAAATAATAGAAAGCAAAGCCGCAGCGCCAGCTGTGTTCTGGCTGGTGGCGGTGTCACCGAGACCTGCCCACACCACGTCTGCCACATCGGCAGGAAGGACGCAGCCCCACTGGCTGAGGGCCAGGAGCTGCCGGCCGGCGGTCAGTCACTCCCCGGCCTCCCCCGCCCCGACCTGGGCAGTTCTGTGGCCCTGGCGCTGCCTGACCGCCGCCCACTGTTTCTAGGACAAGACCCTGTACCACCCCATCAGCGGCAGCTGCGTGGACGGCCGCGCGGGCGACCGGAGCGTTTTCATGAGCACCTGTGACCCCAGCTCGCCCACTCAGCAGTGGCTCTTTGAGCACATCAACTCCACCGTCCTGGATGAGTTCAACAGGCCCTGAGCCCAGGGGCCCCCCTGGCGCCCAGGCGGACCCGCAGGAAGCGGCCCAAGATGCTGAAGGTGCCGGCCCAATGATTGCCAGCGTGTTCTGAAAGCCGGGGCCGCCTGGCCCTCCCACGCCTGTGCCCCGGGCAGGCGCAGAGCAGGCCCGCAGCTGCCCCGGGGAGGGCGCAGAGTGCTGGGCTGGCGGCCCCGGGCGCCGGGCGTTCTGGGGAGGAGGCCGTGACCCCGGGTCACGTCCATTTATCCCTGGTGTCAGGAACGGAGGCCCCCACATGCGAGGGTGCCAGGACTGCCTCTGTCTTGGTCCGGGGGGGCTCAGCCACAGACCACGCCTGGCGCCTTGGAGCGCTTCGCGATCAGCAGCTGGCCAGTCACCAGGAGGGTGGGGAGCCCCCACCTTCCTTTGCGGCTCAGAGTGAGGGGCGTCTCTCCTAGTGTTCTGGGTATTCCAGCGCCTGCGCCAGGCTCAGGCTTCTCTAAGCACAAGGGCCCCAGCACCAGCTTTTTGGGCGAATTCAGATGGCTTTGGACCCACAGAAAAGGCCAATCAGCTCTCTGAACTGGGCAGGCGACCGATACCTGCCAGCCATGCTCCGGTGTCTCACTCGCTCTTCTGAGTAGCTCCCCCACCCCCAATCCAGCCTCGAGAAAGGAGCCAGGACCACGGGGGGGGGGGGAATGGTGGGCTCCAGCCCCACGGGCGCCACCCCAGCCCCTAGACCGCCAGGTTCTAATCTCTAAACTCTTCTCTGAGGCGTTCCTCACGCTGTGATAAGCTGGGGTGCACCCTGCGACTGCACTCCTGTGCAAAGTGGCCACAACCACTTTGACTCCCCGCCCAGGAGGAGGTAGCAGGGGTCCAGGGGCCGGTACAATCCAGTCCCCGTCCATCACACCGCGGCCTTGATGGGAAGCAGAAGCCGCTGTCCCATGACCCCCCTCCCCCAGCCCCATGCCAGACCCCCAGGGGGAGCTTCCAAAGCAGGAGGAAGTGGTTCTGTAGCCCACCCACCTTCCCACCAGCTAGCCAGGATACCCCGGAAATGCGGCCTCTCGATGTGTCATCTACCAGTTAAGGAACACTTGGCCCAGAGGCAGAAGCAGGGGATCTGCCTTGAAAGAGCTGGCTGGCATCCGCCATGGGGGGTCACCCCACCCCCCAATCCAACGGGTGCTTAGCAGAGATCCTTCCACAGCCCCGTGTCTGCACGTGGGTTCCTAGCCTTCTTCCCACGCACGCTATCGTAGAAGAGGCCGACTCCAGAAGAGTCCAAGCCAGAGGCTCCTTCCAGAGTCCACAGTCGGGCGCACACTGCAGTTGGGGAAGGCGTGCAGCTTCGTTACCATGAAAACTGTGCCTTTAACAAGAGAAATGCAACTTTATAGCTGATCCCTAAACTTGAAGTATTCCTAGTGCCTTGCTAAGAAAGAGGCGGGTGGGCAGGGAGGGGGGCTTGTGACAGGTCTGTCTGATTCCAGACTGAGCCCCAGACACCCCCCTGAGTACCGGAACCCTCCTGGTGACACGGTGGATTTGGGGATCCCATGCTAGCCAGACACAGTGCCTGATGTGGCCTTTGCCTCAAAGGCGAAGCGAGCTGGGCGCTGGCTAGAGGTCCGGGTCGCCCCAATCCGGCAGGTGGCAGAATGTCTGGGGAAGCCCAGCTTCGCTTGGTCCCCTTCCTCCCGCGTCCTCTGCGGGCCTGCAGGTGGCCCGTCCTGAGCTGGCCCCGCAGTGACTGCCTGCGTGTGCGGGTTGGAAGATTCCAGGAGGCTGTGGGTGGCCCGCTTGCCTGCAGATACCTGACCTCTCACCTGAAAACCCTTGTGGGCAGAGCCTAGCACGCAGGGTCCTGGGAGATGCCATCATGGGGGGGCCTTTCTTCCTCCACAGCTTCATCAGGAGGCTGAGGAGGGTCAAAACAGCAGATGTGGCTAGGACAGACGGGTGGTCTTCCCGGAAACCAGGAGGGGACAGGCCGCCGCCCCTTGGGCCTCCAGCCGGCTCAGAAAACAGCCCAGGACAGAATTCCCCAAGGAAGGCAGGGGTGCCCGTGGTGGGCGGGGCTGGCGGGCAGAAGAGCAGTTCAGATGTAGCTCGAGGCTCTTTGAGGACCATGTTCCGGCCACCCCTTCGCTCTGTGACCCCCTCCTCTCCAGTCCCATGTTCATCAGCGACTGTGCCCCATCGACCCCCCCATCGACCCCCTCCCCGCAACTGGCCCACCTGGAAATCCCGAGATCTGCAGTGCTTTGTCGGGCTTAAAGCAGAAGGGGGGCTCGCTCGGTCCTTGGGGTCGCCATCGCTCCCCGAGATGCCCTTGGAAAACTCAGACTCCTTTGGCTGCAAAGGCGGCCCCACATCCCAGGAGACTAGATCTTTCCCAAATGGCTTTGATCCACTGTGCCGGCCAACAGCGTCCCCTCCTGCTCAGTCCCTGGCTGGGGACGCTGTGGGGAAAGTGCGAGACCACCCCCTGCTGTCTGGAAGCGGGCTGTGCGGGAACGTGCGCCCTGTCGTGTTCCAGTGGACCGTTGAATAAAGCTCGGGCTTTCTCTAGAACGCCTCTCTTTCTCTAGAACGCCTCTCGTCCTGTGCCTTTGGGTCAGGTGCTGTGCTGAGCGCTCTGTGGAGTGCTGGACCAAGTCCAGCAGCTGCTGTCTTGCAGGGGGATGCGGACCCCACACAACCCAGCAATGCGGAGTGCACAGGTCTCCAGAGGGTGGGGTGGGGTGTTCAAGAAATGTTCTCAGAGCTCAGGCAGCGTGAGACCCCATGTGGAGGAACGCAGGGAGCCCACGGGGTCTCTGGCACCCCGCCGGGAGGGGCGGTGGCAGAAATGAACCCGGCAGATGCCGCCGACACCCAGCAGGACGAGGGCCACGGCCCCGGTCACGTGACAGGTGGGCCGACTGGGTGGCATCCAGGGGGTCTTCCCCAAAGCTTTCTTTGGAGGCTGGGGTGTGCATGACGTGTGTGACCATGCGCACACGCATGTGCGTGGAGGTCAGAGGCATCTGCATGGAGCAGTTGGATCCTTTGAACTCAGGTCATCAGTGGCCAGTAAGCACCCTGATGGCTCGGGCGGGTTTCACCTTCTCGCTGCCGAAGGAAAACCAGAGCCAAGCAACTTGGGGAGCCAAGAGTCTGCTCTTGCTTCTAAGTCTTGGTACGACCATCGGCTGGCAGCCAGTGACCCCGACAGCACACACCCGGGGAGCCAGTCACCCCATGTCCACAAGGATTGCTTGCCCATCTGCCAAGGCATTGAACCTTCTTAGCCGGTCACGTGACAGAAAGTCTTCACAGATCTCCCCAAAAGCTCAGCCTTCAACTGGTCTCTGCAGCTAACAGCCACACCAGCCATGTCTGTCACCGGGACACACGGGCCCAGTACTGCTGCTGCCACCACCAGAGGCCGCTGTGGACCGAGGCTTGGAGAAGGAAGGTCGTGGAAGGGCGCAATCTGCCTGGAGCAGCAGGTGTGGCTGTAAGTGGCAGATCTACAAGGGTCCAAGTCGCCCAGAGCGACAGTGTTGACGGGCAGGAAGCATCAGGTGTCCACTCTGCAGACGCTGCTGGCCACTAACACTCACAAAGGTGCCCCCTGCGAGCTCACCGTCTGGGGGAAGAACAGGAGTGAAAGGTGGTCGGAGAGGGGGCTCAGCGCGGCCACACAGCTGGGTGCTGCGGCTGCAGAAAGTGGAAAGTTCGGTCTCACTATCGTGGGCGTGGCAAGTCCAAGGTGGAGCATTCTGATGGTTTCTAAAGGTCCTGTCCCTGCATGTCCCTGCATGTTTCTAAAGGTCATGTTCCATGCGAGGGGCCACCTTCCACATCCTTCGGTGCCTCGCTGGAGGCTCTACACGGGGAGTTCCGGTGGCGCAGCTCAAGTAGTTGTTGACTGACAGGCTTCACCCTGGAGCCAGGGCTGACTGGAACTCACAACCCTCCTTAGAACACTCCCTGTTAGAACTTCAGACCTGCACTGCCACGCTGGGAACTGGCCCCTCACCGAACACGGACCTTGATGTGCCACAAGCAGCCCATTTAAGATTATGAACCATTTTTAGTAGAATTCAAATACAGGGGTGGGGAGGGGATTCAGGGGGTAAAGTGAGAACTTGAGTTCTTTCCAGCACAGAATGGAGACAGGAGGATTCACACCCATAACCCAGCACAGAGAGGAGACAGAAGGATTCACACCCATAACATAGCACAGAGAGGAGACAGGAGGATTCACACCCATAACATAGCACAGAGAGGAGGCATGAGGATTCACACCCATAACCCAGCACAGAGAGGAGACAGGAGGATTCACACCTGTAACAGCACAGAAAGGAGACAGGAGGATTCACACCTGTAACCCAGCACAGAGAGGAGATGGGGATTCTGGGGGTTCACTGAACACTGAGCTATACACTCAGCGTCAGGCCGTCTCATAAACAGACACACGGGCCTGAGCTCTGACCGCCGTGTGCATGCAGGTGAGCGCTCACCAGTCACACGAGCTCTGCGTACAAGACGGGGCTTTCTCTTTCTGACGCTGGTTTCTTTTGCTTGATTTCCAGCCCCATCTTTTCCCACAAATGTCATGACTTATTCACTTTGTTATGGCTGCATAAAATTTTGAGGCGTGTATTTTATCCGTTCATTTGCTAATGGACATCTAGACTGCTTCCACTTCCTGCGTTGCTTCAAAAGAGGGAGGCTGGGAAATGGTTCAGGGGTTAAAGTTTTTGCCTCACAAGCCAAAGGACCTGAGTTCTGATGTCAAATCCCACATAAAAATTGCAGCCCCGCAGTTCTGGGTCTGGAAGGCAGAGCTTGGGACAGGAGAGCACGCACCGACACCAGGCCGAGGGAACTGGCCACACCATCTCTACGTAACAGCCGAGAGAGGGACGATCCTTACTTGCCAGACCTGCATGTCTGGCCAAGTGTACACAAGGATGCCGACTCTCTCAACCAGCTGTCTGTATCTTATCCCACAGCCTAGTCACACCGTGGGCTGGGCCTTCCATCAGCTAGACAATCTCCTGCAGGTTTGCTCTGGGCCTAACTCAACCACTAATTCTCCACAAATGTGCCCACAGCTCAAACCCTCAACTGTCAAGTTGACACCCATGCCCAACCATAACAAGGACAATTCCCAAAGTCACCCTTGGGCCTCCATTGGCACGCGGTGCCCTCAGATACACACACCCAAAAAAAAATCTTAAAAATATTAAATGAACACACTGAAAAACCTGAGTCCCATGACCACCAGAACTGGATGGTCCGTGTTCTGTGCCCAGAACTGCAATGAGACAGGTTCTGTCGTTCTGCAGCTTAAGTTCTAGTGGGGAGAAAGTTCTAGAATAGCAAAGAAAACGATGCTACCAAGACACCGATACAGGAAGTAATGGGTGGAGAGAGGGAAGGTCTTGCCCTTTAATCCGGAAGCTTCCAGATGACGACCAATTAGGGTCTGTGTGATGGCGCTGCATGTGCTGCAGTACCCCGCACGCAGCACCCCCGCACGCAGCACCCCCGCACGCAGCACCCCCGCACGCAGTACCCCTGCACCCAGTACCCCTGCAGGGCCGGCATCCCCGAGGCTGAGGAGGGGGATCAGAGTTTCCGGTCAGCCTCCTCTACATAGTGAGTTCGAGGTCAGCCTCAGACACGAGACCCTGTGTCAGAAACAACACGGGCTGGGAGCGAGTAGCTCGGCAGGTAAAGTCCAAGTGCGAGGAAGCCCCAGAACCCACAGGATGCTGGCTGGGTGGGTGACCGCTGCTGACCACAAATCCCAGCAGCCAAGGCAGAGCTAGGGCGTCTGCAGAGCCAGACAGAAGAGTGGGCTACAGCGCAGCCAAAGACCGCGTCAGTGTGCCCAGTGGGTGCCGTCCAGGAAAACAAGTTCCTCCCATGCACACGCGCACACACGCATATGCACACGCACACACATGCATATGCACACGCACACACGCTGCACTCATGCATATGCACACGCACACACGCTGCACACATGCATATGCACACATGTTACACACATGTATATGCACACGCACACACGCTGCACACATGTATATGCACACGCACACACGCTGCACACATGTATATGCACACGCACATACGTTGCACATATATGCACAAGCACACACGATGCACGTGCACACGTGCACATTACACTCGTACATGCACAAGCACACACGCTGCACACACGCATATGCGCACCCCCACATGCACACAGGTATATGCATGCACACATGTTGCACGCACGCATGTATATGCACACTACACATATATACGCATGCAAGAAAAGAGTAGAAAGTTTAGGAAGTCTGGGAATTCTTTATTTTATCAGCTGTGACAACCCAGGCTTCTCAGTGCCCTGCAGCTGAGCGAACTGCTGCTGAGACGGTCTCAGGGTGGAGTTCATACAGACAGACTCAGACCCATGATCCTCCTGCCCCATGTTCCGGCCACTGGGATTAGAGTTGTACTCGCCACCCGTCTTTCCATGACCCATTTTAAATACTTGTTTCAAAAGCTTCCGTTTCACTTGTTATTTCATTAGAAATACAGTATCTTTTTAAAGAAATTAAGAGCAGTCAATTTTTTACCTGTTCTATGATTAGTGTTGAGTTATATTGTTTAACAGACTTAATCTGCCTTTAGTAATAGACTTCCTGCCTTAATGAATCCTACTCCCTCACACCTTCCAAACTACAGTTAGGAATTTAACGTGCCCGGGTTGTCTCAAAAACCTTAAATGCCAACAGACACACATGTGGAAAAGTAAGATGTCCTGGGTTCCAAATGCCCAACCTAAACCCGGGCACGGGCTGTGGCTCTCTTGTAGACTGACTGCAACATGCACCAGGCCCTGAGTTCAATCCCTAGCATGGCGTAAGCCAGGACCTGCAGCACGCACCGGTAATCCCAGGTCTGGAGTAGCACACAGGAGGATCAGAAGTCCAAGGTCGCCAAGACTCTCAGGTGCGGTTTGAGACCAGCGGGGCCACACGAGGTTATATGGAAAACACTGTTCAATAAGTAACATCGCAGAACCTGCATGGGAGGGGAGGTCAGGCCTGAAACAGGTTCCTCCGCAAGGCTCAGGCCCAGCCCTTAGCGCATGTAATCTTGGGGAGTCCTTCACAAAGGCCACCCAAGAGCCACATGCGTGGGGAGAGGTAGTGATAGCCCCCAAACCTACCCAAAAACCGAGACAGGGCTCAGTCAGAACCTGTTTGCCTAAGGACCTGAGTTTCATCCCCCAAAACCACATGAAGCCAGTACGCACTGAGGGGCTGTAATCCCACAGCCGTAGACAGCCAGACAGACCCCAGGCGTGGCTGTCAGCAGACAGACCCCAGGTGTGGCTGTCAGCCAGCTTAGCACAGCAAGGAAGCTGTGGACCGGTGGGTGACTGTCTCCAAAACAAACAAGAAACAAGGTAGCCAGAGACTGACAGCGCCCCAGGCCGCCTTCTGAGAAGCTCTCTTTCGGCTAAATAAAATATTAAGAATTTTGAATATACTAAACTTTGTTAATGTTTGTTAATATTTTTTTTTAATTTTTTTTTATTATTATTATTTATTCAACTGTGTGTATGTGCACGCGCGCGTGTCTGTGTGTGTGTGTGTGTGTCTGTGTGTGTGTGTCTGTGTGTGTCAGTGTATGTGTAGAACCACAGACGAATTCGCGAACCACCATGGACGCCTCCACCTCCTTCTGCCCCGGGATTCACAGGCTCCGCCCTACCAGGACCAGAAGCGCAGGCCGCCCCCGCTTCCATCTGGCGTCTATACGTGGGATCTGGGATCCGAACTCGGGACCTTCCGCCTGCAAGGCGGAGGCTTAACCCCTGAGCCACCTCTCCAGCCCTGTTTGTTAATATTTTTATATATTTTTCTATCTTAAAACTTTTAGGGCTGGAGAGGTGGCTCAGGGGTTAGGCCTCCGCCTTGCAGGCGGAAGGTCCTGAGTTCGGATCCCAGATCCCACATATAGACGCCAGCCGAAGTGGGGGCGGCCTGCGCATCTGGTCCTGGTAGGGCGGAGCCTGTGAATCCGGGCAGAGTAAACAAGGAGGAGGTGGAAGCGTCCATGGTGGTTCCCGAATTCGTCCGTGATTCTACACACACACAGACACACACAGACACACACACACACGCACATACATACACACACGCGCACAGTTGAATAAATAATAATAAAAAAAACTTTAGAAAAAAAAACTTTTAAAAAATGCTTATTAATCAAAAAGCAAAGTAGAGGAAAAAATCTAAGAAAATCAGTCATAAGCCTGTCACTATTAGCACTGGGAATAATTCCTATGAAGAGATCTTTAAATATAGGTGGGCACAAGCCAAGTTTCCGTCCTGGGACTTGCTATTGTTTTAAGGTGGTTTCCCAGAGCCCAGACCCGCCTCAAATTCCACTATATAGTCCACGGTGACTCTGAACTCCCTTGACTCTCCCAAGCGTTGGGACTATACAAGGGGACACCACACCTGACTTACTCAACAGTAAAAAAAATAATTTCCCCAAGGTCTCCTTCACCAACCTTTGCTGGAGAGGTGATAATCTCTTTCTCTCTCTCTCTTTCCCTCTCTCTCTCTCTCTACACACACACACACACACATGCACGCACGCATGCACGCATGCAACCGCGCATACAGATGTCGAAACTACCTTAATGTGGGGCGCGCAGCACCTCCGTGTGAAGCTGTGCTTTGCTTTCCGGCTGGGGTTCAGCCCAGCCTGGCGTCCTCCCGCCCAGCTGCTCGCCTATCCCCACACTCGGGCTGGCAGGCCTACTTCCTGGCGCGTCTGGGTGACTCACGTTCCGTGGCAGATGCACGTGGGACATGGAGAGTTTAAGGACCGAGGCACTGGTAGCTGGAAGCCCCTTCCAGCCCTCCGGTCCTCCCGAACAGGCACACGAGCGCACCCGCCACGAAGCCCTCCCCGCCCCCCCCACCGGCCGGACCCTGCTTTAGGCAGCCAGACCCCGCGCTAGGCCGGGAGCTGCCCGGGGGCAGGGTGACCCCACGGTGGCCCAGGAGACAATAAAATTCTGAGCTCCTGACGGGTCGGGCAGCGCCAGCCCCTCCCAGGGTAGCAGGTCGACGACCCTCGAGTGGGCGGCGCACGCGGGCATCTGTGGACTCCCCCGCGAGGGGGTCCCCGGCACCTAGCCCTGCGCCTCGGTGATCTGCGTGCACCATGCACGCCCGTCGCAGCCCGCAGCCTGGGGTCCCGGAGACCCCCACGGTCCCGCCCGCCGTCTTCGCACGCGTCTGCACCGCGCTGTGCGGCGGTCGTTCCCGTCACGCCGGCCGCGGCTCGCCCGGCTCCTGCGCCCCGGCCCTGCGCTCGGCGCCCCGCGCCCCGGGGCACACGGCACCTCGTGCCCCACGACCCCACCCAGGCCGCTCCCGCGGCCGCCCGTCCGCCCACGCCGGGGCCATTCGCCCCGGAGGTGGCCCTTGCGACGGGTCAGCTCGGGGACCCCGCGGGCCCCGCCGCCCGCCCTCCGGGCAACTCTTCCCTCTTCCACTTTCTCTACTTTGAACCCATCCCAGCAGAGTCCAGGAAGTAGCCTGCCACCGGAGACCGGCAGCGGCGGCACCCAATAGCCAGCGCCAGCGGCGGCAGCGACCCCGCCCAGGGAGCGAGCACCGCCAATGAGCGTGCGGGGGCGGGACTTCCGCCGTGCCGCGGCGGGCGGGGGAGCGCACTGTTGTGGTGCGGCGCGTCGGGCGGGCGGCGGCCGGGGCGGCCCAGGGGCTGCCGCGGGGACTCGGGGCGCCGCCGGGCGGCCGAGAGCTGGGCGGGCCGGGCGAGCACGGGGCCCGGGCGCCGCGGGTTCGAGGCCGGGCCTCCCCCACCGCCCCGTGCGGGGAGGCCGCGCCAACCCCCGGGGAGCCGCAGGGCGGCCGGTTGGCCCCGCCGCGCAGAGGAGGCGGGAGCCGGCGGGGCCTCGGGGAGCCCCGGGGCGGCCGGGCCCGGAGCCCCGCGGGGCCGTGCGAGCGCCCGGCCGGGGCCGCGGGGCCGCTGACCCCCGGCGGGGCCCGGAACGCGGCCGCTGACCCGGGGCTGCGGAGCCGGGCCTCGCGGAGCGCGGCGCGGACAGCGCGCGCCTGGCCGGCCGCGGACGGACTGTGCCGCCCGGGCGCGGGGCTCGCGGAGAGTCGCCCCGCGGCGATCGCGGCCGCGGAGTGGCCTACAGGGGCCCTCCCCCGGAGGGGCCGGCCCGGGGCGGGGAGATGAACGGCTTCAGCACGGAGGAGGACAGCCGCGAAGGGCCCCCCGCCAACCCCGCCGCCGCCCCGGGCTACGGCCAGAGCTGCTGCCTCATCGCGGACGGCGAGCGCTGCGTCCGGCCCGCGGGCAACGCCTCCTTCAGCAAGAGGGTGCAGAAGAGTATCTCGCAGAAGAAACTCAAGCTGGACATCGACAAGAGCGTGAGTGGCCGGGCTCTGCGGAGCGGGACGCGGAGAGGGCCAGGCCGCTCGCGCGCCGCGGTGCCGTCCCCGAGCGTAGCGTGGGGAGATTGACAGCCGACTCCAGCGGGTCCTGTCGCGCTGGCTAGCGGAGCCGCGAGGGCTGGGCTACGATCACGAGCCCGCGGAGGACGCATCCCAGAAGGGGGGTGACGCAGGGACCCCAGACCCTCCTCCAACTTCTTCCGCCCTCCAGGCACCCGGCCACTCTCAGACACGAAAGAAAAGTGGCCCCGTGACTTCCCTCCCTCCCGCGGCCTCAGCGGGCCAAGGCGCTTGCTCCGCGGTGGGAATCGGGCGTTTATTTTATTTTAAAAATATGGGGGAGAAAAGACCAAGAACAGTCTCCTGCAGAGTGGTTTGTGTGTGTGTGTGTGTGTGTGTGTGTGTGAACAGGTAACATCTTTGGAAATATGCAGGTGTAGATTTCAAATTGAATGGGATTGCTCGTACCGTGTGACTAATAGGGAACTTCCGGTGTGATCTACTGCCTCTAGCTAACAGCTCTAAAGACGAGTCTGTTGTCAACCCATTGAGAACTTTGTAGTTTGACATCTGTTGCTGCAAGCCTCTGGCGGCAGCCGGTAATTGGGGATCCAGACCCCGTTAAGGGATGTGAAGATTCTGGCAGATCTCCGTGGTTAAAGACGGTTCTTCTTGGGATTTAAATTTCTCTGCAGTTAGGGGACATCAGGCATTGTTCACTTTGATTTCACAGTTGAAACCTGGGCCTGCGAAACAAATTGATACTTCCGAGCACAATGGCACTAACAGGTGGCCAGTTTCCTAAACTTGTCACCGGTCTCGTTTCCGGGATACCTTGTGAAAGCTTCCATTAAGTCTTTGATAAGTATGGTCCTTGTCCATTCTTCTAGACTCTTCCTTCCCACCCTGAACTTTAGTTAACCAGTTTAATCCATTTGCAGGTCTTGCATAGAAAGACACTGTTTTTACTTTTTGTCTTGCATGTGCGCACTTGGAGTGCTGGAGAGAGAGAGAGAGAGAGCCCATGCGTATATGGATCACAGGGCACTGTGGAGGACCAAGGGTGACTTCAGGAATCATCCTGAATTGCTTCTGCCTCCTTTCTGCTTGCTCTGGGAATTTCCAGTCTCCTCCCAACCAGTTTATACTTGGTCTTTTTATGTGGGATCTGGGATCGGAACTCAGGACCTTCTGCTTGGATGCAGAGTCTTACCTCTTGAGCGGTCTGCTATTTTTAAGATGATTGTGATTTTTTTTTTACTACAAATGTTAATGAATGAAATTCCTCTGGAGCAGAAAACTGTCTAGACACCTTGGTGCTCCTGATCCTCACATATTGACATGAAATGGATGATTCTAGAACAACAGCGAATGGATCCACTTGGAAACAGTGCCTGTGCCCCAGACAGGCTGCTAACCGTGTTTTCGAGACTCGGGCTTATGAACCCAACACCACCTTCACATCTGAACAGTTTGGCTGCTACCCCGTTACCTCCTGACCATACTGGGAAATCCGTGAAGAGCTACGTTGATCACCTAATACCTACCTTCTAGAAGCCTCAGCCAGCAGCAGCGTCCCAGGAACATCCCCTGGGAGTCTGTGCTGGGTGGAGTCCCCATTTCTGAAAGGGATTCTACTTCATTTTCATGGATCTGGGCAGGAATTCGATTCCAACGGACCTCTGTGTTAGGAGACTTAAAGTTTAGCTGTTGTAACCAGGCAAGTGAGAAAAGAACACTCTGTGCCCCCAAGAACCCCAAAGGCGGCTGAGCATGATTGGCCAGAAGTGACCGCGGTTGTGGAAGGGTCTGCAGAGAACAGCGCGGACCCGCCTTGAGACCTGCAGCCGTCTCGGCCTTAGCAGCGGGCGGTAAGCCTCTCCATACTGCCCACGCCCTTCCACGACACCCAACTGCTTCTCCTCTGAGGCTGGCGCAGGGGGCGGGTAGGAAGAAAGGACCCGCACTGAGGTCAGAGGCCACCCCCTACTCTGGAGGCCATGGCCCCGCTAGGACTCCAGGACCCCCAACATCGTTCTGCGTAGATCTCTGCACTGCGAATGTGCTGCCCGACCTCAGGCTGCACTGCGTGGTTCCTGGCAGAGGGCGCACGCTCTGCAGTCCTGCACCCCCGCATCCTTCCTGCTCTGCCCAAAAGTGGAACCGGCAAAGCGCCCCAGCTGTCACCTTATGTGGTGACTTGGCCGGCGCAGAGGGATCTCAGCCGCCTCTGCTGGTGCGGTAGCATCTGCCGACCCGGCCGCCAGCGGCGATAATTCATCCTCCTTCCATAGAAGGGCCACGGGCTCGGCGCTGCTTCTGGTCTCAGGACTCGGCCCCTCTCAGGTGTCCCCAGGACCTCGTTCACATCTGTTCCCGCCTCAGCAGCCCCCAGCCGCCCCCAGCCGAGCACACGTCACGACCGGCACGTCAGCGCACATCTTGGCTCACGTCGCGGCCGCGCGCACGCTGACACTTTAGCCAACCGAGTTCCTCCGGGTCAAAGTCGTGGCGAGGCTCGGGTTCCACTTTCCCATAATCCTCCTCTTCCCCTTCCCTGTGCGAGGGGAACACGGAGATCAAAGCTGCTCAGAACTGCACCGCAGCGCGTGTTGGGGGAACAGCAGGGTGACCCCGCGGTGAAGCGCTGCCCCTGAGCCCGAGGCTGGGGTTGGATCCCGAAGCGTATGTGGCGGAAGAGAAGGAACTGCGCGTCGCCCTCTGACCTCGCCGGTCCCTGGCGCTGTGTGGCACCAGCACACAGTAGGTGCATGTGGAGAAGAGCATGTCGGGCCAGAGACATGCTCGGGTTAAGCCTCTGCCTTGCAAGCAGAGGGTCCTGAGACCCTGGATCCCGAGTAGAAAACACCAGGTGGAAATGGCAGCCGCCTACACTTCCGAGCCTAGTGGCCCAAGCCTGGGAAACCCCGGAGCAAAGCCCAAAGGAGGCAGAAGCAATCCAGGACTTTAGTGCCCCGAGCCTGCGCAGGCGCACACACAGATACAGGCGCGCGCACAGGCACGGACGCGCGCGCACACAAATTTAAAAGAAAAGAATGTTCTTCCTGCACACCAGGGTGGGCCCCCTCCTTGGGGTACCGAGGCCCACGCATAAAGTCAGCAAACCTCGACGAGGTCCCAGCTGCAGCCAACTCTCGTGGGAGACCTGGTTGGCAGTGTAGTGTGTGTGTGTGTGTGTGTGTGTGTGTGTGTGTTTTCTATGCTATTTGTGTGGTTGCTGTGGTGTGTGTATGGTTACTGGTGTGTGTCTATGTGGTTACTGGAGTGTGTGTGTGGTTACTGGCGTGTGTGTGTGTGGTTACTGGTGTGTCTGTGTGTGTGTGTGGTTGCTGTGGTGTGTGTGGTTCCTGGTGTGTCTGTGTGGTCACTGGTGTGTCTGTGTGGTTACTGGTGTGTCTGTGGTTACTGGTGTGTGTGTGTGGTCACTGGTGTGTGTGTGGTCACTGGTGTGTCTGTGTGGTCACTGGTGTGTGTGTGTGGTCGCTGTGGTGTGTGTGTGGTCGCTGTGGTGTGTGTGTCACTGGTGTGTGTGTGGTCACTGGTGTGTCTGTGTGGTTACTGGTGTGTGTGTGTGGTCGCTGTGGTGTGTGTGTGGTCACTGGTGTGTGTGTGTGGTCACTGGTGTCTGTGTGGTTACTGGTGTGTGTGTGTGGTCACTGGTGTGTGTGTGGTCACTGGCGTGTGTGTGGTCACTGGTGTGTCTGTGTGGTCACTGGCGTGTGTGTGGTTCCTGGTGTGTGTGTGGTCACTGGTGTGTGTGTGGTCACTGGTGTGTGTGTGGTCACTGGTGTGTGTGTGGTCACTGGTGTCTGTGTGGTCACTGGTGTGTGCGTGGTCACTGGTGTGTGTGTGTGGTCACTGGTGTGTGTGTGGTCACTGGTGTGTGTGTGGTCACTGGTGTGTGTGTGGTCACTGGTGTGTGTGTGGTCACTGGTGTCTGTGTGGTCACTGGTGTCTGTGTGGTCACTGGTGTGTGTGTGGTCACTGGTGTCTGTGTGGTCACTGGTGTGTGCGTGGTCACTGGTGTGTGTGTGTGGTCACTGGTGTGTGTGTGGTCACTGGTGTGTCTGTGTGGTTACTGGTGTGTGTGTGGTCACTGGTGTGTGTGTGGTTACTGGTGTGTCTGTGTGGTTACTGGTGTGTGTGTGTGGTCACTGGCGTGTGTGTGGTTCCTGGTGTGTGTGTGGTCACTGGCGTGTGTGGTGTGTGGTCACTGGCGTGTGTGGTCACTGGCGTGTGTGTGATTGCCGCAGTGTGTGCACGTGTACTCTAGAGAGCAGACCTGGGGCTGTGCATAGCGGCTTCACACCCACATCTGCGTTCTCACCCTGCAGCCTAGCGGGTCGTGGGGCCCTGGCTGCCCCTGGCCCCTGGCCCCAGCGCCGGGCAGCCGAGGAGACTGAGCTTACTGTTGTCTCTTCCCCTCAGGTCAGACACCTGTACATCTGCGACTTCCACAAAAACTTCATCCAGAGCGTCCGCAATAAAAGGAAGAGGAAGACGAGCGATGATGGTGGAGACTCCCCAGAGCACGACGCCGACATCCCTGAGGTAGGTGGGCGGCCGGCGTGGTCCAGTCTCTGCCAGATCCCACCCGCCTCTGCTCCGACCCGCTGCACTGTGGACGCAGACAGGCCTTTGGTGCCTTCGCTTCCCCAAGGCCGCGTGGCAAAGCGAGTTCTAGACTCGGGGTCCTGTTGAAAGCAGGTGATCAGCTGACCCTGCAGAGAGCCCCTGAGGTTTGGGGAGCGCGGGGGCCTCTCAACCTCTGGCCAGTGCTTGCTGGTGTTGCCTGTAGCGTGTGTGTGCGTGTGTGTGTGTGTGTGTGCGTGTGTGTGTGCGTGTACCCCTTCCCCCGGCAGGGAACAGTGTAGGTAGGTTGAGGCTCCCAGAAGGAGCCCTAATTTTCCTTTTCTACCAGACATTTTGCAGAAGGTTTCGAGAAATGCTTGGAGTGAGCGGAGGACTCTGGGCCCTGTGTTTTTGAGAGTGTGCCCCCCCCAGGCGCCTGAAGCAAGGACCCCCCCCAGGCGCCTGAAGCAAGGCCCCCCCCAGGCGCCTGAAGCAAGCCCCCCCCCCAGGCGCCTGAAGCAAGCCCCCCCCCAGGCGCCTGAAGCAAGGACCCCCCCAGGCGCCTGAAGCAAGCCACCCCCCAGGCGCCTGAAGCAAGGACCCCCCCCAGGCGCCTGAAGCAAGGACCCCCCCAGGCGCCTGAAGCAAGGAGGCCTCCTCTGCGGGCAGAACCTGCGGTGTTTCCTCTCATTAGCTGAGCAGAGTCAGGACGTTGCCCGTCCATCTGCAGAGACCCGGCTCCCGACCTGTGGGTGGACGGGTAACTGCAGTGCGGTGCTTTCTGCCCGTCCGCGGAGGGCAGCACCTGAGGCTGAGCCTGGGACGGAGCCCCTGGGAGCCCCCCCCCCCTCGAGCCCCCTCCGGCTGTGACTGGCTGGTCCCCACCGCGGCCCCGCCCTCCTGCGGACAGCGGCCCCATCCCACGGGAGGGCGGAGCTGCAGCTGCTCCTCATCCTCCATCCATCGGAGCCGCTTCTTGCCGGCTCGTCCGCCTGGACAATCAACTGTGGGCCCCGCCCTCCCTCCCTGGAGCGCGTGGGCGTGGGGGGTCGGGTGGGCTGACGAGCCCCGCGGCCCGGCGGTGGTGACGCGTCCCTCTCTCCACAGGTGGATCTGTTCCAGCTGCAGGTGAACACGCTGCGGCGCTACAAGCGGCGCTACAAGCTGCAGACCCGCCCGGGCTTCAACAAGGCCCAGCTAGCGGAGGTGGGCGAGGTGGGCGAGGTGGGCGGGCGCGTCCCACGGGCTTCAGCGGGGCCGGGCGGGCGAGTCCCACGGGGGCTCAGCCAGCAGGGCGGGCGGGGCGCGTCCCACGGGGCTCAGCCAGCAGGGCCGGTGGGCGCGTCCCACGGGGGCTCAGCCAGCAGGGCCGGGTGGCGCGTCCCACGGGGCTCAGCCAGCAGGGCGGGCGCGTCCCACGGGGGCTTCAGCCAGCAGGGCCGGGTGGGCGCGTCCCACGGGGGCTCAGCCAGCAGGGCCGAGCGGGCGCGTCCCACGGGGCTCAGCCAGCAGGGCCGGGTGGCGCGTCCCACGGGGGCTCAGCCAGGCGGGTGGGCGTCCCACGGGGGCTTCAGCAGCAGGGCCGGGTGGGCGGGTGCCTGTCAGCACCTGGTGCCCCCGGGCATCGTCTCACCCTGCGCGTCTGTCTACACCCCCCTCGGAACGCCCCGCTGTTCCCTGCGCAGCCAGTGTCCTGAGGGCCCTGGTGTTTCCCTGCAGACCGTCAGCCGGCACTTCAGGAACATCCCTGTGAACGAGAAGGAGACCCTCGCCTACTTCATCTACATGGTGAAGGGCAGCAGGAGCAGGCTGGACCAGAAGGCCGAGGGCAGCAAGCAGCTGGAGTGAGGCCCGGGCCGCCGCGCTGGACAGACTGGACCCTTGTAAATAGACTGCGGGAGGAGTTCTGTGTGCGTCTCTGCCGCTCTGTGACTCCGCATGCGCATAGGTACCTGCTCGGACTGCACAAACCCAGTCGTGAGAGGAATTAAAACCGTCTTGGAGCATTCAGCAAAGCGTTCGGTCCCTTCTGGAACGTGGGGCGCGTGCAGCCCTGCACAGGGCCTCCACGGGTGGCACCCTGGGGCCTGGCAGCGGGTCTGCGCGGGGTCTGCCTGCAGGGGCCACAGGCGCCGGCCCTGCTGCCATTTGTTAGAGTCAGTTTCACGCTGGGCCGCTCCTGCCCGGTGCACGCACGGTGGTGTTTACAGTGTGGGGATCGTGAGCACACAGCGGTGCCAACTGTGTGATCTGCCCTTCGAGACCTGCCACTGGCATTGCCCTGAGAGTCACTGGGTGGGTAGGAACCCTGACGCAGCCAGTGTGCAAACGCTCCGCCAAGGTTCTAGACGGTTCCACGGGCTTGGGCTCAAGGCACCGCCCTGGTGTGCCCAGCAGTGGGGGGGCAGGTGCCTGGCACGCAGGAGGACTGGGGGCTCCAGCTCGCCGGCGCACACAGCAGGACTCGCTTTGTTGTGTGGTTTTAAAGACCCTCCGGCAGGTCCTGCGCCCGGCCGCTCTTGACGGTCGCCGTGACGCACTCCAGGGTTGATGCTGGGAGTTCAGTCCTTAGTTCCCCCAGGAAGGTGGTGAGGACCCCATGATTCTGTCTGGCCCCGACTCCGGGGCTCTTGGAGGTCGCACCGCTCGGGCCAGGACAGCGGAGCTAGCGAGCTGCACCTCCAAGTGCTGGCGACCGCCTGCTCGCGGTCATCAGGCTCCCCGGGGAAGCAGAGCACCCGTGAGGACAGACCCTCCCCACAGCCAAAACCGCTGGCTGCGCAGGCACAGAGCAGGTCACCCACAGGTGGGGCGTCTCCCGTGCCCTTGGCACGTGGGGTGTTTGTTTTACCTGAACTTTTTGTTTCCGTCCTGCCAGGCGGCTGTCGTGGGGGAGGGGTGGCAGCTGTTGGCAGAGTGATGCCGTGGGCTGTCCCAGGCCGTGACCCCTGAGAGGTGGTCTCACGGACCCCTTAGGACTCTGTTGTGTGGCGAGGTCCAGACGCTGGGGAATTCCTCCATCCGGGGTCCCCAGAGGTCACCAGCCGTAGCTGCTTCCTCCCTGGAAACACGGTCCCTGTCTTCAGCTTCTGGTCAGCCCACCGTCCTCTCCCCGTGAGGGCCGCGTGGACAGTGACTCAGCGGCGCAGGCCCGAGGCGTGCGTGTGCCCTGCCGGGGGCACTGACCCTCGCGACTCCTTGCGGGAGACCGTGGAGGAGCCCTCCGCCGCGCTGCACTCGCTCTCGCCACCAAGCTGCTGCCAGCACCCGAGACGGCGGAGTCCTTGGTTCTGTTTGTGCACAGACGGGCACCGCGACACGGGCGGGCACCGCGACACGGGCGGGCACCACCAGAGCTGCAGCTGACACCATGGCCTGGTGCCTGGGACCCGCCGCTGCCTTCCAGCTCCTGAGGAAGCTGCAGGGCTCAGGTGGGCGCTCTGCAGGGCTCAGGTGGGCGCTCTGCAGGGCTGAGGTGGGCGCTCTGCAGGGCTGAGGTGGGCGCTGTGCTGCAGGGCTGAGGTGGGCGCTGTGCTGCAGGGCTGAGGTGGGCTCTCTGCAGGGCTGAGGTGGGCGCTCTCTGCAGGGCTCAGGTGGGCGCTCTGCAGGGCTCAGGTGGGCTCTCTGCAGGGCTCAGGTGGGCTCTCTGCAGGGCTCAGGTGGGCTCTCTGCAGGGCTCAGGTGGGCTCTCTGCAGGGCTCAGGTGGGCGCTCTGCAGGGCTCAGGTGGGCGCTGTGCTGCAGGGCTCAGGTGGGCGCTGTGCTGCAGGGCTGAGGTGGGCGCTGTGCTGCAGGGCTGAGGTGGGCGCTGTGCTGCAGGGCTGAGGTGGGCTCTCTGCAGGGCTGAGGTGGGCTCTCTGCAGGGCTGAGGTGGGCGCTGTGCTGCAGGGCTGAGGTGGGCGCTGTGCTGCAGGGCTCAGGTGGGCGCTCTGCAGGGCTCAGGTGGGTGCTCTGCAGGGCTCAGGTGGGCTCTCTGCCAGGTCTTCGGGCTGCGGAGTCTCCATTTTGATGCCACGGCCTCTTCGGTCTTCCGATCTTGGCACCAAGATCCTCCCCGGGCCCGGGGCTGCTAAGGACCAACCGACCCGCGGAAGTCCAGGTGGAGAGAGGGTAGGGGTCAACCGGGTTTCACAACATGAGCAGCCAAGACTAGATCCAGCCAGATTTGAGCTCGCTATTTGTTTGTGTGTGTTAGAGGGCACTGTGTGTCCCTGTGAAGGACCAAGGGATTTCCCAGGCTCTGCCCACCAGTGCCGGAAGTGTAGGCCACCCCTGTTTCCACCTGGTGTATTTTCGTGGGATCTGGGCTCCAAACTCAGGGCCTTCTGCTTCTGAGGCAGTCTCAACCCCTGAGCCATCTCTGCAGCCCAATCCAACCAGATTTAAGACCCACAAGTGTCCAGCCCACAGCCCTCGGGCCTCGAGTGGCCCAGGGTAGCTGAGGGAGCCCGGGCGGAGAGGGAAACGTACTGAAGACCTGAGATGCGTTCTCCCTCTGGTGCGTTCTCCCTCTGGTGCGTTCTCCCTCTGGTGCGTTCTCCCTTTGGAGAGCTCCATTATACTTTCCTGGAGTGTGGGCGGGTAGCTGACCTCATGGTCCAGAGACAGCCGTGCCCGGGAGAGACAGCGCGGGCCTCGACGCTGGATTCTCCAGGCTCAGCTCCGTCTGCGATGTCGGTCGGGTGGCGGCCCCCTCTCTGACGCCGCATGCTGACCCCCCCCCCCCCCGCACTCCTTCCCGTTGGGTCACGAGCCTGGGCAATGGTCAGGGAGGGAATCGATGTGCGATGCTTGAGGGGCATCCAGCCCTGGGGCAGAGTGTGTCAGGGGGCTGGGCAGACCATTTCCAGGGGCCACTTCACCCGCGTGCACCCCAGAACACAGCCCTTCCTTCAGATACGCCCATGATGGGGTCCCACGGTCCCTGCCACTTTCTGTCGCCCTTTGCGCCCCTTGAAGTGCATTTTGGGGTGGGGGGTTTGTGCATCCGTAACTGCCTTCTTGAGAAGCAAGGGTGCTTCTGCCGCAGCCTCTTCGCTCCCGCCAGCCGGGGTCACTGGTGCGTCAGCTCTGTGCCTGGGCAGCGTGCTGCCGAGAGTCTGCCCGTCACTGCGCGTGAGCTTCTCATGTGCGTGCCACATGGGCACACAGCCTCCCATGCGAGGGGCCGGGTGTCCACTGTCCCACCGACATCGCACACTGCCCACGCTGCCCTCCGCCAGTGCTTGGGAACGTGGGGTCACGGGGACTCGGGCCCAGGTCTAGTCCTGCCCCTCACATCTGAGGCGAGGCAAGCGGGGCAGCAGCCAGTTAGATAGCACGTGACCCCTGGGTTCTCCAGGGATCACAGCAGCTCGTCACCGTACCCTGGGCATCCGGGCAGTGTGCTGGGTACCCTGGGCATCCGGGCGGTGTGCTGGGTACCCTGGGCATCATCCGGGCAGTGTGCTGGGTGCCCTGGCATCATCCGGGCGGTGTGCTTGGTGCCCTGGCATCATCCGGGCGGTGTGCTTGGTGCCCTGGCATCATCCGGGTAGTGTACTGGGTGCCCTGGCATCATCCGGGTAGTGTACTGGGTACCCCTGGGCATCATCCGGGTAGTGTGCTGGGTGCCCTGGCATCATCCGGGTAATGTGCTGGGTGCCCTGGCATCATCCAGGTAGTGCGCTGGGTACCCTGGGTGGCATCTACGTTGCACACCTCGGTGCCCTGGGGGGGTTAGGGTTCACTGATGGGCATCCAGTTACCCTCTAGAATATGTGAGCCAAGGACTGGCAGGGGGCTGCAGCCAAATGCCCATCCAGCCCTCCCAGAGCAAACCCTGCTTGGGCTCTGTGCTGTAGGTGGTCATCCTTGACCAGGGCAGGGAGAGGAGCCGCCTCCCACAGCTGCCCCAGCGGCCGGTGTACCAGCTGTGTTCCCAGCCACGTCTCCTCCTGCAGCGGCCCTCACTGCTTCAGGCCGACCCCTCTCCTGAACACAGGCCGCCACGCAGGGTCTCTACTGTAGCGCTTCTGCTGACCAGCGCCCAAGCAGTGCACACGCACGGGTACTTATCCCCATGCACATATGCACACGCATGTACATAACCCATGAACATGCACATGTGTGCACATGTGTATATGTACACAAGAACATAACCCGTGAATATGTGTGCATGCACACTTGCATACGTACACATGAGCAATCCGTGAACATGCGTGCATGCATGTGCACATGTAGACACATGCATGTAGCCTATGCACATGTACATAACCCACGCACATGCACGTGTGTATGTGCACGCATGCATGTGTGCACATGTATATAACCCATGGATGGACACGCACATGCACTCGCACGCACACACACATTTGAGAAGCCTGGTTCTGCCACCTGGTTCACTCCCCAGAGCGCAGGTGCTGGAGGCCCAGGCAAGGCGGTGGGCGTCTTTCCCACACATCTGTTGTAGAAAAATGGAAAGAAAGCAAGAGCTCTCTCTCGCTCTTGTGCTCGCTCGCTCTCTCTCTCTCTGTATGTGTGTTTAACAGAACCTCAATATGTCGACCAGACTGACGTTCTCACAATCTGCCTCAGCCTCCAAAGTGCTGAGACTGTAGGATGCGCCGTCAGGATGTAGTTTTTCTTTCCTTTATCTTTCTCCTCCTCCCTCCCTCCCTCCCTCCTCCCTCCCTCCCTCCCTCCCTCTTTTTCCCATGAGGGGCAAGGGGCCCAAAGATGGCTCCCAGGGTCTTGGTCAGGCCTGGGAAAAGTGGCCTCTCCTCATTGCTTAGCTCCAGTTTCTGCAAACCTGATTGGAGCTTTTGGTCTGTTCATATCGGGGCCCGACCCAGCTGATCTTGTGCTGACTGGTGCGGCTTAGCTGCCGCGAGCCGTCCCGTGTCCTTCATGAGGAGACGGTGGGGCCAATGGGACTTTATCTCCGTGAAGGATGGAGTCGGTTCCCCCAGGTCAACGGATGTTCCTTCAGCATCACCCCAGCCCTGGGGACGACCTTCAAGACCTCGGGAGACCGTCCCAAAGTGGCTGCTCTGAAGCTGCCTAAAGAACAACTGTCCACAGTCAGTTGGCTCATGTCGCCCCGTGCACACTGGTAGAAACCCCACAAGTTAACAACTCGGCATGTCCCCCCACTTTGAAGCCGCCCGGCCTCGGTCACCCCAGGCCCCATCCACGGGAATAGCTCAGTTTTAACGAGGGATTCTGAGAGAAAACGCTCCGGCCCCAGTTAGGAAGTTTAATGGGGTTTAGTGGAGGTTAACGAGGCCCACCCAGCCCTCCAGCCCAGTTTAATTCACCACAGCATCGCAGGGATGAGCGGGGCGGGTGCAGGCAGCTGGTCGTTTAATGAGGTCAACCGGGTCGGCAGAGGTTGGCACAGGGGACGGCGCCGCTAAGGAGCCCGGCTGGTCAGCGGGTATTCGTTAGACAGCCATGGCCTGCGCGGTCCTCGCGTCCTGCCCGACCTGCGCGGTCCTCGCGTCCTGCCCTGAGCAGGCCAAGGCAGGCTGCAGGCCGCAGGGCCCGGGTGACGCCTCAGATGGCCATCTCCTTCTCTGGCACCAGCCGCTTAAAACCAACGGCGTCAGCTAAACCCTGTCACAGCAAAGTCACTTCTGCGAGTTTCTGCTTTGACACAGGGTCTCCTGCAGCCCAGGCTGACCTCTGACTTGCCTGTAGCCCAGGCTTGACTTAGCACCTCAGACCCTCCACCACCTCAGACCCTCCAGCTGGTAAGTGCTGGGGTCCAGGTGCACAGCTGCGAGGTGCCCGGAGCTAGCTGGAGTGGCCCAAGCATGCGAAGGCCCGCGAGCCTCTCGGCACAGCCCGGCCCAGACACGTTTGTTATCAGCTGCACGTGCTCGCACACGCGCACGCACACACACAAACATGTGCACACACAAACGCGCACGCACACACATACACGCACACACGCACACATGCATACAAACACACACATACAAACACGCACACATACAAACACGCATGCACATGCACACACACGCGTGCACGCACATACACGCACACACACGCGCACACATGCATACAAACACACACATACAAACATGCACACATACAAACACGCGTGCACACATACATGCAGAAGGGTAGGGCTGGCGAGATGGGTGAGGTGGGACCCTCAGTGGGCTGGGTGCCTGGTGTCAACACCTGGAGACCGGAGTTCAATTCCTGGAACAAACGGCTGACCACACACATCTGTTCTCTCTCTCTCTCCCCTAAATGAATGAATGAAATAAAAAGGAAGACGTTTGCGGCAGTCAGCTCGGTGGGAACAACTCTGCCTTCCTCGCTGAGTGCAGTGGGAGGTGGGAGAGGCAGGTCGGTTACCAAGGAGGACGAGGCCTGTTCAAAGCAAGGGGACACCTGTCCCCCCCCCCCCCCGGTGCTGCAGAGAAGCCTCAGAGCCTGCGACAACAGACCTCGTGCCCCACTGGGGTCAGCCCTGAGCCCAGAGCTCCTGATTCTGTGGGCGACTGGGTCCCCCCTCCCGTGCCCCACCCGGTGGAGCAAAGTCTAACTTCATCCAGCACTGGGGCGCAGGGAGGCACTGTGGCCACCAGGAGGCGCCCTGCCCTAGGACTGACATTTGGGACCCCAAGGGGAGGGCTGGGGACGTACTGGATGGATGCTTAGCCGGCCACCATGGGGACAACTAGCCAGCGCAGTCAGAAGTGACACATAGTGGGCTGGAGAGGTGGCTCAGGGGTTAAGCCTCCGCCTTGCAGGCGGAGAGTCCTGAGTTCGGATCCCAGATCCCACGTACAGACGCCAGGCGGAAGTGGGGGCGGCCTGCGCTTCTGGTCCTGGTAGGGCGGAGCCTGTGAATCCCGGGGCAGAAGGAGGTGGAGGCGTCCATGGTGGTTCGTGAATTCGTCCGTGGTTCTACACATACACAGACACACACACACAGAGACGCGCGCACACATACACACGCACATGCGCACAGTTGAATAAATAATAATAAATTAAAAAAAAAAAGTGACACATAGTACCAAGGCTCAAGGGACAGTCTGGTCTCTTCGCCCCCATGACTGTCCACACCACCAGCAAGACTGTGGGAGGCCACATCAGTCCCTCGGCCTCAGCCCAGAGCCTGGTCTCCCCTCTGCCTTGCCAGGCCCCGCTTCTGAGCAGGCCCAGCTGCCCATAACCCAGCTGCCCACAGCCCCTGCCCACGGCTCAGCTGCCCACGGCCCCTGCCCATGGCCCAGCTATCCATAACCCAGCTGTCCACGGGCCCTGCCCACAGCCCAGCTGCCCACAACCCAGCTGCCCACGGCCCAGCTGCCCACGGCCCACAGTCTCTGCTCACCGGCCGCCTGCTCTGGCCAGTCTGGCGGATCTGCTCTTCTTTCAGAAGAGAACTCGACTAAATCTACTCGACGCCACGTAGCTCGGCTGGAGAGGGCTGAGGGGTTAAGCCTCTGCCTTGCAAGCAGGACCTGAGTTCAGATCTTCAGTTCTAAAGCTTAAGGCTAAACTATGGCTTCCTTGGCCACCAGGCCCTCAACTCTAAATAAGCTCCTATTATTACTATTTTTTTATTTTGTGTGTGTGTGTGTATGTGTCAGAGGACACCGTGTGTGTGTGTGTGTGTGTGTGTGTGTGTGTCAGAGGGCACCATATGTGTGTGTGTGTGTGTGTCAGAGGGCACCATATGTGTGTGTATGCGTGTGTGTATGTGTCAGAGGGCACCGTGTGTGTGTGTGTGTGTGTGTCAGAGGGGGCACTATGTGTGTGTGTGTGTCAGAGGGCACTGTATGTGTGTGTCAGAGGGCACTATGCGTGTGTGTGTCAGAGGGGGCACTATGTGTGTGTGTGTGTCAGAGGGCACTATGCGTGTGTGTGTCAGAGGGGGCACTATGTGTGTGTGTGTCAGAGGGCACTGTGTGTGTGTCAGAGGGCACTGTGTGTGTGTCAGAGGGCACTGTGTGTGTGTGTGTCAGAGGGCACTGTGTGTGTGTGTGTCAGAGGGCACTGTGTGTGTGTGTGTCAGAGGGCACTATGTGTGTGTGTGTCAGGGCACTGTGTGTGTGTGTGTGTGTCAGAGGGCACTATGTGTGTGTGTGTCAGAGGGCACTATGTGTGTGTGTGTGTGTGTGTCAGAGGGCACTATGTGTGTGTGTCAGAGGGCACTATGTGTGTGTGTGTCAGAGGGCACTATGTGTGTGTGTGTGTGTGTGTCAGAGGGCACTATGTGTGTGTGTGTCAGAGGGCACTATGTGTGTGTGTGTCAGAGGGCACTATGTGTGTGTGTGTGTGTGTGTCAGAGGGCACTATGTGTGTGTGTGTGTGTGTGTCAGGGCACTATGTGTGTGTGTGTCAGAGGGCACTATGTGTGTGTGTGTCAGAGGGCACTATGTGTGTGTGTGTGTGTGTCAGAGGGCACTATGTGTGTGTGTGTGTGTGTCAGAGGGCACTATGTGTGTGTGTGTGTGTGTGTGTCAGAGGGCACTATGTGTGTGTGTGTGTGTGTCAGAGGGCACTATGTGTGTGTGTGTGTGTCAGAGGGCACCGTGTGTGTGGCATCGGGAGTCACCCTGGATTGTTTCTACCTATTTGCTTTGCTCTGGAGTTTCCCGGCCTCCTCCTTCTGCTTGTGAGGCAGAGGCTCCACCCCTGAGCCATCTCTCCGGCCCTGTTGCTTCCATTTCTCCTTCTCCAGGGCACCCACAAGGCACCCCACACGTGGTCAGAGTCGTCCCGTTCTCCCCCCACCTCACACTATTCAAAGGAATCAAGGACCAGCTTCCCGAGCCTCATCTGAGCCAAGTCCAGAGAGGCTGAACCCCACAGCGAGCGGTGCAGCTGCCCCCCCAGCCTCCACAGCGCGCGCTGTGCCCCATGCAGCTGCCCCCCCAGCCTCCACAGCGCGCGATGTACCCCATGCAGCTGTCCCCCCAGCCTCCACAGCGCGCGCTGTACCCCATGCAGCTGCCCCCTCCCCCGCCACCGCAGTGTGTCTGGAAA
Source organism: Typhlomys cinereus (assembly GCA_023101885.1). Taxonomy (NCBI): domain Eukaryota; kingdom Metazoa; phylum Chordata; class Mammalia; order Rodentia; family Platacanthomyidae; genus Typhlomys; species Typhlomys cinereus. The sequence continues at coordinate 61,162 of JALPQD010000709.1, read as the reverse complement.
CCCCTCGCCAAGGAGAATCTCCAGGTAGAGGACAGCTGGGGGAAGGGGGGGTCATTTTCTTGGGGGCGTGGCTATGTCTAGGTCGGCCCCGCCTGGGGGATGGCCACACCCAGGCGCCCAGAGCTACTAACTGCGCTCACTGGGCCGGTTATTTTTAAAAAAGACCATGATGGGAGGGGAGGGAAGAGGGGGCACGTGTGCTGGGGCACCACAGGGAGTGGAAGAGCACATAGGCTCAAAGTATATTGTACACATATGAAATTAGAAAGAAGAAATAAAATATTGTTTTTTACATATAAAGGGGAAAAGTGCATTATGCATTAACATAAATTTGCTATGGGCAGCATTTAATGAGTGATAATAACACAAACATTAAGTGTTCCTCTACCAACATTTTTTTATATAGTTGCATGGGGGCGATTAAGAGAAGGGATGTGCAATGATCGTAAACGGCAGCTTTGAAACTTTGTCAGGTTGTGTATCACCGTGTTAGAAATGAGTTGGCAGGCACAGTCTCCTCATTTTTTGTAGAACTATAACTGAACCAATAAAAATACTATTTTAAAAAGAGGATGCAAGCTTTCTCTCCAATAGTTTCATGTTAAAGTCCTATTTTAAGATACATTGAATTAAGTAAAATAGAATATTAGAAATAATTTCAAAGCTGGGCACGATGGCCTACATCAGGAATCCCCAAGCCCAGAGGGTCAGGAGATGAAGGACAGTCTCAGCTGAGAGAAAGAGAGAGAGAGAGAGAGGAGAGAGGGAGAGAGAGAGAGAGAGAGAGAAAGAGAAAGAAAAGAGAAAGAAGAAAGAAAGAAAAGGAGAAGAGAAAGAAAAAGAGAGAGAGAAAGAAAGAAAGAAAAAGAAAGGAAGGAAGGAAGAAAGAAGGAAGAAAGAAAGAAAAGAAAGAGAAAGAAAGACAGAAAGAAGAAAGAAAGAAAGAAAGACAGAAAGAAGAAGACAGAGAAGAGAAGAAGAAAGAAAGAAGAAGAAGACCAGAAAGAAAGGACCAGACCAGAGAAAGAAGAAGAAGAAGAACGAAAGAAGAAGAGAAGAAAGAGAAAGAAAGAACGAAAGAAGAAAGAGAAAGAGCAAGAAGACGAAAGAAAGAAAGAAGAGCAAGGAAAGAAAGAAAGAAAGAAAGAAAGAAAGAAAGAAAGAAAGGAGAACAGGCATCCTTGAGTCCATCTGGCCACGTGCCCTTGGGCAGATCTATGACCCTCACCGTCCAGCAGGACACACGCCTCTCTGCTCTTCCAAAACAAGCGAGCAAGCTTGATTAACTCTGGTTGTGCGCACGTTAAATGAAATAACGGCACCGCTGGCTGCCGCGGACCAGAGCTGGGTGCTCAGAACTTATCTCTCCCTGTTCTGGGGCCCTGGGGGTCTGTGGTGAGATGGACGCCCTCCTTCTGCAGATAAGGAAAATGAGTTTAAAACGCGTTCAGCTGCCCAGCTGCTGCTGGTGGGGGCGGGGCTCGGTGGTAGAGCAGCACTGCGTGTGTCTGTGCGCGTGTGCGCGCGCATGTGCCTGAGTGTGTGTGCGTGCGTGTGTGTGCGTGGGTATGTGTGTCTGGGTTCCATCCACAGCAGTACACGCAGCACGCACGCATGCACACCCGCGTCCTGTGGCTTGCTGCGTCTCCTCCCCCTAGCCGGGAATAGAAGTTGATAAGTAACAAAGGGGTCTCCTGCCCCAGGGGCCCTTGAACCTGTGCTACCTCTCTGTGGGACTCGGTCTCCCCTGGCGTGAAAGGGGGTGTCTGCGCAGACGCAAGCTCAGCCTGCGCTGGCTGCACGCAGCGGACGCCTCCAGCGCCCCTCCAACGTGGGTTCGGAGCCCCGCGTCTGGCGCGTCCTTTCCGCTGCGATGAACGTGTTTCTGCGGCTGAGGACCGCGGCGCACCAGCTTGCTGCGCCCGCTGCACTCGCCTCGGCCGCCAGAGCCGCGCTGAGCGTCTCTGACTCTTTCCCACATAAACCGTGTTTTTTATGAGGTCGGGAGAGCGCTGCTGTAAAAACTCTCTCAGCTGAAAAAAGAAGTGTGTTGTTTCCCCCCCCCCCCCAAACAAATTTGGTTTAAATCAGGAGCTGGTTTCAGACACTTCAGAGCCCGGGGAATTTTCTCTTCCCAGTCACTTTTCATTTTTAAATGCAGCCCGCCTGGTTTTTAGTTTCGTTTCTTTTAGGAGCATTTAGTGAGCTGGCGGCAGGCTGGGCAGAGCGACGGGGCAGGCCTTGCCGGGACACACGGCGGGATTCTAACCCGACTCCACGTCCCCCTAGCGCTTCTATTCCAGGAGTCGCGGTTCTGCACGCTAGACTGCAGAGGAAAAGTGAGCTTGTGGAAACAGACACCCCCCAAAGCTGAATGTGGGGTTTGATCACCAACAGAGCAACAGAAAGGAGGATCCCCGAGTCAGGAGAGACCCTCTACCCAAGGTTCTTGCTCAGGAAAAGGGGGTCTCAGCCAAAGACCCCATATGTTCCCCTCTTCTACCTTGCTTCAGAGACAGAAGCAGCTGGATTTGTGCAAACACACACACGCACGCACACACGCAAACCACGGAATCTGCACACATATTGCACACACACGCACTCGAGATATTCCAAGGTATGAGGAAAAGCCGATCTCTGCAAACAGTGGGCTCCGCTGCGCAGACCCCAGCCCCAATTACCTTTTACAATGCAGGTGACCTTGAGCTACAGCCTACCTCTGCCGGCCACTTCCCAGCCGACCTATCCCAGGCCTGGGGGGCTTCTTCGAAATGTTTGTTACCTGTTGAGGTTTAAAAAGTATGCTCAAAAAAAAAAAAAAAAAGTATGCTCTAGGAACTGTGACTTTTGTATCATCAGTTCACTCACCAACAACAAAAAAATTAAGATCATTTTATTTTTATTTCAGAGAGAGAGAGAGAGAAGAGGGTGCATGGGTGTCGGTCTGTTTCCCCCACCACGTGCATTTCCGAGGACTGCGCTCAGATTGCGGGGCAGCAAGGAGGCGCCCCACCTATCTAAGCGCAGAGAAGACAGATGTCTGTCGCTCAGCTTGGGTTCGCACAAGGATCTTTCATTATTGCCCAGAGCATGAATCGAGAGTTCATCTTTTTGCAAGAAGAGGACATAGAAACCACAACTTTATTTTTAACTCAAAACTAATATTTATTTTCAAAAATTAAGAAAAATATAGGCAAGGAAAAGAAAAGTTAGAATTATCATTATTATTCTCACCAGCCAAGAGTTAGGAAGTGTGATAAAGAAGCTGGTGGGACAGTGCGCTGCAGACGGACCCACACGCAGGAGACACCACCAGAGAGACCAGCTGGGCACACGGCTGTCTCCAAACAAACGCAGAAGGTGCCGGCTCCAGATAGCTCAGCAGGAAAAGGCACCTGCCGCCTCTGATCACACGTGTGTGCACACAGACACACACACACACACACACAGACACACACACACGCGCGCAGTGCGATTTTTAAAAAATGAAATGTTAAAAGAAGGGAAGATGGGAGATGGCAAAGTGCCTGCTGGTAACCTGGAGACCCAAGTTCCAACCCCTGGAAATCTACTTGCTGGAAGGAAAGTTAAACCCCTGGAATCCACGCGGCAGAAGGAAAGTTACCCGTGTACCATAGCGTTTCTCTCTCCTTCTCCTTCCACTCTCTTTCTCGTTTGCTCTCTCGAATAAATAAAATATTTTTAAAATTAAAAGTAGAAGGGTAATTATTTCAATGCATATTCTTCCTCATTTTTTTTTTGTAGAAATCATTTTTTTTAACCCCCAGGTTCCATGAGACCACACATAAAATCGCGCAGGACAGCCGTCCACTTACTATATCAAGGACAATTTCTGCAACACTTCCCAAGACCTTTCGCCCACTCGCTGCGGGGATGGATTTATTTAGGTGCCTCGATAATTACACCACCTGGAGTCTTTGGCTATTTTTTCCCTATTTGACCCGATGGTCCCATAGCTAAAGCCTTGTAACTTCCGGCAGCGTTTCTTAATGAGACATTCGTGGCATTTATTTTTGTTTGCTTTTCAGCCAAGAAGTTTGATGCATTTATTGTTCCTGAAACGAAGCCAGATAAAAATAAGTGACTTTTTGCTGGTGAAGTTTGTGCCCGCCCCGTTTTAAAAGTGTATTTAGACAGAGAATATAGTCATTAAAATCCCAAGAATTAGACTGGAGAGACAGCTCAGGGACTGAGCTTCTGCCTCCAAAGCAGAAGGATCTGAATTTGGATTCCAGATCCCACCTTTAAAAAATGCCAGGCGGAAATCGTCGTGGTCTGTGCTTCGGGCCCTGGGAAACCCCAGAGCAAAGCAAAAAGGAGGTAGAGCAATCCAGGGTGATTCCCAAATTCATCCTTGGGCCTCCACAAGCACACACAGTGCCCTCTGATACGCACGCGCGCACACACACAAATAAAATAAAATGAAAATAAAACAACTGTTTTACAAAATAAAAAAGAACCTGTTGGAGAGGTGCCAAGTTCCAAAGGTTCTGCCAAGCAAAGAGGAAAGCCGGGACTTTGTGGCCCGGGCTGTGGACTGAGGGGACCCTGGTCCCAAAGACCCTTCTGCAGTGGGGTAAAGTGCGGCTTTTCCAGAGCAGAGAGTGTCTTGCAGCTGCGGCCTGGGAGCGCACAGCCTCGCGGCCTCTCCGGCTCCCCAAGCGGAGTTTGGTCAGGACGGAGACCGGTTTCAGGGGGCACCTTCTCTTCCTAGGGAGAGCTTCGGGCGCCGCCCGAGTTCCTGGGGCTCGGCTGCGGAGGTTCCCCCGGGCAGGAGCAAGCCCGGCGCATTCTTCCCGAGCCTAGGATGCTTCACGTGCTAAAAATAGTGGTGGGACCCGAGCCTTATTCTAGCCAGGGGCTCGGGGAGCAGGAGGTGGACGGCGCTCCTGGGTTCGAGGCTAGCGGAGACTCTGCTGCCGGATCTCCGCACCCATGTGCATGCCAGAATTTCCAAAAAGGACCGTTGCAAAGTAAAACAAAAAAGACCTGGGCCTTCCTTCCTGCACCTCCCCGCGGGGCTTGGGGCCCGCGGCCGGCTCCGGGGCCCGGGCGCCCGGCCGGCTCATTACCGCGAGGTGTTGCCCTAGTTAAACCGCGGGTCCGTTTGATCTGGCGGCGGGCGGCGCGGGGCAGAGAGAAGAAACGGTGGGGGCTCGAGGAGGGGGCGCTCACACTCTCCCACCGTTTCCTCGCGCCCGTAAAACACCTTTTATTAACTCCTTCGCCTCCGGAAAGGCCCGCGTGGCCCCGAAGCCCTCGCCTCGGTGTTTACGGCCCCGGCTAATGGAGCCCCCTAGTCACCCCGACCCGGGGTGGAGGAACCCGGGAGGTGCCCGTGGTCTCCGTGCTCGGCCCGAATCCCCCAAGTCCAGCTCCCACGGAGCGGCTGCGGGACGCAGAGCGCAGGCCTGGCGCGCAGGATCACAACAGATTGTTCTAGATCAAGTCCCGCTCACCCTGCGCCCCCAGGCAGGGGCGCACCCGCGTTTATTTAGTCCACACCTAGCGATGGACGTGCAGACTGAGACTCAGGGACAGGCTGACCCTCTGGGGACACACACACGTCCACTCACACTGGGCCTCTGACGAGTGCATATGCTCACACCTATTGCTGAGCGCTGCGTGGCCAGACAGAACCTTCCATGAGCTCCGTTTCAATCCCCAGGACCCGCCTCTTGCTGGAGCCCCTGCGGCCAGCGGAGCTGAACTCAGCCTGCCCTACCTGCCCACGGTGCGGGAGCTCCAAAGCAGTGACCACACAGTCCTGCGCACACCCCAAGCCCTTCCCAGCCTGCCAGCCCCTGACACTGTAAACCCCGAGCTATAGTGCGTGCCAGCCAGCCAGTATCAGGGGCAATTTCTTTCCAGTTGTTCTCCCAGATTTTTTTCCAAAATGGCCAATGACCTCAGACTGTTCAAGAAATCTTTACCCGCTTCCTTCCCTCCTGGCCATTTGTGGTTGGGTTTGGGATTTACAAAGCCGGAGAAGAAAAGACCGGCTTTCCACTCACCAGAAATCATGGCGGAAGGACGTTGGCCAAAGACCACGCAGGCCCCCAGAGGTCTCAGACAACCTTTTATTTCTCCAGAGCTTGGGTAACTGCTTTGGCAAAGGGAGGAGGAGGTGGTGGTCACGCGGGTCTGAGGTAGAAGGGAGGATGTGTGGGGAGAGTTCACCCAAGAGCCACAGGTGTGGTAGGTAGTTTAAATACATTGAAAACTTTGCCACGTAGGGAAAAGCTTTTGCTTGGAAAGAGAAAGGGAAGGGAAAGAAAGGAAGAAAGGAAAGGGGGAAGGAAGAGAAGGAGAGGAGAGAAAAGGTAAAAGACGGAGAGAAGAGAGGAGGGGAGGGGAGGGGGAGGAAAGATGCTTCCCAGGAAATCAAGTGTTGTGGAAGGAAGCCGCTGTTCCTCTAGGTAGGAAGTGCAGAGAGGAAAGTAAACCTCTTGCTTTTTCGAAGAGACCAAAAAGCAGCCTCCATCCTGCAGGCAGGAAACCTGCAGCTCCGGCATTGTAACTCCTGGAAACGCCTGGAGGTCCTGAAGCTGGGCCGGGAGGTTAGACAAGAGTAGAAAGCCAGGGCTGGGCCTTGGGCGCGCTCAGTCGCACCTCGCGGGCTGGAAGAGTGAGTGTGTTGGTCCCTCCTTCCGGCTTGCAGCCTCCAAGGGTCGCCCTTGGGGGGTGAACATATATAATATATATAGATAGGTAGATAAATTCTCTTTTTCTTGCTGCATTACAAATTCAAATGACATTGCACGTGCGATCCAAGTGTGATTGCAGTCGGCGATTCGCCAGCGCTCGGCAAATGAGCAAGTCGGGGTTCAGAAAACCGCGGGAACTCGGAGCCTGGCCAGGGCGGCGGCCGGTGCTCTTCTGGGGAGCTGCAGGGTGGGCCAGTCTCGGCCTGGTCCAGGGCTCACTGGTTTAACTCGAGGGCCCAGACTTGCTGCGGCCAGCCCGTGCGCCCCTTAATCCTCTTCTCGCCGGGACCCAGGGCCGGAGGAAAGGCGTCCTTCGGCGGCTGCTAACGGACACACAAGAAAAGGGGCCAGAAACACAGGTGTCAGTGGCTGCGAGGGGCGAGGGAAGTGTTGGGAGAAGCCACTCGCAGCCTCTGCGGAAGTGACCGATTTCTGTTTGCGAAAAGGGCAAGCAGGATCGTAAATTTGCCTTTATGTACCAAGTTGCTGGGGCCCGGGGTGGTCTGGGTAATCTTGGGGAGTTTCTAACAAGAAGTCCCCATCTCTGCTCTGACCTGCGGGTGGCTGGCTCGGTTTTCGGACAAGTGGGGATTGGGGTGCAGAGGCAAGCACTCACGGGTTGGAGAAACTGATCCCCCTCGGGATGGGGCCCACAGGCCACTTCTGGTTCAGCATCCGGCTTGGATGCAGCGTTAGGGGCCAGGGCAGGGGCGAAGGAAAGGACTCCGTCCATTCCCGGGTCCTCCTTCCCAGGCTCTCGGCAGAAACCCACCCACTCAGCGGTGCTGCTGACTCCAGGCAGGCTCCCCTCCAGCCAGCAGCTCCCCAAGTCCCTGCAAGTGCGAGTGCGATCTCACCCTACTGAGTCACACACCCCCAGGCTCAGAATAAGGCCAGCACGGCTTTCCAGAAGGTTCTGTCTTCAGGGTACCAATCTGGAGGAGTCCGGTTGGCCAGCTGGGGCGTCCCCACCACCAGCGATCCCGCTGCCCAAGGCAGACCGCCACACAGGCTGGCCCCAACTGGAGAAGGTTCCAGAAAGCCTCCAAAGCCGAAAAGCTTTGTTTATTGACGCCCTTGAGGCTGCCCTCCAAGCCACCGGTGACGTGAGGAATCAGCGCGGCCCGCTGGAGCCCCAGCTTCGACCTGACTGCCGCAGCGAGGACCCTCCTTGTCACAATCCGGGCCTCAGTTTCCCTGTCCTCCCAGACTAAAAGCCCGAGAGGAACTGGCCACCTCCCGACTGAACACAGAAATACACAAGGGTGCACGGTCCTGGGATCCAAGTCTCTCAACGCACGCTTTTAAAGGGGTTAAAGACCCCCTTCCAAGAGGCTTAAAATTTCGTGACTTGGGCTGAATTTAACAGCCTTCCTGCCTATCCTCCAGCCACACCTGGACTGAGCATCGCACTCCGCGTGGTCGCAGAGCCTCTGCCCGCGACGACAGCGCCCAGCTGCCCTGCCTGGACCTCACCACTCGCCCGGACTCACCGGCTCCCTTTTCCGCTTGCTCTCGCGGCCGCCATCCGCCTTCTTGAGTTCGGCCTTGAAGGCCTCGGGGTCGCCGGCCTGCGCGTCTTTGGCCAGCACGTCCATCAAGTAGGCGATGTAGCTGGTGGCCAGGCGCAGGGTCTTGATCTTGGAGAGCTTGGTGTCGGCGGGGACGTTGGGGATGCACTCGCGCAGCTCGGCGAACGCGCTGTTGATGCTCTCGGTGCGTCTCCGCTCCTTCTTGGGTCCCGCCGATCCTTTCCGTCTGGGCAGGCGACCTCCCAGCGCCTCCAGCCGCCCGGGGCTCTGGCTGGGCCGGACGTCTGGACCGTAGGCGGCGGCCACCGCGTTGGCGGGTGGTGGGCCGCCCGGAGGGAAATCCGGGGCCGCGTCAGCCGGGTTCAGCAGCCAGCTCTGGAAGTAGGGCCTGTCCTGGTGGCAGCGGGCGGCCGGACCAAACAGGAAGGAGTCGTGCAGCATGGGGTGCGCGGGGTGTGGGTGGTGATGATGTGCGTAGCTGCCCACGAGGTTCATGTTGGAGCGGCTCGGGGCCTGCGCCGCCAGCCGATTAGCGCCTCCCCATGCGCCCCGCACAGCCGCCACCCGAGGACCGCGCACTGGCTTCAGCAAGTCCCCAGCAAAAGCGAAGGTGTCGCGCGCCGGCTCGATGCGTCCCAGCGGGTTTCTGTCGCAAGCGAGGACGGGAACAGAGATTCGGAAAGACCTGTTTAACCCTTCTGCGCCGACTCCAGGTCAGGTCGAGCTTATATAAGGCCGAGGCTTTGATGTCACCCTCCCCCTAGAGCCAATGGTGGGATGAGGAGGCGGGTGGCCGTCCCTGGTTTTCCGTTCAGCTAGCGCCACTAGATTACAGGCTGACCGCGGGACTGGAAACCGCCCCGCCTCCATCCCTCCCCTCTCCATCCCTCTCCTCGCCATCCCTTCCCTCGCCATCCCTCCCCTCTCTGCATCCCTCCCCTCTCTCTCTCTCCCTTTCCGGCTCCGGGCCTCGGAGGGAGGGGGCGGCTCGCTTGAGGCCCGACCTGCAGTGGCTGTGTATCCTAGGAATCCAGAAGCGACCCTGGGGGAGAGAGTGCGCACCCCGCCTTTACCCCTGAAGCTTACTCGGGGTGTGGGGGGGAGTTGCCTCTTGACTTTAGATTTCAGAACTCATTTGAAGGCTTCCAACGTTCTCCGCACCCAGCTCCAGGGCTCTGCTGAAGGCCAGCACCCTGCTCTTAGCACCTTCAGCCGCGCCCTTCCGCCCGGGCCTCGGGCTGGACCCCGAGCTCGGCCCGAGGGGGGACTTGCAAGCCATCGAATTCTACGCCGGGAGCCTGCGGGGAGGCGGCTGCGGCCGGCCAATGTGAAAGTGGGAGGAGCCAGCAGAAGATTCCAGCTCCCGGATTGGGGCCGTTTGCTCGGGGTTGGGGGTGCGGGGCTGGTCCTTCTCGCCTCGGCGGCGCCTGCCCCGGTGTAAATGCAGGCCCGGCGGGCTGCTGGCGAGGCAGCCGGGCGGCGCCTAGGCCCCGAGGCATCTATCTATGCGGCTGGACTCCCGAACGTCTCCGGAAGATTCACACGTACCGCCGACCCGGGACAGTTCGGCGACTCCACCCAGCTCATCACCCCTTGGGAATGTTTGATTCTCTAAAGATACCGGGGATGGGGGGGCGGGGGATGAACTGGGCCTTGGAGAAACCGGCGCTCGGTGGAAAACAGCGGAGTCCCTTCCACGGGGCACCCTGGGGAGGCACCGGCTTCTGCCATCTCACCCGTGTCCAGACACTTCTCTGGGCCCCCGCCGGGCACTGCTCAAAGTCAGATTTCACCCGCGGAGGGCTCTGCCCGTTAGCAGTCACCTGGGAGACGCAGAATAGCGACAGCTTCAGGCGGGGGACCGGGCGTCTCGCCTCCGAGCTGATCTTGTCCCGGGGACCCTCCGACCCTTCCCAGCCGGGCTGCGTAGCTAGGTGGGGTAACCCCACAATTCCTTCTGTTAAGCAATGTGGGGTAAGGACGCCAGGAGAGAAGGCCCGTGTCTTTTGACAGGCCGATGGGCTTTGAATTCGGTGATTCAAAGTTTATCCGCACCCATCCCGTGAATGTCCAAGAAGAGACCTGGGGGCGCGGACAGCGGTGAGTGGAAACTCGCAGGGCGATGTGGGTGACGTGGGCCGTACCCGAGGAACGCTTGCGAACTGAGATGCCGTGTGGCGCATTTGCAAGCCTGGGTTGCTGCCAGTGCGCGCGCTTCGCGTCGCGGGTGGAAGGGGACGATCGGTGCCCCAGGGGGCAGCCCCCCCCCGCGGGAGCTGGAGGGAGGCTGTGCGTCCTGGAAGTACAGGGGGTGGGGGGTAATGGAGGAGGGAGGTCCTGCTTCCCCCAGGCGGGCTGGAAACCCGCCTGGCTCCCCGGCGCCTGGCGCCAGCAGCGCTGGGCGGGGGCGGGGCTCCGAGCCAGAGGAGGGTGGCGACGACGCTCCGCGGGGTCCCGCGGTGCAAACCGCGAGGCGCTGGGGAACCTGGGTAGAGAAGCGTCACTGTACCCCACCTGCACGCTCCGCTCTCTGGGAGCCGTCGTCGTAATCCCAAGGACCCCAGGTCCTGGGACCATACTCGCTCAGGCCGGCACCCAGACCGGCGTCCAAGACACCCAAGTCCGCCCCTAGTGCACAGACACAGAATGTCAAGACCCCCGCATTTCTAGGCTCCTTAAAAATATTTTTATTTTTGATGTGCTCGCTTCAGCAGCACATGTACTGTTTTTTTTTTTTAATCTATGAGAGATGGAAGAGCGCGTGCCCGTGCCATGGTGCGTGGGAAGAAATCAGAGGACAATTTCCATCTGCTGCGTGACTTTCCCGGGATCAAACTCAGGTCTCCCAGTTCTGCAAGCCGGGGCCTCGGGCCCCTGAGATGCCTCATGCAGTCATTCCTAGGGTTTTGCACATTATTTTTGTTATCCACAGGGTGTGAAAACTTCTGAGGCTATACTTAGGAGTCCCACAGTCCACTTTCAAGGATTCGAGATACAGTCATGGCAAGCTACAAACCCTGAACCCCACAGAGACACAGGGTCCCCCCTCCCGAGTGTCCTCTACTGCCACAGTTACACACAGCTGGAGATCATTTATTTATTTACCTATCTGTTTGTTTGTTCGTTATGACAGATCCTCACTGAGCTCAGTCTGGGCTCAACCTCTCTCCGCAGCCGAGCCAGCCTCGGAGTCCTGATCCTCCGGCTTTGACCGCCTGGGACGACAGGTTAGCATTGCCACTCCCTGCTTCTACTTTGTGTTTTCTTACAATCCCCCATTGTATGTATACACTGCACAAAGGCTCAAAGAACCGTGGCATAACTGGGTGTAGCGGGCGGCAGAAGAGCCCACTAGGTGCCAATCTGGGCGGCATAACGGAGAACCAGTGCCCTAAAGCAGCAACGAAACTCCAGGGGCTGAGACCACTGTGTGGGTAAAGGTGCCCCAGACGGACCCCAGGATCCACATGGTGGCACGTCCACACTCGCCATGTAGCACGAGTGTGCCGTCGCGCACGCGCACACTCAACTGCGACAAACCCCGCAGCACGACATGGCTGGCAAGTACTCACCCCCAAGCTGACAAGTCAAGTCCACGGGTCTCTGTGGGTCACTCACCTCGCCCACAGGTCCCGAGATCTCAGTGGGACAGGAGCATTTGTGTTACCAAGGCACCCGCAACTCACTCTAACCACACCCCTGTATCACACACAACTCCCCCCACCTCCCACCCGCATGAACCTCATTTTCTAAACACAGAGCTTGCTCCTGGCTGTCCTGACTATCTAGCACTTGAGACCTGCTCCCAGTTCCCAGAGACCCTTTTAGGGCGCAAAGATCTCCTGGCAGCCTCATACACACACTCCCCTTCCCCGCCACACACACACACACACACACTCCCCTTCCCCGCCACACACACACACACACACACTCCCCTTCCCCGCCACACACACACACACACACACTCCCCTTCCCCGCCACACACACACACACACACACACTCCCCTTCCCCGCCACACACACACACCACACACACTCCCCTTCCCCGCCACACACACACACACACACACACACACACACACACACACACACGCGCGCGCGCGCGTGCACACACACACGCACACACGGGTATTATGGGGTGTCCTAGCCTGAAAGGATTGACTCAGTAGGTCCTCTACTGGGACCTGCTAGAACTGGGGTGCGCTCCTGCCACCTCCTAGAATTATGAAGACCAGAAACCGAGGAAGAGAGGGAGGGGGAAGGGAGGGAGGGAGGGAGAGGGGGAGAGAGAGAGAGAGAGAGAGAGAGAGAGAGAGAGAGAGAGAGAGAGAGAGAGAGATATTTTTCCGTGGCTCCAGATTCAACTTCCAAATGCTTTCAACCCTCATTCCAGGGTGAGGAGAGCTGGGGGGGGGGGCAACCCGCTGAGGGTGCTCCCTTGCCCCCCTCCCCGTTACCTGGAGGAGCTGGTCCAGAATGCTCCATCTGACAGACAGAAGAGGCTTCCAGTCGAGCCCGTGTCTTGTTTTGTTTTGAAACAGGGTCTCGGTAGCTGGCGCTGCTTTGAAGGATCTCTCGGTGTAGGTGTGGTGAGCTTGAGCCCCTCTCAGGCGCTGGGATCCCAGGTATGCACCCTCCCCCCCCGCCGGCCGGCACCTGCGAGGGGCCTGCTCCGTCCAGCCTGAGCCTTAGTGTCCCCATTTGCAGACGGGACGAGACGGACCCTCAGGGGTCCTGCAGTCCAGCCTCTCACTGCCAGGGCTGAACCAGTTCCACTGGGACACGCCACCTCCTGGGCTCCACTCCCTGAAGCCCCCTGCTGTGAGCCAAGCCCCCTGCTGTGAGCCAAGCCCCCTGAGGCTGGACTCTGGGGGTCCCCCTGCTAGCCTACACCTCGCTGAACCCCTGCCACATTCAGGGCATCCTTTCACTTCCTAAGGCGGCTTACCCTCCAGCACCTCCTTCGGCTAATGGGGGGGCAGCTTATGGGGGGGCTGAAAGCAACAATGACAACCTCACGCAGCAGCGCAGCAGCAGTACGCGCCCAGGTGGAGACCACACTGCTTCCCTCCCCAGATCCTGCCTGGAGGGTTAGTGCGGGGTTGGGTGAGGTGTGAGTGGGCTTGGTTGGGGCCGAGCCCAGAGGTCAGGTGCTGCAGCCAAGAGGTGGGGTGATGGGTTTAGAGTTTGCCAAGCCACAGGAGAAGAGGGGGGGTCGATTTTTCCTGTGCTGCTCTGAGAACGTGAGTTTCTTCCCTCTTTCCCCACATGGTCATGCTGGGGGGGGGGACCCGCCAGGTATGCCCAGAGGTCCCGGGCCATCTGAATAGTATCTGCAGAACCACCCCCCTCCCATTCTACTTCCCCAGTAGAATGTCCTGGAGGGGGCTCGTTCCTGATATCAGGACTCGGTTTCCCCGTAGACACCGAAGAGGCTCTCAGACCTGCATCCAGGCCGACAGGACAGCCCTCACCAGCGGCCACCAAAAGGTCCCCCCAATCCCCCCCCCCCGCGCGTGCTTCGTGGTCGCCACCGGTGACCTTGACGCCACGGGCAATCCCCGCAGCGCACCCCTTATCTAAATAGGGCAGTAAGTCACAGACCTGTCAGGCCCGGGTAATTACAGGAACTCCATAAAAAGGACCGGCGGCCGCCTGTTTACATTAGCGCGGTGTAAAATATTCACCCGTCCTGGGGAATCGCGTCGCGCAGGAACGGGCCATAAATCAGCCCCTGGGGCCATTTGCTCGGGCTGCCTAAGCGCGCAAATCCCTTAAACATTTGTCCCCCGTATCTACAGAGGGTCCAGGCTCTTCGATCTGGTGGGGTTTGCTCCTCCAAGCCCTAGGAAATAGGCAGGGGGCGGGTTTCTCCCGGAGTGTGACGCCTCGGTTGCTTTGGTGTGGGAGAGTTGTAAGACCTCTGGGAGACCCCTAAACACCCACTTGGGCATTTAGAAGAGAACAGGGAGGTCCAGAGAGGTCACACTCCCCAAAGGCACATAGCCAATGACCGGAAGGTAAAGCAGTAGCCGGCCCCTACTGTGGCCCGAGAAGGTCCAGGCGGGACCTGACGTTTGACTTTGGGGACTCTAGACTCCTGCGCTGAAATATGTGGGGGATGGTCGCGGCCGCCTTGGCTTCTGACTCTGGCGGGCTTCTCTTCTATGTTACAGGTGGCAAGAGGAACCAGAAGTACTTGTGCAGGACACAGTGAGAAATGGAAAGTTCTCCAAGGAAGAGAGAGAGGGACAGGGGGGTGGGGGGGGGGGGGAAGAGACAGAGAGAGAGAGAGAGAGAGAGAGAGAGAGAGAGAGAGAGACTCATCCATTCTTAATGTTTGTAACAGCCTCAAAAATACAAAATCTATTTAAGGTAAAACCCTTACCCCCTTTTCCTGATCGGTAAAATAAATCAAGTGTACGGAAAAGGAGATTAAATTTTCCTCGTCCTCCCTCTAGGCTGAGACCCAAGGATTCGGGAAGAATTAAACACGTACGTGTCCCCCACCCTTCTACTTTTTTCTGTCTCCTCCCCCTTCCCTTTCTCTTCCGAGGTCCGTCGGTGACAGCCTGTTTATACAAGTTTTTATGTCGTCTGCGCTTCGCCGCGGCCCTGTTCCCTCCCGTGTGTATTTTCCGCCCGAGATGTCTGCTTTGAGAAGCTCTCAACCTAAACAGAGCCCCGTCTGATTGGAAAGTGTATTTATTTGAAAAATCGTAACTCACGGTTTTGGTGAAAACGGCTCCCAAATTTATGGGATGGCTTGAGGCGTAGGGGTCATAAATCAAGAAGCGCCCAAACACCTTGTCCCTCCTTCCACGCCCGTCACCATGCTGAGCCCCAGGCGGGGATGAGTTCTGGGGAGCACCAGGGTCCGCTGCCTGGGTCTCCTCGTTTCAGCCCCTCGGGGCTCAGAGGCAGGTGGCTTCAGCAGGATGCTAATGCTCTGGCGGCTGACTGGTCCCCAGCCTGCTTTTAGACATGTCAGTTTGGTTTGGCTCTTGTTGGGGGGGTTAGTTAGCTGGACTGTGGGCTGCCCTCTGCTCAGTCACGCGTCTGCATTCAGTAATATCTGAATTACCGTGGGTGGGGACATGTGATCAGTTGGTCCCCGTTCATTCATGTCTGAGTTTCCGTGGGTGGGAACATGTGATCAGTTGGTCCCCGTTCATTCATGTCTGAGTTTCCGTGGGTGGGAACATGTGATCAGTTGGTCCCCGTTCATTCATGTCTGAGTTTCCGTGGGTTGGATGCGTGTTCAGCTCGTCTACTGGAACCAGATCTTGGGTTTGCTGCTCAGAACCATTGAATTTTCTTTTTTTTAAATTTTATTATTATTATTTATTCATTGTGCGTGTGTGTGTGTGTGTGTGTGTGTGTGTGTGTGTGTGTGTGTGTGCATATATGTGTATGTGTGTAGAACCACGGGCGAATTCGGGAGCCATCATGGACGCCTTCACCTCCTCCTTGTTTACTCTGCCCGGGGATTCACAGGACCAGAAACAAAGGCCGCTCCCGCTTCCGCCCGGCGTCTATATGTGGGGTCTAGGATCCGAACTCAGGACCTTCCTCCTGGAAGGCAGAGGCTTCGCCCCTGAGCCACCTCTCCAGCCCCAGAACCATTGAATTTTCAGCCACGACCAAATCGACCCACGCCAGGTTTCTCCTGCCCCCTGCAAGTAGCCAACCCCAGCCAAGGGCCAGGAGGCCCCCCACACCACCACCGAGGCTAGCCATCCTCTCTGCTAGATCCAGCCGTGGGGGGGCCTAGGCCCCCAGGGCTTCTGCGAGTGCGCCAGAGTTTACTTTCTCCTGTTTCCCCTCGATTATTTCCTCATTTACGCATTTCGCTGCCCCTTGCTGCCTCTCCCACCCAGCCACACGCGCCGCTTTCCAACTCGGTCTTGCTGTCTCTTTTGACAGGGGCCTTTGACAGGCTCTTTGACCATCTGCCCCAGAACCCCCTAATGCAGCTGAGGATGACCCGCCACTGCCCCCCACCAAGTGCTGGGGACCGCCGGGCCGGCACCCCGCGCCTCGCTGGAGTCACCACGGAACCAGCCGCCGCTTCCAGGCGCTCACCGCGCCCCGCCGCGCCCCGCCGGTCACTCCGAGCTCTGTTGCTGAATCTTCCCAAGCAGCATGAGCAGGACCAGAGCCTGGAGCAGGCAGGACTTCCTTACCCGGCCCTGCTCTCTGACCAGCGCCACTGGCTCCAGAGCTCCTGGGCTCTGCTGGCCTTCAGCAAGGACCTGCCAGGTCTTTCGAGCTGTACGCAGGAGCCTTTCATTGGGGAAAAAAAAAAATGCAATAAATCCCCAGCCGAGAAAACGCAGTCAGACCGGGGTGCGCGACAGGAGGAGAAAGAAGCAGTGTGGCTCGGTGGGCACAGGAGTTTCCTGGCATGCCTGAAGCCCTGGGTTTAATCCCCAGCACTGCCTAGACCAGGCCTGGGGGCCCGGGATTGTGACCCCAGCACTTGGCAGGCGGAGGTCGGAGGACCAGCTGTCCAGGTCAGCCCTGGTTACTGAACAACAAAACGAACCAAAACCAGGCACTCGGGCAAACCTGGGGGCAGACTTGAGGAGCACACAAGCAGGGTGGGGTGCCAGGGAGCAGGATGGATGGGGGGCACCTAACTAACTGCTGGAGATTTGAGGCGCTTCAAACTCTTCCCTCTCCAGTGTTTAGACAGAGCTGCAGACAGGAAACGGTATGATAGCAGCTCTGATTATTTTAAACAGGTCCTGGTCTCGGCCCGCATCTCTCCCACAATGCTCAGCTCTAAACACCCTTTACTAGAGAAAAAAGAAAAAAACAAACCCAGCCAAGTTGACGCGGGTGCTCAGATTGGCCGGTGGTGGCCTGTCGTGCTTTAGGATAGATGTGAATGTTCAGTTTTCTGTTGACTCTCAGGGGTCCCAAGTGTGTGGCTGAAGGAAGGACTTGGTGGGAAAGTTAAGGGTGGGCGAAGGGTCTAGATGGCGAGGGACAAGTGGGCTTCCGCGGGGTCTGGTCCTACTAATTGCCCGGGGCCCGCAGAATGTTGCTCTTGGCTGCGGGAGAGGGGTAAGAAAATAGGCAAGTGTGAGAAACCAAAGAAATAAGAATTTTCCCTCTTTTTCGCCATGCTGAGTATGGGACCCCAAATTAGATTAAGCCCTCACCAAACTACACCTCCATCTCCCAGTCCTTAGAAGCCCCCAAACCAATGGGACTTTAGCATCTACCTCTGTGAGAAACCCACCCATTAGCCCCCCAACCAAAGACCCCTTTCGTGCCACCCACAAACACCAGGGGACCCCAGGGAGTGCTCATTAGCTTCCTAAAAGCCACCAGGAACGTGACGCTGGAACCGTGGCCCCAATGCAAACCAACGGCCGTTAAGTTCATTCACCCTAGGCAACAGGCCCAGCCCCGCCCCCACCCCGACATTTCTTTTAAAGGGAGATGGGGAAGGGAGAGCAGAAAGAAAAACTCCAGAAACCAGAGTAGAAATTAATCTAATTGCCTTTTCTCTTCCACGAACACCGCAGGGGAAATCAGATCTTTTTGTGCATAGGAGTGAAAACCAATCAGCTCTGAGCTCGCCAAAGCCCAACAGGGTCGTCTAATTGAATGAAATCCAGGGGGCCAGGAGGCCGGGCCTGGGAGGAGACGGACTCCTTCAGGGGCGTTAGCCGTAGAGTCAGAGGATAAACGTCTTTGGGGTGAAGGGGATCCTGGGGCGCCTCTTCGAGGGATGGAGCGTTTCTCATAACAGCCGAGCATCTCTCCTGGGCTCTCACCCGACATGTTTCCTGTTGTTTAAATTCAGAAGTGACTGATGGTCACCTGGAAGAGCGCGAGGGGCAGGGGACAGGGCCCGGGAGTGCACAGGGCTGGGCAGGGGACAGGGCGCCTGGCCTAAGGACCCCCCCCCCCCCGGGCTGGGGTTTGTAGGGCTGGGAAGGGTGACAGAAGGGGCTCCAGAGGCCCCAGGCTCCACGCAGCTTCGAGAACAGTCGCTGGATGGATTTCTGTCTGGGCTGAGCCGCTGGTCCCGGCCCCCCAGCCCCTGCACCGGGACTCGCCACGGCTAGGGGCGCAGCACCTGCGGGGACCGTGCGGCCCGTCGGCAGCGAGGGGCGCGTGATCAACAGGAGCTGCCCAG
Source organism: Typhlomys cinereus (assembly GCA_023101885.1). Lineage (NCBI taxonomy): Eukaryota > Metazoa > Chordata > Mammalia > Rodentia > Platacanthomyidae > Typhlomys > Typhlomys cinereus. The sequence goes on along the minus strand of JALPQD010000709.1, from coordinate 42,746 downwards.
GATTCGCGGCGTCAGGGGGCCTGTCGGGAGCCGAGGGTGCGACGGTGGGGGTGGGGGGAGCTGGTAGAAAGGAGTTGGGCTGGAAGCTCAGCGGGCCAGTTCCCAGCCAGACCCCTCTGAAATCTGAATCACAAAGGAACACCAAGGCTCTGAGGAAGGCGGGTAAAGTGCTGGCCGGGCGGGCTGGGTTCCCTGTGCCTCAGAACCTGGCGACACAAGCTCCAGACAGGGAGGAGGGAGATCCAAAGTTAAGGTCACCCTCAGCTGCACCGTCACTTTGAGGGCAGTCTGGACTACATGAGACCCTGTCTTTAGTTTTTTTTTTTTTTAATTCAATTGTGCGTGTGTGCGTGTGTAGAACCACGGGCAAATTCGGGAACCACCATGCACCGCCTCCACCTCCTTGTTTACTCTGCCCCGGGATTCACAGGCTCCGCCCTTCTAGGACCAGAAGCGCAGGCCGCCCCGCTTCCACCTGGCATCTATACGTGGAGTCTAGGATCCGAACTCAGGACCTTCCGCCTGCAAGGCAGAGGCTTCACCCCTGAGCCACCTCTCCAGCCCCGAAACCCTGTCTTTAAAAAAAAAAAATGCAGCTACTCAAGAGTAAACTCTTGAGTAAACTACAACTCTCACTGGCAGGTCGAGGCTAGTGAGTTCAATGCACGTGCAGCTAAATGCTGCAGCGTCCACGGCGAGAGATGCTGCCCTGGGGCAGCTCGCTGGGGGAAACTCGCTCGGTCCTTGGGCTGCGCGGCTGGAGCTTGGGGAGCTGCAGGGCTGAGGCCCCCTACTTCAGGAACAGCGTGGGGGGCCCTCCAAACATTTGCTGGAAGAAAAGTTGGCTACGTGAAGCCTTGGGGTTAGATGACCTTCAAAGTCATGGGTCTGGGAAAAGAAGGCGAGTTCACAGACTCCCGGGCTGGCGCTGCGACTCCCGCGGGGCGGGCGCGTGTTTCTCCTCTGGCTCTTGTCTCTGTCTGACAGCCTCTGCTGCCGCATCTGACGTGTGTCCTCTGCCTGCGGCGATCAGCCAGCACGCAGGGGTCAGACCCAAGTAGTGGGGTCCCTGCCTGGACCAAACACAGCAGCCAGCTCTCTCTCTCTCTCTCTCTCTCTCTCTCTCTCTCTCTCTCTCTCTCTCTCTCTTCCCCCAACAAATGACGTGAGTAGAAACGGACGGACTCCTCAAGCCTCGTGACCATGACTGTGCAGTTGTCCCCAAAGCCCAAGCATCAGGGCAGGTACAGGACCTGCTTACACCGGCCTGTCCTGGGGGAGATGGAGGCTGCACAACTCTCAGAGACACTGATGACCCAGGACCAGGCTGTCTCGGACAGACGCTGGAGAGCCTGGATTCAAACCTAGGTCTGCACAGGCGGTGTGTGTGTGTGTGTGTGTGTGTGGTGTTGTGGTGTGTGCGTGTGTGTGTGTGAAAAAGCTGGAAACGGAGGCTGGTAGAGTACTTGCCTAGTATGTATGAGGTGCTAGGTTCTATCTTCATCACCACCACACAAAGTAAAGAAAGAAAGAAAAAGAAAGAGGAGAGAGAGAGAGAAAAGAGACACACACAGAAAAAGACAGAAAGAAAAAAAGAAAGAAAGAAAGAAAGAAAGAAAGAAAGAAAGAAAGAAAGAAAGAAAGAAAGAAAGAAAGAAAGAAAGAAAGAAAGAAAATTTGTCCCTCTCGCAACAGTCCTGTAGACATGATGTGGCCAATTCATTCTGCCTGGTGCTGGTGTGGGCTTTCCTGCCAAGCCACACAAGGAACTGCAAGCAAGAATCTTAAGACAGAATAAAACCCTTTGTTCTGCGTTGGAGAGATGGCTCAGGGGTTAAGCTCTGCTTCACAAGCAGGAGGACTTGAGTTCGGATCCCAGGTCCCACAACATCAGGTGGAAATGGCAGCAGCCAGCAGAAACCCAGAGCACAGCACAAAGAAGATAGAAGCAATGCAGGGTGATTCCTAAGCCACCCTTGAGCCTCTACGGGCACACAGTGCTCTCTCGCTCTCTCTCTCTCTCTCTCTCTCACACACACACACACACACACAGACACACACACACAAATCTTTTTCCCCCTTAAGCTATTTAACTCGTGAATTTATCAGCAACATGTGAGGAATGCAACAGAATTTGGCACCAGAGAAGTGGGGTGTTGCTGAGAAATCCATGTGGCTCTTTTAGATTTTGGATGGTTTTGCTGGAGATACTTAGAAATGTTTGAAGATTTTAGTGTGTGTTGTGAGAGAGAGAGCCCCAGGGTGACTTCGGGAATCATCCTGGATTGCTCTCCCTCCTTCTTGCTTCTCTCTGGGATTCCCAGGCTCCGCCCTCCAGGGCCAGAAGTGCAGGCTGCTGTCATTTCCACCTGGTGTTTTGAACATGGGTTCTGGGATCTGAACTCTGGTCCTTCGCTTGCGAGGCAAAGGGTTTAACTACTGAGCATCTCCCCAGCCCGTGTTTGAAGATTTTGAGACCGCAGATTACAAGAACAATTGAGCAGTTTATTTAATGAGCTGTTTGGAAAATGGTAATACTGAGAGAGTTGTGAATTGGCTGGGCCCCGATTGTGATGAAGGGGACAAGGACTTTGGCAAAGTTGAACTTAAGGATGATGGACTGGTTTGCCTGGCAGAGGAGAGCTTGAAATTTTGGATGAGGACCGGGCAGCTGCAGCTATGAGAGAATAATCGTCATTGGAGAAAAACCTCGTGCTTCCCTCTGGGAGGGCGGAGGAAGGTGCATCTCATAGGAGACGAAAGCCCCTGCCCCCCCCTTGAGTGTTTGGTCATGGATTTATCAACGCCGTGTAGGGAGGCACAGGAGGAAGAGCTGGCACAGACCGCGTCCGGGGCACACGCCCAGGTTTCATCACAAGCGTATCGTTCATTCTTGGCTCTACTGAACTGCAGCCCGTGCAGAGTGGACATGTCTATCTGGGGGCGGGGGAGGGTCTCACGTAGCTCAGGCTGGCCTCCAACTTGCTGTGTAGCCCAGGCTGGCCTCCGACTTGCTGTGTAGCCGAGGAGGACCTCGAGCCCCGGTCCTCATCCCCCCACTCCTGAGTGCTGGGGCAACAGGCAGGTGCCAGCCCAGGTGTCTCACTGTGTAATAATTCTAGACAGAAATGGGGCAAATCTAACAGAGAGTTTCTGTGTCCATTGTACATAGCGGCTGTGCATTCACCAACAGAATGTATAACATTGCCGGTGCGGGCAAGCCAAGCCTATTTAGATGCAGACTTTATTTAGATTTAGCCACTTTTGGGGCTGGAGAGGTGGCTCAGGGGTTAAGCCTCTGCCTTGCAGGCGGAAGGTCCTGAGTTTAGATCCTAGACCCCTCGTATAGACGCCGGGTGGAAGGGTGGGGGAGCGGCCTGTGCTTCTGGTCCTGGTAGGGCGGAGCCTGTGAATCCCGGGGCAGAGTAAACAAGGAGGTGGAACCGTCCATGGTGGTTCCCGAATTTGCCCGTGGTTCTACACACATGCACACACACATACACACACGCATACACGCACAATTGAATAAATAATAAATAATTTTAAAAATTTAGATTTAGGGGGGCTGGAGAGGTGGCTCAGAGGTTAAGCTCTGCCTTGCAGGCAGAAGGTCCTGAGTTCGAATCCTAGACCCCATGTATAGATGCCAGGCGGAAGCAGGGCGGCCTGCGTTTCTGGTCCTGGTAGGGCAGGAGCCTGTGAATCCCAGGGCAGAGTAAACAAGGAGGAGGTGGAGGCGTCCATGGTGGTTCCCGAATTTGTCCGTGGTTCTACACACACACACACATATATACACACATGCGCACGCACATACATGCACAATTGAATAAATAATAAATAATAAAAAATTTAAAAAAATTAGATTTAGCCACTTTTTTGTTTGTTTTTTTGAGAGGAGGGGTCCTTCTTCTGTCCAGAATCCTGGAGACCGAGGTGCATTTTAGCAGCTATTGGGCAGACAAGTGGTTTCTGACAGTTCACGGCGTGTGGGGTAAACTCTGCGGAGCCAAAGCATTTGGACTTTTTAAAAAGTAATTGATTTGTTTCATAGTTGGGCACAGGCGTCAACTTGATGACTGAGGGCTTGAGCTCTGGGCACATCTGTAGAGAATTAGTAGTTGAGTTAAGCCCAGAGTGAACCTGCAAGAAATCGTCTAGTGGACGGGGCAGCCCATGGTGGGTGGGACTAGTCCCCAGGCAGGTAGATAAAATGGAGGGAGCTGGTTGAGAAAGTTGGCATCCGTGTATCTACTTAGCCAGACCTGCTGGTCTGGAAAGTAAGGATTGATTGTGGTCAGCTGATCCCCCTTCCCCCCCCAAATAACCTCCTCAATATTCTCTGAAATAAAGTGTCTGCTGAGTTTGTGAACTGGAGTTAAAATGGAGTCTGCCTTGGCCACCACCTCCTCTGCCTCTTGCCCCAGATGGGAGGTGCCTTCCGGGCTCAGCTGCGTGCCCGCCCAGGCCTCCCTGGGGACCCGTGGAGCAGCCTGTCCACCGCCTGCCCCCAACCGAACGGTGACTCTCTGTCCTCCGACTCTGGACAGTTAGACCTTGACTCAGCGGGCTGAAATGAGTCAAGATGCGAAGCGGAGCCGCGCTTCATACCTAGTCTCATGGCCCCAAGAAACCTGGTAGAGAATGCGGGGGCGGGCGAGATGGCTCAGCGGGGAAAGGGCCCGTGAGCAAGCCTGGAGACCTGAGTTCGATTCCTGCAGCCCCGTAGTGGAAAGAGACTGACGCATACCAAGCTACTACAGCTCGCCTCTGTGTGCCCGCGGGGCGTCCAAAGCAAGCGCCTTGGCCCACTGGGCATCTCACTGGCTCCTTTCAGGCGTGAGCCGCGTGCCCAGCTAGTGTGAAACTCTTCTTCAAGCGTATCCTGGATACCACGCTCTTCACGTCATGGGTAGGCACTGGGGAGGGGGGCAGCCCGTGTCTGATAAATGGAGGAATTTGACAAGGGGCGCCGAGTGGCAGAAGAAAGATGAAAGTCTGCAGATTATCTGGCCACCATCTGCATCCTGACTAGGTCCAGGGGTGGAACTCAAGCCCAGAGAGGGAGGGACTTACCCACAGGTCACGCAGCGGCCCTGGGACGAGGAGCCTCAGTCTGCTGACTGCGGCAGGACTTCCGTTCACATTTTGTTTATACCATGAAAGTCCCGGGGCCGGAGGGGCCCAGGCTGGGGCCAGCAGCCCCGGGACATGACTGTGGAATGTGTTGGAGAAACAGGGTGCGTTTTCTTGCCGTCTGACAAGCCGACCGGCCTGCGTGTGGCAGAAGGGCTCCAGTTATCGCCACCGCCTCTGTTTAGTTTGGTCCGTCAAGTCCGGCAGCAAAGTGCCCCAAACGTGTGAGGACTGATAAAGGAGGAAGGAACAAGGTGGGGTGCCAGGGACCAGAGCAGGAGAGACGGCCCAGACCCTCTGCTCAGGGCCACCCCCTGTCTTCACAGCCCCCCTCCCGGGATGGTGATTGAGACCATTGGGAAACACGGGGGGGGGGGGGGAGGCTGGAGCTGAAGCATTTATACTTTTTAAAAATTGATCGGTGTCATACTTAGACACGGGTGTCGACTGATGGCTGAGGGTTTGAGCTCTGGGCACATCTGTACAGAAGTAACAGTTGAGTTGACCCCAGAGCAGGGGATTGCCTAGCCGACTGGGAAGGCCCCGCCCATGCTGGGTGGGACTAGGCCCTGGGCAGGTGAAAAATGGAGGGAACTGGTTGAGGAAGTCGACATCCTTGTGTACACTTGGCTAGACAGGCTGATCTGGCGAGTAAGGATCATCCCTCTCAGCTGTTATGTGGAGACGGTGTGGCCAGTTCCCTCGGCCCTGGTGCTGGCGTGAGCTCGTCTGCCAAGCTGGACTGAGAGCTGTAACCAGTCACAAGAGAAAATAAACCTCTTGTTCCCTTAAGTCATTTTGTCACGGTTTTATCAGCAACACGCAGAGTAGCTGCAACAATCCGCATACTTTTGGTTTAGTATTTACTTTTATTTATGTATTTGAGGGAAAGGAGAGAGAGAGAGCACACGTGCAGTGTGCATGGGCGCAGGTCAGAGGACAACTTTCAGAGAGATCAAATGCAAGTCTCCAGGCTTCGAGCAGGCGCCACTGAGCCATCTGCCAGCCCTTTCCTTGTGACTTTCTTACTGGTTGCGTCGCATGCTCAGCCCCATCCCTCACCTCTTCTCAGACACACCAGCTTGAACAGGTGGTCCAACCCCACAGCCCCTCACCAGAGTCAGGAAGCCAGGCCCAATGCAGACGCGGGTGCCACGACACCGGCTCTCCTCCTCCCTCTTCCTCCTCCCTCTTCCTCCTCCCTCTTCCTCCTCCCTCTTCTTCCTCCCTCTTCCTCCTCCCTCTTCTCCTCTTCCTTGTCTGCCTCTCTCTCCTTCCTCCTCTTCTCTTTCTCCTTCTTTTTCTCCTCCATCTCTTCTTTTTTCTTTCTGCATGTGATATATGTATATGTGTGCTTGCATGTACATACGTGTGTGCATGTGTGCAGTGTACTTGCGTGTGTACATGTATATATGCCTGTGTGCTTGTGTGTACGTGTGTACATGTATATATACCTGTGTGCTTGTGTGTACGTGTGTACATGCATGTATATATACCTGTGTGCTTACGTGTACGTGTGTACATGCATGTATATATACCTGTGTGCTTGTGTGTACGTGTGTACATACACATGTTTGCGTATACGTGTGCATGCATATATGTGTGTTTGCATGTGCTTGCATGCATGCATATACATGTGTGTACCTATGTACACAGTGTTTACACGTATGTATATGCAAGTGTACATGGAGGCCCGAGGCTGCTTTCAGGACATCCTCAATCTTGTCCTTCTGCTCACAGAGGCAGGGCCCCTCCATGCAGCCAGAACTCCCGGACAGGCTGGTCTGACTCACCCAGCAAGCCTGAATCACAGCGTTTCCACATCTCGAGTTTTTCCAGGATTGGAACTCGGGTCCTCTTGCTTGTGCAGCTGTGGTCACTGCTCTGGGCCAACACTTGCCCAGGCTGACTCTCGGCTGGCCCCGCCCCCAGGGGTCTTGAACTCCCAGCCTCCTCTCGCTTTGGCCTCCTGGACAGTGGGGTGTCGGTCTTGCTCCGCTGGTCGGGTTTCTTCTTTGCCATCTGGATCTACCAGATGCCCCAGGAGGAAGAGCAGCTCCATCCAGACCATCAGGGAGGGTCACGGTGCACCAGGGTGGGGGGCTCGCTAGGGGAGAGTCTCCCCACGGCTCGATTTCTAGCCCCAGAGAAGGCTGAGTTAAATCACCATTCTGTATTTGTAACTCTGTAAACATCTTGAGGATGATTTTCCTTTTCTTAACCACCCGGGTCAAGTGCTGAGGTTTTTAAAATATTTTTAAAATAAAATTTAAATTCTTATTGCATGAAGAGGAAAACACCCCCAACTCTTCCAGCGCTTTAAATCCTCCCGGGGTGCAGCTGCTCAGCTGACAATGGGGGGGCGGGGGGTTTCAGGCGTCCTCAGTAGCCCGGGATGGCCTCACTCGTGCTGTCTAGCCAAGGATAACGCACTTCCAACTCCTGCCTCCTGGATGGCAGGCAAGGTGCCGGGCAGGCACGTTGCCACGTTGTCAGGGTACTGTCAGGGCACGGGGTGCCAGGCAAGCCTCTCCCAGCAGAGCCACATCCCCAGGCCCAAGTCCTGCCTTCTCTGTAAATGTGGGGTTACCCGTACCTCGCTGGCCCCAGGCTCTGGAGACAGGTTGATGAGCTTTGGCTGGGGGGGCCTGGGGGAGGCTGGAGGCAGCAGGTATCCGTGCCCCCTTCAGCTTCTCCCAACAACACTCTGGGTTCACTAAGCAACCATGTGTCCCCCCCCATGTAGGCTGAAGACTTCAGACCCCACCCCCTGTGCCTCACCCTGAATGGTAGGAGGTGTCTCTTGCCCCCTGGGGCTGTGTGAGGGGACATACCAGGCGCCTCCCGCTGGGCAACCTGAGGCGGTACCTCGGGGCTCCTGGTCTCACCACCCTGGCTCCCGACTTCTCCTCCTGGCCCCCTTCCCCGCCCCCAAGCCTTCTGTCTCCCGAACCAACTGTTGCTAATGTCACCAGGTCGGGCTGGGGCCGAGAGTCAGCAGGGCTGGCCTGGGGGTGAGGGTACTATGTGGGTGCGGGGCTGGCCTGGGGGTGAGGGTACTATGTGGGTGCAGAGGACAGAGTCTGAGATGTTCATGCCCAGGAGGGGCTGCTGTCCTGGTGGTCTCGGTTCCCCTGCTTCCCAGGATGAGGCTGAACAGACTCAGCGCAGGCGCAGGCGGGTACTAACACCATCTAGGGGTTGGGGGATGGGGGAGCTCCGTGGGTGGTGCTGGCCTGGGGGTGAGGGTTCTCTGTGGGTGCATGGCTGGCCTGGGGGTGAGGGGTCCTCAGGGTGCAGGGCTGGCCTGGGGGTGAGGGGTCCTCAGGGGTGCAGTGCTGGTCTGGGGGTGAGAGGTACTTCATGGGTGCAGTGCTGGCCTGGGGGTGAGGGTTCTCTGTGGGTGCAGGGCTGGCCTGGGGGTGAGGGTTCTCTGTGGGTGCAGGGCTGGCCTGGGGGTGAGGGGTCCTCAGAGGTGCAGGGCTGGCCTGGGGGGTGAGGGGTATTTTGGGGGTGCAGTGCTGACCTCATGAAGCCCTGAGCCATTCACAGCGCCATCTTGTCTTCCCAAAAGATTATCTGAGTTTCCGTGTCCTTCTCTCCTCTTCTTCCTCCCCTTCCTCCTCCTCTCTGCTCTCCTCTTTCTCCCTCTCCTCCCTGTTCTCCTCTTCTCCTCCTTTTCTCCTCCCCTTCCTCCTCCTCCTCTCCTCATGCTTAGACTCACACCCAGGCCCTTGCCCTCCACGACCTGGGGACGGTCCTTTATCTGTCTACTTGTTTGCTGCGTCTGTCTCTAGAGACAGGGTCTCCCTGTGTTGTCCAGACCAGCACTGAGCACGATCCTCCTGCCGGCTCAGGGGTGCAGGCCACATCCAGTCTCAATAATATCCCTTCTTGCTGACCTTCTAGAACCTTCTCAGGCCCATCCCCAAGGCACTCGACAGCCACAGCATTAACACGCAGCATCTCCACTGGCCCGAGCAGAATGCCACCAGCCCATGAGCGGTCCATGGTCACTGCCCCGCCCGGGCAGCCAGGGCGCGGAATGACTGAGCTAGGTGAGGCCAGTCAGCTGGAGGGACAGCGTCCTGCGGTCAAGGAGGGTCAGCGTGGACACCTAGGGGCCAGCGTGGCCACAGGGCAGCAGCGCGGCCCAGAGTCACCAACCCTGCGCCAGCCAGGGCTGGCAGTCAGCATAGGAAACCTCCTGTTGGTGAGCGCTGTAACTTGAAACACAAGTTGTTTTCTTTAGTGCTGATTGGAACACAGCAAACCAGCGGCTGCAGGCAGACGCGGCTCATTCTGAATCTGGATTGAACTTCGGTCAACAGGGAAGTGGGAAGCCCAAACCACCCCCCCCACACACACACTCCCTCCCCTCAGCAGAATCCGCCTGCACAGGTGCACCCTGCATCGAGTTGTTTTGGAAGTTTCCTTAGCAGGAAGGTGTGAATTCCTCTGTGAGGCCGCCCCACCCCATGGCTGAGATCCCAAGGTGACCAGAATCCAAGCCCTGCCTGGAAGGGCAGCCTTGTGTCACCCATGCAGCAGGAAACTAGAGGAGCCTGTGCGTTCGTGTGTCTGGGCCCCAGCAAGCAAGGGTCCCGCTGCAAGTGCCCACCTGAACACAAACATTTCTTCTACACAACTTTGATTCTCATGGGACTCCACTTACAGGGGCGAGAAGGAAAGCGGGTCATCTCCCCAGACGTCCGTGATGATCGGAACGTTTCACGGTCAAAAATGAAATCCAGCGTGGAAACGCATGCCTCCCCTCCCAGCATTCCCCAGGCCGAGGCAGGAGGGTCTCTGCTGCTCAAAGTGACAGCCCGCCACACCGTCACCGTGGCTGGCTCAGAAGAGATCTGAATTCGCAACCAGAAGGTAATTTCAGAGGTGGGAAATACCAAGGGGAACCGGCGCCCATCAGGGAGCGTCTATCTGAGCACAGATCTGCGAAAGAATGGGACAGGGCCGGCGTATGGGAGGGCATGTGGGAGGTGGTAAAGGCAGCCTAGCACAGGCACGGCCCTGGGTTCGATCCTCAGCATGAACCTGGGTGTGGCGGTGATACACAGCTGTAAGCAGAGGCAGGATCAGGAGTTCAGGGCTATCCTCAGCTACATAGTGAGTGCCAGGCCAGCCTGGGATACCGGGAGACCTTGTCTTGATGAGACAGAACAGTAAGAAAGTTGCCGTTTCCATAGAGACGTGCGCGGTGCCTTGTCAAGAGAGAACAAGCTGCAGCTGCCAGGTGGCACCGGAGTCCAGACGCTTGCTACCAAGCCCGGCGACCTGAGTTCAAGCCCAGGACCTGCACGATAGAGAAAATCGACTCCTGCGGGTTGTCCCGAGTTCCACAGCTGTAAGGTAGGTGTACACACACACACACACTTTATAGTATTTCATGTATGAGACAGAGCGAGCGAGTGAGCACATTCCATGCCGTGGCACTTCGTGGAGGCCAGAGGAAGACTATGGAGGTTGGTTCTCTCCTTCCTTCTCCTTTCGAACAGCATCAGCTTTGTCCCAGGTGCCTCTACCCGCCAAGCCTGTCGCCCGCCCAACCTTTCTTTTTTTTTTTTTTGTAAAGAGAGACCGTGTTACATGGTAATATTCAAGATGACTGGATTTGGGTAAAGACAACACCCCCAAGCTGGCCCCCCGGCAAGCTGTCTCTGAGACAGTGAAGAAGTCTGCGGAAAGGTCCTCAGGGCTCAGTCTTGGTTATTTCCAGGGCAGAAGCTGACTGGGAAGAGTTTCCACCTGACGCTCCAGTGTTAGGCCGCAACCCTCCGTCCACAACCTGACCAGCAATGATCAACTCACTGATTGTAATAAATTATTATCGTTAATCAATTATACACTTAGCGCGGCTGTTTGAACACAGTACAAGCAGGTTGTTGTCTGAACCGTGGGGCCTCACTGCTCCCTATTTCTCCTCCCTCAACTTATTGCACGTGTTTGCCGTAGAAATCCTGCAAGCAAAAGCCCAGCTGGGGGCTGGAGAGGTGGCTCAGGGGTTAAGCCTCTGCCTTGCAGGCGGAAGGTCCTGAGTTCGGATCGTAGACCTCACGTATAGACACTGGGCAGAAGCGGGGGGCGGCCTGCGTTTCCGGTCCTGGTAGGGCGGAGCCTGTGAATCCCCGGGGCAGAGTAAACAAGGAGGTGGAGGCGTCCATGGTGGTTCCCGAATTCGCCCGTGGTTCTACACACACATACATACACACACATACATACACACGCACAATTGAATAAAAAAAAAAAAAGCCCAGCTGTGCTGGCGGCGTCTGCGAGGCCAGTGTTTGACCGTGTCGGGGGCTCAAGGACAGCCTGGGCTACTGAGCCAGGTTGAGGACAGCCCAGACTACCAGACACCTGGTCTCACACACACACACACACTCGTGTGCATACACGGGTGCACACTCTCGCACACTCACACGTGTGCACACATGCACATGCACACGCATGCACACACACGTGCACCATGCACATAGGAGATATAGTTTAATTTTCAAAGTGCCTCCCTAGCGTTCATAAAGCCTGGATCAGACCCTCAGCAGGGTGGCGCGTGCCTGTCTTCATAGGACTTCAAGGTCATCCTTGGCTATAGGAAGAAGTCTGAGGTTCCAGGCTTGGGAAACAGCTCAGGGGTTAAATCCTTTGCCTCAAAAGCAGAAGTTCCTGAGTTCAGATCCCAGGTCCTGTGTAAAAAACACTGGTCGGATATGGCCGTGGGTGCAATTTTGGTCCTGGAAGATAGAGACTGGGAAACCTCCGAGCAAAGCAAAAAAAGATCCAGGATGATTCCCACAGTCACCCTTGGGCTTCCTCAGGGACGCGCAGTGCCCTCTGATGCACTCAGACACACACACACACACGCATGCACACGCACGCACATGTGTGCACACGCGTGTGAGTGCACAAAGGACGCTTGATGCCAGTCCGGGTCATATGAGACCCTGTCTCTAAAAACAATGACAAAAACAAACCAACAAAAGCAACAACCTAGCAAGTGCTCATGGGTAATAAGGGCTCCTGCTGTGACACTGGGCACCTGGAAGTGGTCAGCACTCGCTTGGGTCCACAAAGCCCACTGGCCCCAGGGAGCCCTTGAGACCCTGTGAGGCTAGGTGGAGGACCCCCTCCCCCGGTCACCAAGCACCCCAGCAAGTCTCTCTGTAGAGATTCGCTTCTGACTGTGTTAGCTAGCTGCACCCACACATCCTGCCCAGTGCCAGGCCCGGGGAGAGGGTTGGGGGGAGCAGCTGCGTAGGAGAGAGGCGTGACCCAGACCATAGACTCCCCGCGCTCTGCTGGCAGCGAGGGGGGGATCGGCCGTCCAGCTCCTGCCCACAGTTGCCTTATGTCACCAATCAAATAAAACTCCTGTCAGGAGCGAGGGGCCTCTGCACGGAGTTAGTAGCCAGACCTGCAACCCCGCCCATGCCGCCCACGGGGCAGTGGGCTCCCAGTCTGCACCTTACAGGACCCCAGCAAAGGCCCAGCCTGCCTGGTGGGCATCAGAGGATTCTGGGACAGGAAGGAGCCAGTCTGTTGCTATGGCAACCCAGCTGCAGTGCAGAAGCTCACTGAGTTCATCTTTCTACAAGCCGAGTGGTGACAGCCAGGGAAACTGAGGCCCAGCCATCTGGAGAACCCATCTGAGGGTACCCAGGATCGGAAGCAGACGCTCTACCCTCTGGCTTCCTTCAGACTTGGTGTTAGGGAAGCAGGGAGACCATGGGGGAGGCCCCCGGAGTTAGGTCTGCAGGATTCAGGACTGAGGCTGGAAGAATCCTCTGGCATTTTCGCCTGTGGCCCCAGGGATAGAGGTACTAGAGTGAGGGGGAGCACTGGGGGGGGCAGCTGTGACTCCTTGGTCCACCTCGGCCCCTGTGGGGTACAGTGTCTCAGGGGTGTCGTAGAGTACTACGACATCTGTGACGCTTTCAAGACACCACACTGGCCGACCGTGGTCTTTTCCTCATAGACACAGAGGGCGTGGCCCTGCCCTGGGATCCTGCTGCCCCGGGATCCTGCTGCCCCGGGATCCTGCTGCCCCGGGATCCTGCTGCTCTGGGATCCTGCTGCTCCCGGGATCCTGCTGCCCCGGGATCCTGCTGCCCCGGGATCCTGCTGCCCCGGGATCCTGCTGCTCAGGATCCTGCTGCTCCGGGATCCTGTCTGCTCCCGGGATCCTGTCGCTCCCGGGATCCTGCTGTTCCGGGATCCTGCTGCTCCAGGATCCTGCTGCTCCGGGATCCTGCTGCTCTCTCTTGGATCCTTTTTTTTTTTTTTTAATTTATCTACATCCAGCTTATTTTGAATTAACTATCTATCAAGAGTGCACACAAAAAGAGTAGAAAAAGTTAAAGGAGCTCATCAAAAAAAGTTCCCCGTTAAGTGGGAAGAAAGGACATGACATTAGGAGGTCTACTGAGAGAAAGAAATGGATGCAGGTCATGGATGCCATTTTTAAAACATTTTTTATTATTGTTTATTCAATTGTGTATGTGTGTGTGCGCGTGCGTGCGTGCGTGTGTGTGTGTATGTGTGTGTGTGTGTAGAACCACAGACGAATTCAAGAACCACCATGGACACCTCCACCTCCTCCTTGTTTACTCTGCCCGGGGATTCACAGGCTCTGCCTTCGCTTCCGCCCGGGGTCTATACGTGGGCCTAGGATCCGAACTCAGGACCTTCCGCCTGCAAGGCAGAGGATTAACCCCTGAGCCACTCTCCAGCTCAAATGGATGCCAGTTTTGTCAATGACTCGAACGCTGAAGCAGGCAGATTCAAGATGAGGCGCTTCTGGAGCTCCTCCAGACATTTCCTGAGGAGCTCCGCTGCTCTCTCCCGTGAGGTACTTGGTGTGTAGCATCGGTCAAGGATGCTGAGAGTCAGGAAGGCACCGTAGCCGTATGCTGCGAGAGGGGCCTTGGCCAAGGCTGCCAGGCAGTCCGTGTGGTAAAGTGCTGGTCCCTCGCGCTCATCACAGCCAGCCAGAAGGAGGTTCACAGGATGTGGGGTCCGACTCCGAAGACAGTCAGCCAGGTTTCTGCGTGTGAATGAGCTGCTGCCTTGGGAGACAATCCACATCCATTGCGCATTTTATAAAGTTGCACGTTTTTCTGAATATATTCTGCAAACTGTACAGTGTCCGCAGCTTCTCCAACACAGAGCAGTGAAGTTTTCTCACTCATCTTAAACATCTTGTCGTGATCGTCCTGCATATGAACGATACTGCTGCCGCCCACCCGGCCAGAAGTGACCAGGACGTAGTTGGGGCCCTGGATGCTGACGAGGTACTCATAGTGGCGGGAAGCGGAAGGCTGAGGGTTCCAGAGAGAGAGAGGAGACTGGTCGGCTCCTCGGCCTCACCAGTGAGACAGCACTCTCTCTAGGATCTCTTGCTCTCTCTGGGATCCTCTTGCTCTCTCTGGGATCCTCTTGCTCTCTCTGGGATCCTCTTGCTCTCTCTGGGATCCTCTTGCTCTCTCTGGGATCCTCTTGTTCTCTCTGGGATCCTCTTGTTCTCCCTGGGATCCTGCTGCTCTCTGGGATCCTCTTGCTCTCTCTGGGATCCTCTTGCTCTCTCTGGGATCCTCTTGCTCTCTCTGGGATCCTCTTGTTCTCCCTGGGATCCTGCTGCTCTCTGGGATCCTCTTGCTCTCTCTGGGATCCTCTTGCTCTCTCTGGGATCCTCTTGCTCTCTCTGGGATCCTCTTGTTCTCTCTGGGATCCTCTTGCTCTCTCTAGAATCCTCTTGTTCTCTCTGGGATCCTCTTGCTCTCTCTGGAATCCTGCTGCTCTCTCTAGGATCCTCTTGCTCTCCCTGGGATCCTGCTGCTCTCCCTGGGATTCCAGATCTGTCAAGGTTTGGGAGAGGCTAGTGGAGGACACAGGCTGAGGAAGGTTAGCTGGCAGGGGTGGGGGGAGACCCCGTGTGTGCAGTCACGGGGAGCCACCATCCATGTTGTGGGTGAGACTTTCCAGTGTGGCTGCTTTGGGGGGTCACCCACGCTGTGGTAGATCACCCCATAAACCCCTTGGCTCTCCAGGCTGGACGTGTGCCCTGTGTAGGTTGAGTGAAAAGTGTCATCCGACCAGTAGACAGGGTGGCAGGCAGCACCGCCCAGGAAGTCTGCTTTGG
Source organism: Typhlomys cinereus (assembly GCA_023101885.1). Classification (NCBI taxonomy): domain Eukaryota; kingdom Metazoa; phylum Chordata; class Mammalia; order Rodentia; family Platacanthomyidae; genus Typhlomys; species Typhlomys cinereus. The sequence goes on along the minus strand of JALPQD010000709.1, from coordinate 27,457 downwards.
AGGTGCCCAGCATCAGGGACCCATCCGGGTCTCACAGACACCCGCGTCCCCAGTTCTTGACAACAGCTCTGACTAGAGGTCGAATTCCAGCCTGGAGAACCCGTTCCCCAGCACTTCCAGCTGCTTCACGAGCACAAGGCTGAACCTCAGGTCCCGGGGTGAAGGGCTTGGGCCGGCTGGGACGCATCGAGGGAGGACGGGGCACAGGGTGGGGGGTCGCTTACTCGTTGGACGGAATGTGTAATAAGTGCGAGAGACACGCCGGACCCCGGCTGGGACCGTCCCACCCAGCAGGGCATGAGAATATGCACGGTCGATGCCACATGGAAAGGGAACCAGAGAACAGGGTGCCCAGGGCACTGGTGGGGTCTCTGAAGCACGAGCAGCAGCTGGACAAGTGTTCCCCCCCCCCCGGAGGGAACAGGGTGCCCAGAGGGCAGCGACGTGGCCGGTGGGCTCTGCGTCCTCAGATCTGGGAGGCCTGGGGTATGACAAGCTGGGGAGACACAGGAGGAGGTGTGGGGGACCCCAGGGGCTTTGGACCAGAACTGTGGGACGCCGTTGGCAGGTCTCAGGAAGGGTCTGCGTGGGTCAGGTGGACGCGAGGCTTCAGAAAGGCTGTGTGGCGGAGAATCCAGGTGTCTTCAGGTGACAGGCGGGGCCGGGGGCAGGGATGGGATGGGAGGAGCGCGCAGCACTGACCTTGAGGGAAGAGAGGGGTGAGGAATGAGAGGAAGGAGGCAGGCAGGTTAGGAAAGCGGAGCCGCAGGGTGCCTGGGGTCCGCAGATGCTGGAAACCCTCCCTTCTCAGGCCCCCAGGGCGGGGCGAACCTCCCCTGGAAGGGTCCGGAGTGAGAGATGGTTTCCAAAGCTGTTTGTGGAGCGGTGCTGCTCGTTAGCAGTCCGCGCGCCGGGGGAGGTCACGTCTGCGTGCTGGTCACAGAGGCACGTGTGGAGCCGCAGCCATCCCACACACAACACGCTGCGGGAGCGAACACAGCGGGGGGGCTTCCTTCAGAGGCTGTGGCCTCTGCTCTGGAGACTACCACATTCTAAAACCAGCTGGGGCCGGGAAACGTGGAGGGCTTGCCCAGCCCCGAGAAGTCCTGCGTTCGGTTCCTGACACTGGGGTCGGCCTGTCTTCCAGCACTCGGGGTGGAGGCAGGAGGATTAGAAAGTCAGTTATCCTGACGACCCAGGGCGCTCCAGGCAAGGCTAGAGACCCCATCTTGAAAATAAATAAAATCTTTCCTGTGGTACAATTCACACATCCTTCCCACTTGGCTTCAGGAATCACACTGGATGGCTCTGCTTTCTTACTGCTTTTGCTCTGGGGTTTCCAGGCTCTGCCTTCCCGGGCAAGAAGTACAGGCCGCTGCCATTTCCACCCGGCATGATCTGGGATCCGAACGCGGGTCTTTTGCTTGGGAGGCAAAAGCTTTAACCCCTGAGCATCTACCTCCCGGCCCACAGCTCGGTGTTTCTAGTGTATTCAGAGTCATGGAACCTTTGCCCCACTCCGGCTTCAGAATGATCTCGTCGCCCCCAAAAGAAACCTCTGGGGTGCCCCTCAGCGGCTCCTCCGGGCAGGGGGACGGGAGCCCTTTACCTCCTGCCCCCAGCGACCGCTGACTCACTTCCTGCCAGAGATACAAGCCTGTTCCGACCTTGGGTGTCTGTGGGATCCTGGTCTTGGGTGACGAGCTTCTGCCACGTCGTGTCCAAGCGTGGAAGGAGGTAACGTGGAGCACACAGCGGCGGGTCACAAAGGCAGGGCGGTGGGGGCCCGAGGATGAAGACAGATGATCCCTGACAGCCCGAAGCTTCGAAAGATTCTTTGGAACCCCGGAGCTGTATGATTTGCCTGCCCGCCCCACCCCTCCAGACGTGTGGAATTAGAACAGGGTTCCAGAACATTCCTAAGGAATGAGCTTGTTGCAAGCAACAGCCCCCCCCAACGGAGTGGGTGGGGCCAGTGTTGCTGCTTTGGGTTCAGGGGCACCTCTGGGATTGGGGGTGCCCTTGCACTTATGGCAAAGAGTCTGGGATCATCCGCCACCCCTGCGTCTGGTACCGTGAAGGTCTGAGGGGCTGGGTGGCCCTGGGTGGCTTTCACACACTCAGAACGGGTGGCTGACAGTTCCTTGAGCTGCCGGTAGGTCTGGATTCTTCCGGGCTGTGTCACGGGGCAGGGCAGGGCAGGGGTGTGGAGAGCCCACAGTGGCCTCTGCTCCCAGCAACATGGGGGGAAGCAGCGGGAACCCGGCCTGGGGCTCTCAGCCCAGTGGGGGGGACCACGTGATGACGTCTCCTTGGTACTTCATAGATATCTTAGCGTGCATTTCTAAAATGTAGTGGACCACTTATTGCTTTATTTAGAATTGAGATAGATGGATAGAAAGAGAGGGAGATGCAGAGAAAGATAGATGATACAAGATAGATAGATGATAGATAGATAGATGATAGATATCTATCGATTAGATAGATAGATGATAGATGATTAGATAGATAGATAGATGATAGATAGATGATAGATAGATAGATGATAGATGATAGATAGATAGATGATAGATGATAGATAGATAGATAGATAGATAGATAGATAGATAGATAGATAGATAGATAGATAATCACTCTTCCTGTGCCTCCTTCCCCTCCCTAGGCCAGCCAAATGCTCACAGACCCTCCTGTCTCCACCCTCAGAAGACCACCATACATGCATGTGCAAAACGTCATAGCTAGCAGACACGCCTTAGGGTGAAAGGCACCTACTCTCACTCCTAGAGATCTACGGACCCACCCACGGTGGAGGTCAGAGGGCCACTTTTGGACATCAGTTCTCTCCTTCCACCTCGTGAGCTGAGGATGGATCTCAGGTCGCCAGGTTTGCAGACAGACACTTATCCACTGAACTGCCTGCGGGCCCCGCATTTCTTTTCTCCTCCTGAACAGGAAAACAGTACGTATTTTCTCACATGTCCACAGCCTGAGGGAGACCCTGGGGGGCTATTTTTCTTTTGAACATTTTTCATTGTTTACGTTCTTTATATATGCCTGGTACTGTGTTAGCAGGATACTTTCGCATTTACTCGTTTTTACAATCTGAAGCAAGGTCTCAGGCAGCTCAGACGGCCTGGACCGTGCTGTGTCTGTCGCCAAAGCTGACTTCAGCTTCTGATCCTCCTCCCTCCACGCCCAGCGCTGACACTTAAGACACCTGGGCACCACACCTGGTGCGGGCGGAGCTTGGGTAGGACCCAGGGCTCTGTGCATACCAAGCTCCGCCCACGGAGCCTCGTCGCCGGGCTAGTTTTCGAGTCATGGACTCGTGGTGCAGTGTTCAAACTGGTCAGCGTGTCTCTCTCACCATCTCTGGGTGCGAACACTTGGAATTCTCTGCAGCCTCTTGAAACCTGCGACTCAGGCTTTATTGCTTCGTGCCTAGTCATCCTGCTGAGGGACACGAGAGCGTCTTCCTGCTGGACGGTGTCTGGCCTTGCAACACAGGCTGACGCAGGACTCAGAGCAGTCCTCCTGCCTCAGCCTCCCAGTGCCGGCCCCGCAAGCTCAGCTCACGCAGGTATGTAAGGCGCCTGCTCCTGAACCAGGCAGCCCGAGTTCAATTCCTGGAAGCCCACATGGGGGGAGGAGAAAACTGCTGCTGAAAGGTGACCTCTGACCTCCACCCACGTGCCCTGGCGTGCGTGTCTCCTCCTCCTTTTCTCTCTCTCCCTCTCTCTCTCTCTCTCTTAATTAAATAATAAGATTTAAAAAAATAAAATAAAAATAAGTTCCTTTTTATTTTAAATTTTGTAATTTGTCATAATGTCACATTATGGTACATAGTAATGTATTATAGTGTATTTATAGCGTAGTGTAACTATATTGCATAGTGTATATTGTCTACAGCAGTAATAATATGTTCTACTGTTACACATTTATACATGTTAAACACAGACGTATGTAGTATATATTTACAGCACTTGGAAATCGCCGTTATTAGAGCAAGCCCTTCTGTGGCACTGCTGTATGCGGGAGAGAGGCAGTCCTGTGGAAATGTGTCTACGTCCCAGCGCCTCGCTGTCCCCACACTCCAGGGCCTTCTTGGGGGGCACGGGACCCTGTGCCCTTCCTGGGGGCATCCTGGGGTGATGCGTGGTCCGCCTCCATGACCAAGGACGCACCATGCAGAGAGGGTGTCGGCTGCTCCCACCTCCCGCCTTGCTTTGGTGAGCTGCGGTCTAGAATGTCGTCCATCAAGCGTAGCTGGCTCTGGACGACCCGAGGGCCCGGCTTCCCGATGCCGTCCAAGCGGGGCTCCTTCTGCGGTTGTGGAAAGGGCCTGTGAAGGTCTGCAGGGAGGCGTGGAGGAAGGAGGCACCCGGGGGTGCGTGAGTGGTCAGGGGGTCCCGCTCAGTCTCGCGGTCTCTTAGTGTCTCTCAGTCAAGGTCAATCTCTTCTCCTATGTCTGGTCAGAGGTTCAGGGCACCCCCAGAGGTTCAGGACACCGCAGAGGTTCAGGACACCCCAGAGGTTCAGGGCACCCCCAGAGGTTCAGGACACCCCAGAGGTTCAGGGCACCCCCAGAGGTTCAGGACACCGCAGAGGTTCAGGGCACCCCAGAGGTTCAGGGCACCCCAGAGGTTCAGGATACTACAGAGGTTCAGGACACCGCAGAGGTTCAGGGCACCCCCAGAGGTACGGGTGTCTTCTCCCCATCCCCTCTCACCTTCTGTCAGGTGACTGGCGGGCCTCAGAAGATGGCAGTCAGACTCAGGTCACAGGGGCACAGCTTCCTGCAGGCGCCCCAGGGGCGGCATCCAGACCACTGGGCAGCCGGGCACTTGGATCCGCAGGGCTGCCTGACCCCCAGCTGGCCCTGGAACTTGCTGGCAGCTCCCAGAGCGCGGCCTGGAGAGTGACGCTCCCACTCTGTCTCGTGCCGTTCTGTGTCTGTGTGTATGTGCACATGTGTATACATGCGTGTGTGCACGTGTACAAGCGTGTGGGTGCAGTACCTGTGTTTGTGTGCATGCATGTGTGTGTACACGTATATGAGCGCATGTGAGTGTATGTGTCTGACATGCATCTATGTGTGCGTGCACGTGTGTGCACGTGTATGAGTGCACACGAGCGTATGTGTGTCTGCACGTGCATCTGTGTGTGCACGCACATGTGTGCAGTGCGTGAACACGTTTGCGCCTGCGCATGTGTACAAGGGCAGATGAGAACTCTGGGTGCTGCGCCCTCTGGCTCCCCTGGTCTGACACCGTCTCTCTTACTGCAGCTGGGTCTTTTTCACTGTTTCCCGGCAGGGCCGGTGGCCAGCAAACCCTGGCAGTTCTGCATTCCCTGCCTGCGGCGCTGGCTCAGGCCAACTGCACGAGGTGCTGGGGATTTGAACCCAGGCCTCATGCACGGCGAGCGCTTACCACCGAGCCGTCTCCCCAGGTTCTTCTCAACCATGGTAGAATATATGCAGCACACAATGTGGCATCTTAATAATCGTAAGTGCACACCTTGGAGGTGTCAGTGCACCCCAAATGTCACAGCACTTGGGGGGACAGGAAGCTGGAGGATCAGCAGTTGCAGAAAACCCTCAGAGACAGAGTCCCAGGTCAGCGGGGTCTAATGAGACTGTGTCTCCAAGAAGGAAACACGGGCCGCCAGGGAGACGGCTCAGTCAGTGAAGAGCTGCTGCACACGCATGGGATCTGAGTTCAAGTCTTGCTATGCAAGAAGCCAGGATGAATCCAGAGGATCCACAGGGCTCTAGGGCCTCTGACACACCTGCATACACACTACAGACACACACACAACACATATACAACACATACACAGCACACACATACGTACAAACACATACACACACAGACATACACACAACGCATGCACACACACAGACACACACAGACACACAGACATACACACAATGCATACACACACAGACACACAGACACATATATACACAATGCATATACACACAGACACACAGACACATAGACACACATGCACACATACACACAGACACAAACACATATATACACACATACACACCACACACACATACACACAAACACACATGCCATACACACAAACACACACACATGCACACACAAGTACACACACACAAGCACACATTTGCACGCGCGCACACACAAACACACACACACACAAACACGAAAACCGAAAAGGGCCCAACGGCTATTCCCCCCGCCCCCCCGTGGGGCAGGCAGGGAGGAGGACACCCTGAACTCAGCTGTGGAAACTAAATTGATCCTGGGGCGCTGGCTCCAGTCTGAGACCCAGTGGGGACAGGAGAGGGAGGGGTGGCCTGGGGCCGGCTCGCCAGCCCCTGCAGATGCCCTGCCCCAGAGGTTGGGCTGGCTTTCTCTGGCCCTGCCTTATCTCCAGACTCCGGTTATCTCCACACCCATCTCGGACAAATGGCCAGCCTGGCTCCTGGTCACCAGCCCGGGGGAGGGGCCTCCTTGCAGGCTCCGTCTGGCAATCTGGGCTGGAGCCCAAGGTGGGGGGTCTCTCCCCATGGAAAAAGCCAGGCCTCGTGCCACCCCTCTCCAGATCTTTAACCCAGAATTACACATTCCTCCGACCCCATTCAGGGTCAGAAACCCGCCCAGCCCACCCCCACGCTGGCGGAGTATGGTCTTGTAGGACAGATGGTGGGTGGGATGGGGGGAGGCTGCAGAGGTTCTGACTGAGCCCATGGGGAAACTGAGGTTTAGAGGGGGAAGGGGGGCTACAGATCACAGGGCAGAGCGAAGGCTTTGCTCCAAGCCCCGCCCACTATTCCCAGCTTTCCTGAGTCTCGGCTGGAAGGGACACTTCGCCCCCCTCCCCCAAGGCTTGGTTTCCCACCTGAAAAATGTGAGAATCAATCAGAGTGTGTCCTGCAGAGTGGCGGGAGACCCAGAAATTTCCACCCTGGTTAAAACACTCAGGGCAACATGCAAGCTCATTGATATCCACAGGAGACTGTCTTTTGTGTATGACAGAAAAACGTAACAAATGCCCTTTTTTTTTTGAGCGGGACCCTGCATGGTTCAGGCTGACCTCAAATTCACGATCCTCTGACCTCGGCCTCCCACTTGCCAAGATGGCAGATGCGGGAGGCGGCGCGATCCTGCTGCATGGCCTCGCAGCAATCCTCCTGTTTCGGGCTCCCAGGCGCTGCACCCCAGCTTAGTTCATCTGCAGGGGGGGGCATGCTAGAGGACTGGCCGGCGAGAGCCGCAGGGGGGTGTGGGTGGGGGGCCGAGGCGGACCCTAATTCACCATCTCCAGCACGTGCGCATGCGCGAGGCTGAGCGCTTCCTGTCTCGTCTAGAGGCGAGCCCCGGGTTTGTTTGGAGAGCACTCGAGGGGCCTCCTTCATCTCCCCCTCTTTCCCCAAACCCCCTGGGACCAGGGGGTCCAGGGGAAGCAAGAGAAGGCGGTGCGTGTCACAGACTGTCCCCTGGGACCGAGGCTGGGCCCGGAGCCCCCCACGGCCAGGCCGGAGCCCTGCTGCCCAAGGGGCTCTCTAGAAAGCAAGATAAGACCCAGGCCAGCCCCGAGCGTGAGGGGGAGATAAGGGACGCCTCTTTCCACTCTGGTCCCCCACAGCCTCCTGGGCTCCGGGACTACAAGCCGGACCTCGGAAGATGGCCCCGGACCCCCTGCGCCTCCCTCACCAGCCCCTTGCTTCCCTCCTGGGTCTGCCCAGCCCTGCGAGGTGGTCTTCGTGGGTGATGGGCCTAGGTCCTCTCCTGCAGATGCCCCCGATCAGATCTCACCCCCCCCTTCCCCAAGGCCTGTGAGACCTCCGTCTCGGGGCTCCATACTTCTGATGCCCCCACATATGACTAATGCCTGTCGCCCTCCTTTCTGCTATCTGGAGGGGGCCCCTGGGGTGAGGCCGGAACTGCTTCTGCAGAGCAGGACCCAGCCCACTCCAGGGAAGACCCCGAAGGCTGCTGGGTCTGGGGGCCAGAGGAGAAGAGGCCAGAGGACTCGCATGTTGGGGGGGGGCAGCCTGGCAGGGGGGAGGGGAGTGTGGACGTCAGCCTGGCAGAGGGGGAGGGGAGTGGGGGGGCGTCAGCCTGGCAGAGGGGGAGGGGAGTGGGGGGGTCAACCTGGCAGAGGGGGAGGGGAGTGGGGGGGTCAGCCTGGCAGAGGGGGAGGGAGTGTGGGCGTCAGCCTGGCAGAGGGGGAGGGTAGTGGGGGGGTCAGCCTGGCAGGGGGGAGGGGACTGTGGGGTTTGGATTCACGTTGGCACTGGAGTTGGGGGCAGCTTGAGGGCAGCGCCCCTGTGTGGTGCTGAGACCACAGCTACTGTCCCTGCTCCCTGCACTCTTGGAAGTGCATTTCCAGGCGGGTCCTGCACTCCTGCCCGCGCTCCTTCAGCCTGGGGAAGGCTTACACTTCCTCTGCCTTTTATGACCTTGGCCTTTACAAAATGTCTCACCTCATCTCACACATGTGTGCATGCACACACACACGCACACACACTTATGCACGCACGCACACAAAACACGCACGGTGCATGGGTGGAGGTCAGAGGACAACTTTCCTCCTACCATGTCGGCTTCCAGGGATCAAACTCGGGTCTCTGGGTTTTGATCAGGGGCCTCACCCAACGAGCCCTTTGCTGGCCCTGACCCCATCCTGCAGGGTCCACCGCTGATTCTGTGTCATGGTGACTTCAGCCTGTGCATTCCAATGGTGTTGCAGTTCATCTGCATAGTTGCTGATAAATGACATCACACAGCTTAAGGAAACAAGGAGTTTACTTTCTTATGACAGTCCGGTTACAGTTCTCAGTCCAGCTTGATGGGAGAGCATGAACCAACACCAGGCAGAGGGAACTGGCCACACCATGTCTACATAACAGCTGAGAGCGGGACGATCCTTACTTGCCAGACCAGTATGTCTGGCCAAGTATACAGAAGGATGCCGACTCTCTCAACCAGCTCTCTGTGATTTATCCAGGGCCTAATCCCACCCACCATGGGCTGGGTCTTCCCCAGCAGCTAGACAATCTCCTTCAGGTTTGCTCTGGGCTTAACTCAACCATCAACTCTCCACAACTGTGCCCAGAGCTCAAACCCTCAAGAGTCCAGTTGACACCTGTGCTTAACTATGACAAATGGGATGCGCGAGAGGAGGCCTTTCCTTCCCTCTGTGGTGCGTGTGTGTACATGTGTGCGTGCACGTGTACGTGCACATGTGCATGCATGTATATGTGTGAGAGTGTGCATGCATGTGTACGTGTGAGAGTGTGTGCATGCATGTGCAAGTGTTTGAGGGCATGCACGTGTACACATGTGTGTGCGAGTGTGTGCGAGTGTGCATGAGAGAGAAAGAGAGAGAGAGAGAGAATGTGTGTCTCAAGGAAAGAGGGTGCTTAGAGGGGCAAAACTTAGCCTGACATTGTTGGGAAACCAGCACCCTAACCATAACCACCACCACCCACACCATCTCCTGATGCTGTGAGGGCAAGGCAGGAGCCGTCCACTCATGCATGTACCCATGCGTGCATGCATGAGCCCACCCACTCGCTCATGTATTCATGCATGCATGTGTGCATCTATCATCCACTTGGTCATGTATTCATGCATGCGTGCATGCATCCATCCATCCATCCACTCATTCATGTATCCATGCATGCGTGCATCCACCCATCCATTCATTCATGAATCCATCCATCCATCTATCTATGCATCCATTCATTCATGCATCCATCCATCCATCCATTCATGCATGGATGCATGTATCATTCATTCATTCATGAATCCATCCACCCATCTGCTCATCCATTCATTCATTCCTTATTTTCAGTCCCCAGCCACAAAGAGGGCTGGGGTGGGACTCGGAACTCAGGAGCCCTGGGCTCACGTTCTGATTCTGCTCCTCTATTGCTTTGAGCCTTCGAGTCCCTCTCTGTCTGCTGGTTAAACAGGGAGCGCAAGGGTCCACCTGGTCAGATCCAGCCCCCATCCCAGCTCCTTCACTAGCAAAGCGTCCTGCGTCCCCCTGACCAGGGCTCCTCTGGTCTTCCAGGATGACCTCACAGGCAGGCAAGCAGCTGAGAATACAGCTCAGCTAGACTGGGGCACTGCGAGGGGGGACGGGGGGGGGCCTGGGGCATTGGGGCACTGCGGGGGGCCTGGGGCACGTGCGGGGGGCAGGGCCTGTGTAAGACAGGCTAATGCCACGGAGAGGTGATTTTGATTAACCTTGAAGTTCTCCCAAGGGCAGGATGGACATAGGGGGATCACTGGCCACGGTTCCCCCTGGATGCCCCACATCCACGAGGCCCTTACTCCACCTCCCCCGTACGGACAATATGCTACGCAGCTCAGGCGGCTCACTGCCGTGCCTATTCCTGCTCCTGACCGCACATGGTCCACATCTGCCTGGGCCGTCCAGCTCCATGAAGGGGGCTTCCATCAGGAGATTTTTAGCAGAGGAAGGAAGCGTCTTGTACCTTCACCTTTACATCCGCCACCCACGACGCAGGATGGCTGATCAAATGGCACAGTGAAAAGCAGAGAAAAGAGACTTGGTTCAGGTAGCCATGCGGAGAAGCAGAGAAAGAAGCCCAGAGACCACCCCCCACTCAAGTCCATCTTTGGGTCCTGACATGAGGTTTAGGTTTAAGCAGAGGGCACAGGAAGTCTATCCAAGCGGTTCTGGGCAAGGCGTGGTCCTGCCTCTCGCTGACCCATCATGCTCTGGGCTCCTGCGTCTCCTGCAAGGTGGTTTGACAAGCTGTAAATCTCTTCCCTGGAGAACAGCGGCCCCGCACTTGGCACCAGGCTCCAGCCTTTCCCTCCCCCACTGCATGAGATTCCTAGGAAAACTCCAGGTTTCTAGGGTCCACGGCCTGAACCCTCTGACAGCCAAGAGGGAAGAGCCCCCATCTCTTGAGCTTAGATCCTCCGTCCTGGCCGGTGGTGACAGCCTGGTGCAGGCGTGTGCCCTGGTTTGTATGCTGCGCTCCAGCTGCCCCGTTCCCGGTACCTGTCACACGACGGTGGTGCCCTGGGGCTCTCAGAGCCACCCTACGCATGAAGGGGTCCAGCGCCCTCCCGCACATCCCTGACAGCTGTCAGGGACGCTGGAGACCCTCCGGGGCCAGGCGGGGTGACCCTGAGCAGGGGCCCAGCTGTACTGCTCCAGCGCTGATCTGCGCGATCCTTGACCACTCCTGTGTCACACACAGCGTCCTGCAGCGTGTCCTGCCATTGACTCTGTCCAGACGGGCCCTGGGTGTCTTCCCACCATTCCACGAGCTGGGGGGAGGCCAGAGAGTCAGCAACGATACTGGGGACTGGCGTGGGGCGCGGCTGGAACGGGGCTCTCCTAGCAGCCTGAAGCCTGGGTTTGACGCCCACCCGGCAGCTCAGACACGGAGCGCGGTGGGTCGCACCGGCCATGGCAACACCAGGAGGTGGAGCGGGACGGTCAGCCGCCCAAGGGCATCGCTGGTCAGTGAGCTTGGGGCCTGGATGACGGGAGACCCCGTCAGAGGAAGAAGGGAAGAGAGCAAGAGAGGAGGGAGGGGGGAGGGAGAGGAAAGAAAGGAGGGAGGGAGAGAAGAGGGAGAGGGAGGGAGGGAACGAGGGAGGGAGGAGGCAAAAGAAAGACAAGATAAAGAATCTGCACTGTCAGATCGCACACATGATCCAGGAAGGCTGAGGGAGGAAGCGTTGAGGGTTCAAACACAGCCTGGCCTGGGGCCAGGGAGGCGGCTCGGTGGACAAGGATCCACTCACAAACCTGGGACTCTCAGAAGCCCAGATGGCGGAAGGCGAAAGAACAGACTTCTGGAGAATGAGGAGTTCAGGCCTGTCCTCGGCTGCAGATCCGCTTCGGGCTAGCCTGCGCTACATGACACGCTGCTTGTCCCCCATCCCCTTCTCCCCCGTACGTTCCCCTCCCACTCATGTTTTTGTTTTTTGTTTTGCTTTGTTTTGTGGCCCACTGAGCAGCCGGGACCACCCGTGCGAGCCTGGAGAGGCGCCTCCTCTGGAGCGTGGGCTCCACCATCGGCCCCTGAAGAGAGCGACCCCCATCGGCCACCTGCTGCCTGTAGGTCCCCAGGGAGTGCAAGACCCCCAGAGCCCCTCCATCCGCGGCAGAATGTTGATGGCCCTGATATTTATTCATCAGTTAATCAATTTTTAATCTGCCTATTTTGTTTATTCTTTTAAACTTTTAAAAACTAATGTATTTATGGATTGTGTGTGCGTCTGTGTGTATCAGAGGGCACTGTGTGTACCTGTGGAGGTCATGAGTGACTTTGGGAATCACCCTAGACTGCTTCTACCCCCTCCTTGCTTTGCTCTGCAGTTTCCCAGGCTCCACCTTCCAGGATCAGAAGTACAGGCCGCCACCATTTCCTTCTGGCATTTTTACATGGGAGCTGGGATCTGAACTCAGGACCTTCTGCTTGTGAGACAGAGGCTTAACCCCGATCTGTCTCTGCAGCCCATTTTGTTTATTTTTATCTTTTTATCTGACACGTTCACCATGACCCTTATGACTTCCTGTCCCGCTGTCGACGCTACTCTGCCTGGTGCCAATAAATTCACGACCAAACGGCGTGTAAGGGAACAAGGGTTTTATTTTCTCTTGCGGTAGTCCGAGTAGGGGTGCTAATCCAGCTCTCAGGAGAGTCCACACCAAGGCACGCCGGGAGGGAGCCGGCCACGCCCACCTCCGTCCATCCACAGGCAGAGGAGGGAGAGGCGATCCTCACTTGCCAGACCAGCCTGTCTGGCCGAAAGAACAGAAGGACGCCAGCTTCCTCGCCATTCCCACCTGCTCAGGCCCGGTCCCGCCACGTGGCAGGTCCTCCCCGTCCGTCTCTGCGGGCGCAGCTGACCCCCTGTCTTTACCACTGTGCCCGGAACCTAAGTCTCCAGCTGCCAAGTTGATGTCTAAGTGTGGCGCTCGCTCCTGCCTCCTCCTCGCCAGCCAATCGGCCCGTCTCTTTGCATCGTGGCCCACTGGGTCTTGGTGGGGTTCTGAGGCCTGTCTAACCTGTGGGAAGCGCTGACATGGCCCCCACCTCGTGCTGACCCTGTGTGGCAAACGGGGCAGCCGTGAGCTGGTGAGGGACACAGTCTGTCATGCCAAGGGGACAGCGTCGCCAAGCTCCTCCCCACCGCGGCCACCACGGAGTGAAGCGGCCACGCGGTCCCCGCTGCCGTGCTCCGGTCACCGCAGGCCCTGACGGCAGGGCCGAAGCGCTAAGCTCTAAGCCAGGAGGCCAAACAACTTGAACTCTGCTGTCTGGAGCCTGGGGTTCCTCACAGACAGCTGGCGGGCCACTGTCCCACCCCCTTTAAAGAAAGCACAGGGGTCCCGACTCCCTGCCCGGCGCCCTCAGACCCTCAGATCCATCCGCGCACCGCATCAGCCAGGCGTGGTGGTGGTGGTGGTGGTGGTGCATGCCGCCATTCCAGGACTGGACGCGGGAGCATCGAGGTCAGCCTCGGCTGCACAGCAAGTGTGAGGCCAGGCTGGCTGCGTGGCAACAGATGAATGAATCGAGATAGGTAGATAGGTGGTAGGTAGGTAGGTGGATAGATAGATGATAGATAGATAGATGGATGATAGATGGATGATAGATAGATGATAGATAGATAGATAGATAGATAGATAGATAGATGATAGATACATAGATGATAGATGATAGATAGATAGATGTAGATGTAGTAGATGTGATAGATGTAGATAGATAGATAGATGATAGATGATAGATAGATGATGAAGAGATAGATAGTATGATGATAGATAGATTAGATAGATGATAGATAGGATAGTAGATATGATAGATAGATAGATGATAGATAGATGATAGATGATAGATAGATGATAGAATAGATAGATAGATAGATAGATGATAGAGATGATAGATAGATAGATAGATGATGATGATGAAGAATAGATAGATGATGATAGATAGATAGATAGATAGATGATAGATAGATAGTAGATGATAGATAGATAGATAGATGATAGATAGTAGATAGATAGATAGATGATAGATAGTAGATAGATGATTGATAGATAGGTAGTAGATAGATAGTAGATAGATAGATAGATGATAGATTGATAAGTAGGAAGATAGATAGGTAGATAGATAGATGATAGATAGATAGATGATAGATAGTAGATAAATAGATAGATGATAGATAGTAGATAGATGATTGATAAGATAGGTAGGTAGTAGATAGATAGATAGTAGATAGATAGATAGATGATAGATTGATATGTAGGAAGATAGGTAGATACATAGATGTAGATAGATGATAGGGACTCATATCTGATGGTAGATTTTAGGTAGATTTGTAGGTAGATGGATGATGGATAGATGACAGAAAATAAAAGATACATATATCACAGATAGAAGCTAGATGATAGATGCCTAGATGATATAGATATGTATCTATGAGAGATTATAGATAGAGATAGATAAATAATAGATTGATAGATGATAAGTAGATGATTGATGGATAGATAAATGATAGATGATTGATACATAGATAGATGATAGATGATGGATAGATGATGGATAGATGATAGATGATAGACAGAGCAGATAAAATTAGTTACAAACAATGATAAAAGCTAAGGTTTCACTCCCATAACCCCAGCACTTGTCCTGGAGCGGGGAGAAGGACGTTACCCCAAGGCCAGGCTGAGCCTTGTGTCAAAGAGAGGAGCAAGAAAAAGAGAGAGAGAGAGAGAGAGAACACAGGCATGTGTGCACACGCACACTCACACACACGCACACTCACACTCTTGCATGATGCACAGCTGGAGCTCAGAGGACTTTCAGGACTCTCTCACTTCTGGGGATCACTTCTGGGCGTCACCAGGCTTGCAAGAGACCCCTCAACCTGCTGTGCCACCTCGCTGGCCCCTTCATTCACAAATACTCAATTTATCTGTCGAGTATTCTGGAGCGGAGCTAAATAAAAAGTAGTGCTTTGAAAGCACCAGCAGCAGCTGGGGTGACGGTTCGGTGGTGGAGAACCCGCACGCGCCAGGTTCTGGATTCAAATCTCAGAGCTGGCTGGATGGTGGAGAACCCGCACGCGCCAGGTTCTGGATTCAGATCTCAGAGCTGCTGGGTGGTGGAGAACCCGCACGCGCCAGGTTCTGGATTCAGATCTCAGAGCTGCCAAGCAGATAGACACTTGGTCAGGAAGGGCAGATCGGCCGGGTGGGACAGACTTGGGACGGCGGCCCTGCAGGTCTGGGGAAGTGCATCCTGGACAGGGTCTTGGGGGGGCCTCGCTGAAAGTCCTGTGTCCCCTCTCCTCTGCGTTTTCAAGCGGCCCGACTCCTGGAAGCCGCGATGCCAGGAGCCAGGGCTAATGTCCCTGCAGTACGCATTACAGAAGTAATGTAAACAACGCGTGCGGGACTTCAAACATGCCAGCGCAGATGGATGGCGGCGGATTACGGGTTCCAAGGCCCGTCCGTCACCGCCCGGCTCCCGGCTCCCCCAGAGCCCAGATCAATGCTGCAGTTTTACGGGCTGTGGGGCCACGTGACCAGGCCCCAAATCCTTTGCTTTATGGGTTGTTTACACATTCCTGGTGAGAGACGGTTTACATTCTGGGCTTCAGCACACCCCTAAATCAGCTGCGGGGCTCTTGCCGTTGGAGTGAAAGAGATCGGCGGTGTGTGGAGAGTCCAGGGTGGGAGACCAGGGGAGACCAGAGAGACAGGGAGAGCAGAAAGCGGGGGGGGGGGGGGGGCGGGGCTAAGTGCCCTGGGCTTCCTAGAGGCTCCCGGAAGCTACTGCGAGCCTGTGGGGTCTGCACAGGACCTGGGATGCGTGCAGTGTGTTCCAGTACCTGGGGCTCCGTGGACCCCAGAGCAGAGCCTGGGAGGTCAGAACAGCAGTTTCCCCTACTCGGATGGGGCCCGACCAGACAGGCCCCTCACGGCTCAAAGCAGCAACATGACCCACCCTGGGCCTCACAGCTGGGGGATTCAGGGCAAAGGCGGACCACCCGGCTGCTCTGTCCCGGCTGCATGGCCACATCGCAGAGTTCAGTAGATGCTCCCGTGCAGCCGCGGCGTCCTGGGCCATCCCGGGACCGACCTTCACCGTGGCAGCTTCTCTGCGTTACCAACAAGCACGGACCAAAGGGCCCTGGAGAACAAGGATCCGGTCACAGTCCAGCTGCGCAGAATCCATAGGGACACCAGGAGGCGAGGAACGGGCCACACGTGTCCCCAGGGACTGACGGGAGGGGGCACCCCTCGCTTGACAGTCTGCCACGGAACCAGCCCTCTGTGTCTATCCACCTGCTCAGGGGGCGGTTAACCCACCATGACATGGGTCTTCCCCTGTCAGTCAGACCCTCCTGCAGGCCTGCTCAGGGCTCGCCTCGGCTACTGAGTCTTCACAGGTGTGCCCACAACTCAGCCTGCAGTGACCAAGTTGACAGTTGTACATCTAACTAGCACTGTCCGTGTCCCATAGTCTCAGGAGGCCAATGTGCAAAGTAACCTGGAAATCACCGGACAAACAAAGCAACCTTTCATGTCCCTCCCCCGCTCCACATATCCATCCCTCCTCCTCGTGCTCCGATTCCTCCTCCCCCCACATTCCCGTCCCTCCTCCCCCCACATTCCCATCCCTCCTCCCCCCCTCATATTCCCATCCCTCCTCCCCCCACATTCCCATCCCTCCTCCCCCCTCATATTCCCATCCCTCATCCCCCCACATTCCCATCCCTCCTCCCCGCTCACATTCCCATCCCTCATCCCCCCACATTCCCATCCCCCCATATTCCCATCCCTCCTCCCCCCACACATTCCCATCCTCCTTCCTGTGCTCCCGTCCCTCTCCCCCCTCACATTCCCATCCCTCCTCCCCCCACATTCCCGTCCCTCATCCCCCCTCACATTCCCATCCCTCCTCCCCCCTCCATTCCCATCCCTCCTCCCCCCTCATATTCCCATCCCTCCTGCCCCCACATTCCCGTCCCTCCTCCCCCCACATTCCCATCCCTCCTCCCCCCCACATTCCCATCCCTCCTCCCCCCACATTCCCATCCCTCCTCCCCCCACATTCCCGTCCTCCTCCCCCCACCTTCCTCCCCCCCCATTCCCATCCCTCCTCCCCCTCACATTCCCATCCCTCCTCCCCCCCACATTCCCATCCCTCTCCCCCCACATTCCCATCCCTCCTCCCCCCACATCCTCCCATCCCTCCTCCCCCCACATTCCCATCCCTCCTCCCCCCATTCCCGTCCCTCCTCCCCCACAGCCCGTCCTCCTCCCCCCTCACATTCCCATCCCTCCTCCCCCCCCTCACATTCCCATCCCTCCTCCCCCCACATTCCCATCCCTCCTCCCCCCACATTCCCATCCCTCCTCCCCCCACATTCCCATCCCTCCTCCCCCCCTCACATTCCCATCCCTCCTCCCCCCACATTCCCATCCCTCCTCCCCACATCATCCTCCCCCAATTCCCATCCCTCCTCCCCCACATTCCCATCCCTCCTCCCCCCCACATTCCCATCCCTCCTACCCCCTCACATTCCCCCCCCTCCTCCCCCCACATTCCCATCCCTCCTTCCCCACATTCCCGTCCCTCCTCCCCCCACATTCCCATCCCTCCTCCCCCCTCACATTCCCGCCCCTCCTCTCCTTGCTCCCATCCCTCCTCCCCATGCTCCTTTCTTCTTTGGCTCCTCTTCCTGCGACCTCTTTCCTCTGAGGAGTCCTGGCTGATCTTTCACCTTTCTTGCATCCGCATCTCTGGTTCCAGCCCTGCCTTTGGCAGCTAGCCAAGTGACCTCCTCCCAGGCAGCTGGACAGATGTGGGGCGATCCTCGGCCCCTCCCAATTCCTAGGCCCCAGCTGCCTTGGGCAGTGTGCCAAACACCAAGGCTTCCCATCCCTTCTTTGTCCTGCTGTTGCCCCTGGAGGGCGAGGCAGGTGGTGACCAGGCAGGATTCAGCCAGCAACTGCTCTTGCCCCCTGGGATGGAGAAGCAGCAGGTGTGGAGCCGCAGGGGGCTGGGGAGCACCTGGGGGGGCTGGGAGCAGTGGTACTGGGGTATGGGGGGCTGGGAGCAGTGGGGGTGGTACTGGGGTATGGGGGGCTGGGAGCAGTGGGGGTGGTACTGGGGTATGGGGGGCTGGGAGCAGTGGGGTGGTACTGGGGTATGGGGGGGCTGGGAGCAGTGGGGTGGTACTGGGGTATGGGGGGCTGGGAGCAGTGGGGTGGTACTGGGGTATGGGGGGCTGGGAGCAGTGGTACTGGGGTATGGGGGGCTGGGAGCAGTGGTACTGGGGTATGGGGGGCTGGGAGCAGTGGGGTGGTACGGGGTATGGGGGGGCTGGGAGCAGTGGGGTGGTACTGGGGTAATGGGGGCTGGGAGCAGTGGTACTGGGGGTATGGGGGCTGGGAGCAGTGGTACTGGGGTATGGGGGGCTGGGAGCTGGGGGTGGTACTGGGGTATGGGGGCTGGGAGCAGTGGGGTGGTACTGGGGTATGGGGGGGCTGGGAGCAGTGGGGGTGGTACTGGGGTATGGGGGGCTGGGAGCAGTGGTACTGGGGTTTTGGGGGCTGGGAGCAGTGGGGTGGTACTGGGGTATGGGGGGCTGGGAGCAGTGGTACTGGGGTATGGGGGGCTGGGAGCAGTGGTACTGGGGTTTGGGGGGCTGGAGCAGTGGGGTGGTACTTGGGGTATGGGGGGCTGGGATGCAGTGGTACTGGGTATGGGGGGCTGGGAGCAGTGGTACTGGGGTATGGGGGGCTGGGAGCAGTGGGGTGGTACTTGGGGTAATGGGGGGCTGGAGCATTGGGGTGGTACTGGGGTAATGGGGGCTGGGAGCAGTGGGGTGGTACTGGGGTATGGGGGGCTGGGAGCAGTGGGGTGGTACTGGGGTATGGGGGCTGGGAGCAGTGGGGTGGTACTGGGGTATGGGGGGCTGGGAGCAGTGGGGTGGTACTGGGGTATGGGGGTCTGGGAGCAGTGGTACTGGGGTTTGGGGGGCTGGGAGCAGCAGGGGGTCCTGCCCATCACTCGGTCTCCCTGATCTAGTTCTCTCTGTCCAGCAAAGCCTGGGGCCACCTGGGCTCTGGCCAAGCAGCAGCCGCCCCCCCACTTCCCTCCAGAGGGGCCTTGGCCACCCCGAGCAGTTGGGGTTTCGACACACACCCCGTGCTCAGCTTTCCCACCAGCGAGTCCCGGGCGCTGCTGTCACCGCCGTCCCAGCAGGCCTGGCGATGACCTTGGCGGTGCCCCAAGTCCCGGGGAGCCCAGTGAGTGACAGCTGCCATTATTTCCTGTCCCTCCCCCACACCTCCCGGGTCCTCCAACCCTAGCCCGGGGCAGTGTTCTCAGGCGCCATCAGAAGTGGGACTCCGGCCGGCGTGGTGGGCCACTGCCCCAGACGCCACCAGACACCTAGCAGCCAGACAGGCTTCCTTTCTCCCGGCCGAGCCCCGCGGGCCCTCCTGAGGGATCAAAGATGGAGCTGAGCCCCGCGGCCCCCTGATGGGACGAGAGGCTCCTTCCATGGTCCAGCTGAGTGGCGCTTTCTGAAACCCCCACCTGCCCTGCTGCGGGCAGAGTCTCCAACCCCATTACTTGGGAGGGGCTGTGTGTGCAGACAGGGTCTCTAAGAGGCAGCTAAGCTAAAATGGGGCTATTGGGTGGCATCTAAGTCTTGGTGACTGAGATGTGGAGACGCTGCAGAGGCCAGTCAGTACTTGGGAAACTACAAGCCCGGGGAGAGACTGCAAGAGAAAGCGGCCCGTCCTAGGGTGCTCCTGGCCCTCTCGGTCTGCTCACGTTGCTGACGTGAAGCGCCCACACTTCAGCACACCCCAATACACGTTTGTCTCTGGGCCGGTTACATCGTGTTTACCAATGTCACTTTTCTCTTTTGTAGCGCGAGGATTAAAGCATATCGCTGAGGAGGTTGGAATTAACCCTCAGCCTCAGCCTTGGGGCGAGAGGGGTCGGTTCCGTGGCTCTGATGGAAGCGGGGTGCTGTGGGGGACAGGTGTTGGGCAGGGGGATGAGATGAGGATAACCGGTCAGGCAGGCTGGCAAGCTCGGGGTGCCGGTGCTTGTCCTGTGTCGTGGTGTGATGTGACCTCCCTCGCCTCCTCTCGCCGCTGCGCCTGCTGGGCTGCAAGCTGCGGCTGTGAGCTGGCCGGAGCCCCTTGTGCCCCCCGAGTGGTCTGGGTCTTGTGCCCCCCGAGTGGTCTGGGTCAGGCACTGGTTGCAACCCCGGGTTGGGAAGTTTTTGGTTTTTCGTCTTTGGGGGTTTTTGGCAGCAATTCTTTCACAGTTGCATATTGGCTATGCAGAAAAAAATGTTTCTTGAAGACAAACAGTATAAGATGTTGCCCCTTTCCCACGCATCTGGAGATAGTAAAGTTACCGTATCCATGCACGCCCTCCATGCCTTCCTTTCTCCAGCCACATATCACAAGGGGGTTTCCTGAGCTGAGTGGCTTGTGGGAACAGAGAGAAGAACTAATCTGGGGTTCAGAGCGACCCCATGGGCAGAGGGACCTCCACCAACCGGCTGATCTCACCTACCCCTAGCTGTCTCCTCTGCTCTGCTGCCCACCCAGGTGTCGAGGGGGAGACGGGTCTGGAGTGAATGTTTACAGCTTACTGAGACTTAAAGCTAAAAATCTATCGTAAGCGGGCAGTTCTTGAAGTCCACTGCCCTGCCGCGTGTTGGAGCATTTAACTGGCCACAAGGGCTGTTCTAGCAAGGCCACATGGATTCCTACCCGGCTCTACCCCTTCGCTGCTGGTGGACTGGGGGGGGAGGATACAGAGGGGCGGGGTCACAGTTAGATACTAGTGTCAACTTGGCAACTGAAGGCTTGAGCTCTGAGCACATTTGTGAAGAATTAGGGGTTAAGTTAAGCCCTGAGCAGGCCTGCAGGAGATTGTCTAGGGGATGGGGATGGGACGGCCAGCCATGATGGGCAGGGCTAGGCCCTGGGCAGGTGGGTAAGACCAGGAGCTGGATAGGGAAGTTGGCACCTTCTGTACGCTTCGGCAGACGTGCTGGTCTGGTAAGTGAGGATTGTCCCTCTCAGCCTCTCTGTGGCTGGGCGTGGGCTGTGGCTGGGCGTAGGCTGTGGCTGGGCATGGACTGTGGCTGGGTGTGGGCACAGGCTGTGGTTTGGTGTGGGCTGTGGCTGGGTGTGGGCTGTGGCTGGGTGTGGGCACAGGCTGTGGCTGGGCGTGGGCACAGGCTGTGGTTTGGCGTGGGCTGTGGTTTGGCATGGGCTGTGGTTTGGCGTGGGCTGTGGCTGGGCATGGACTGTGGCTGGGTGTGGGCACAGGCTGTGGTTTGGTGTGGGCTGTGGCTGGGCGTGGGCACAGGCTGTGGTTTGGCGTGGGCTGTGACTGGGTGTGGGCACAGGCTGTGGTTTGGTGTGGGCTGTGGCTGGGCGTGGACTGTGGCTGGGCGTGGTCTGTGGCTGGGTGTGAGCTGTGACTGGGCGTGGGCACAGGCTGTGGTTTGGTGTGGGCTGTGGTTTGGTGTGGGCTGTGGTTTGGTGTGAGCTGTGGTTTGGCGTGGGCTGTGGCTGGGCGTGGGCTGTGGCTGGGCGTGGGCTGTGGCTGGGTGTGGGCTGTGGTTTGGCAGTGGGCTGTGGCTGGGCGTGGGCTGTGGCTGGGCGTGGGCTGTGGTTTGGCGTGGGCTGTGGTTTGGCTTGGACTCTCTTACCAAGCTGGACAAGGAACTGTAAGGGAATTATCATAAAAGAAAAGAAAGCCCCTTGCTTCCCCATGAGCTGTCTGGTCGGGCACTCGTTGGCAACATGCAGAGTAACGGCGGCAGAAAGTGCCTCAGTGGCCGGTTGTGGGTCCCCGCGAGGTGGTCCCTGGACACTTGGCCAGAAGGAACCTGTGACTGGCAAGCTTGTTCAGCTTGACTCGGTCTGGAAATGACTAGCAGTTTGTCCATCAGACCCTCCCTGACCAGCCTGTGCCTCAGTTTCCCTACAATCGGGGGAGATGTGAGGACAGCAGCTCTGGGATTTTGACACAGCTCCATGTTTATATTGATCTGGGTTCGGCCTAGACCCCATGTGCAGCTGAGGGGGACCTTGGCCTCTGCCTCCCCGCCTGAGTGCTGAGTGACAGGCGTGAGCCCACACATGGTGTCCGTGGGTCAGACCAGGGCTTTGCCGCAGGGCTGTGCCCCTCGGCCGCCTCTCCAGCCCCAGCCCTAGCGGGTTTGGTTTGCTTTGCTTGCATTGGCTGGGCTTGAGTTGGTTGGTTCGGTTTGGAATCTCCTAGTAAATGCGGAGGTGGAGACTTTCCACAACGCCCTGAGCACGGGCCACGGTGCCCGCTCTACTCCGTGGATTCTTATTGGGTTATAATTTAAACACAAAAGCGAAGCAGAGCGCGAAAGCGCCTGGTCGGAGGGATTGGACAAATGGAAGGATCCTGCGCGGCCAAGCTGTGAACCGCGGCGGGGGCGTGGCTCGGAGGGGCGTGGCTCTGATGGGGTGGGGTTAGGAGGGGCGTGGCTATGAGGGGAGGGGAGGGGCGGGGCTATGGCGCCGGTGTGGTTCAGAGAGGGTTGTGGCTCAGCCTGCAGTGACTCAGAGGAGGGCGTGGCTCAGTGGGGCGGGGCTAGTGCGAGGGTGGGGCTCGGGGAGGGCGTGGCTCTGAAGAGGCGTGGCTCAGTGGGGCGGGGCTATCGCGAGGGGTGGAGCTCGGAGGAGGGCGTGGCTCTGAAGAGGCGTGGCTCGGTGGGGCGGGGCTAGTGCGAGGGGTGGGGATCGGAGGAGGGCGTGGCTCTGAAGGGGCGGGGCTCGGCGGGGCGGGGCTCGGACGACGGGTGTGGTTCAGAGACGGGTTGTGGACTCAGAGGAGGGCGTAGCTCGGTGGGGCGTGGCTAGGATGAAGGGTGTGGTTCAGAGGAGGGTTGTGGCTCGGTGGGCGTGGCTTGAAGGAGGGCGTGGCTCAGCAGTAGAGCACTTGTCATGGGTTCAATCCCCAGCCCCCCAACTAAGACGTGAGCCCTTCGTCTCCCCAGACATCTCCCTGGAGAACCACGTCGTCTTCCCGGCACTTCCGCCATCGCACGGTGTCCCCGGCTCTTCCGGCGGCAGCACGTCGCACGCACAGTCACGTTGCTGTTCAGCATCCCGCGCTGAGGCTGCGCGTGGCTCACGCTCGTCTCTGGGTGGCAGGTGGCACGGACCGCACGCGTGTTTGCGGCTTGGGTGCGGCCGTGTGATGGGGGCTTAAGCTTTGGGCTCCGCGGGGAAACCCCGAGGGCACAGCTTCTGGCCATGCTAAAGTCCTGCTGAGTTTCGCGAGAAACCCCACTCTAGCCCTGCACCTGGTGAGTGGTGCTGTCCCGGGCAGCTGCTGTCCTGTGAACATCTCCGATCGGCTGCCTGTTCTTATGCCGGGGTTGGTTGGTTTGTTGTTTGTTTGTTGCGTGTCAGAGGGCACAGTGAGGCCCTCGGGTGACCTGGGGAATCATCCCGGATTGCTTCTGTCTCCTTTTGGCTTGGCGCTGGGATTCCCCAGACTCTGCCCACCAGGGTGGGAAGTGCAGGCCTCCACCTGGCCTTTCTATGAGACCTGGGATCTGAACTCGGGGCCTTCGGCTTGCCACGCAGAATCTTAACCCCTGAGTCATCTCTCCAGCCCTATGCCTGGTTTTTGAGAACTCTGAATCTGGGTGACAAGAATCAGACCCACCTTCTGCGAATTGTTTTCTCCAGGTCTGTGGCCCATCTTGCTTTCCCGAAAGCATATCCATTTTTTTTTTTACGGATGTTGCTTAGACTTGCCATCGATCCACCTCGAGTCTGTAAAACTATTCTCCCATGCTTGGGTTCTGGGACTGTCCACTTTGGCTCTTAAATCTCAGCTACATATGGAGTTAATTTGGGGTCTAGCATAAGGTAGGTAATTGAGTTTTTTTTTTTTTTTCCTGCAACAAGCGTGTAGTTAATGCAACATGCTTTGTTGAGAAGTCCCTCCTGGACTGGAAATATGTACTTCATGGGTGATGTATGCGTCCAGCATGAGACCCTAAGTTCCATTCCCAGGGCTGGGGGGCACCTCTGTGGGACTTTGATTGATCTGCTTCATCTGTCTCTCCACCTGTCCCCCCTTCTCCAGCAGATCTTCATCTAATCTTTTCACGGCTTTTCAGTGGTCTTGAAATCAGGTGGGGGAGACAGGCCCTTTATCTCGTTCCCTTATCTAAGGTTCATTTGAGTACTTTAGATTATTTGTATTTTCATATAAAATTTAAATTTGTTCTTTTTTTAAAAAAAAAAAATCCTGACTCCTGCCATAGAGCCAGCGAGAAGGCTCAGCAGCGACGTTGCCCACAAGCCTGGCAACACGGGAGCCGGGCGGCCCCGGTACAATGGCCAGGAGCACGCTGGAAGGAGCCACAAACCCCTGAAAGCTGTCCTCTGACCCCCGCATGCCCTCTGACGTGCATGCCCCCCAGTAAATAAATAAAATATCTTTAGAAGTCTTGTTGCCCTGGGCCAGAGAGATGACTCAGGGGTTAAAGCTTCTGCCTCACAAGCACAAGGACCTGAGTTCCAATCCCAGATCCCACAGAAAATGTCCGGTAGAAACGATCTGTATGTTCAGTGCTGGGAGGTGGAGCCTAAGAAACCCCAGAGCAAAGAAGAAAGGAGGTAGAGCAATCCAGGACGATTCGGTGTCCAGACACACAGTGTCCTCTTACACACACACACACACCCCTTGTGCAGAGGTCATGGTAATGACTCGGCAGTGAAGACCCTTGCCAGGCAGGTAAAGAGCGAGAGTTTGGTGTCTTGAGGCCATGTGGAACAGGAGGCGCGTGGGGCCCACCTCTAATTCCAGCCGCAGAAGCCAGAGCCTAAGACTCCGCAGAGCAAGCCAGACCACACCCATGAACTCTGGGTTTGACTAGAGACTCTGGTTCAAAATGAAGGAGGTCAAAGTACAAGTGAGGATGATTCCTTAGATCAACCTCAGGCTCCCTGCATGCCAAGTACGCCACACATGCACCTGCACACGCATGCACACACACATCCATGCACCTGCACATTCCTGTACTGGACTTACACTCAAGCACATATACACGGATGCATGCATCACACACATACATACATGGAAATGGAAGAAGAAAAAGAATCCTGCTGTGGGACCACGAGGTGGCTCAGCGGGTTAAAGTTATTCTCATTCAAGTCCGGTAGCTGAGTTCAGTCCCCGGATCTCAACAGGTGACGGGAGAGAACTGACTCCTGAGAGTTGTCCTCGGGCCTCCGCTCGTGCACCAAGGGGGCGCTCTCTCTCTCTCTCTCTCTCTCTCTCTCTCTCTCTCTCTCTCTCTCTCTCTCAGATCAGGGTTCGGGCGTGATAAAAATCATGGAAACAGTCTAGAAGATGGGTGTTTGAAGCCCGGAGCTGACGCAGAAACCCACACTTCTCCCGAGTGGTGGCTTTGGACTGGTCAGTCCGGGGTGATCCTTGGGGGTGGGGAAGGCTGCCTGGTCCCAGAGGAGCGAGGTTGTGTCCCCCTGGCCTGGGGGAGCCTGTAAGTAGAGAGGCTGAGACAGGAGTGTGGTCAGGTCTAGGCCCGCCTGGGCTACACAGCGTCGAAGCCCCCATTGCAAACACACAGAAGAGCAGAGGGCGGGTGAGACCGTCGGGCGGCTCAGGGGCGAAGGCTCGCGGGGCCAGCGGTCGGCACGAGTTCCATCCCCGGAACCCACCTAAAGGTGAAGGAGAAAGCCCCCAAAAGTTGACATCTGACCTCAATTGTGCCCTGTGGTTCACATAAACTTGTGCCTGCACGTGTGTATACATGCCTGCACACGTGCACACATGCCTGCACACACATAGTATAACGTGCACAAATACCTGCACACACATAGTATAATAAACATGTGCACACGTGTCTGCACACACGTAGTATATAATAACACGTGCCTGCACACACCTGGTATGATAACATGTGCATGCGTGTCTGCACACACGTAGTATAACATGCCTGCACATGGGTACACGTGCCCGCACACACGTAGTATAACATGTGCACATGTGCTTGCACGCACACATAGTATAATAACAGAGGTAGTAGTAACAGAGGAAGAGAGAGCAAACCATGAGTCGTCTGGTAAAGGAGACGAGAAACAGAGAATTACGGTTCCATGTTAGCGATGATGGAAAGTTCTGGACCTGGTGATGCTGACAGGAATATGTATGCACTTAGGCTGCGTCTGAAGACTTGGACCACGTTGTAGACAAGATCTAGAGGGACATATACAGAAGAATATGTGACAGGACGCATTATATATATAAGGACTGCTGCGGTAACGCACTTCGTTACCACCAACCTTAGGATTATGTTTGCTTCCCGGACCCCCAGTGGTGGGACAACTGGCTTCCCAAAGTTCACCTCTGAGCTCTGAATGCTTGGCTCGGCATGTGAGCACCCCCCACCACACCCAGGATAAGTAGATGTTAAAAAAAAATTAAAAGGTAAATGTAGAGATGCCACAGGCTTTGGGTCTCCAACTGCCTCAGCAAGTCCACCTGACATCACCTGGCCCACGTCAGGAGGTCGGAAAGTGGGAAGGAAGGAGGGAAGGTGGGAGGGAGGGTGGGCAGGTGGGTCGGTCAGCCATGGTTGCCCAGGAGATGGACAACAGGCCAGAGGGATGCAAGGTGTCATAGTTAGTATTCACAGGTGTCAACTTGACAATTGAGGATTTGAGCTCCGGGCACATGTGTAGAGAATTAATGGTTGAGTTAAGCCCAGAGCAAACCTGCCGAATTCTCTGCTGATGGGGAGACCCAGCCATGGTGTGTGGGACTAGGTTCTGACACGGTGACTAAAATACAGAGAGCTGGTTGAGAAGTCGGCGTACTTGTGTACACTTGCCAGGATGCTGTGCTGGCAAGTAAGGATCGTCCTCTTTCAGCTTATGCAGTGATGTGTGGCCTTCCTCCGGCCCTGGGTGTGTGTGCTGCTCCCGTCAGCTGACTGAGAACTGTAACCAGAAATCATAAGAGAATAAACCCCTTGTTGCCTTAAGCCGTTTGATGGTCATTTATCAGCAACCATGCAGGCGGACTGCTACACAAGGTGACTCAAAGGCTGGAAGCGACCCCATCTCCTCTTCGGTTCTAGCGCCGCATGCCCCCCAACCCCCAGGTCTCGGCCTGTCGCTCTCCCCTTGAATGCGCACTCACCCCCGCTCGAACAAAAAGGAAGGGCCCAACCTTCTGAGAAGACCAGCCTCGGCGCATAACTAACGCTATCATCTGCATAGGCTGAATTTCCTTTTTCTTAAAATACCTTTATTTTTTTACTACCCGCACTCAAGAGTAACATTTTGTGACTTGACCTGGATTAAAATGTTTGTGCTTTTCTATTTGTTATTTATG
>JALPQD010000708.1:698488-755697 GCA_023101885.1 Typhlomys cinereus | reverse complement strand
TAAGGCGTGGAGTATTGGTGCCCGGTGAGTCAAACCGGGCACCCGAGTTGATTTCCAGAGTCCACAGGGCGGAAGGAGAATGGACTTAGAGAAGGTGTCCACTAACCCCACAAATCTCTCTCTCTCTCTCTCTCTCTCACACACACACACACATAAAGAAAGAAAGAAAGATCAGAAAGCTGGAAAGACAAGAGCTGGAAACTGGATCTTGGGAGACCAACACTGAGTCCCACAGGCTGAGCCTCATTCACAGACAATAAATAAACCATCTTCGTAGGAGAGCGACGCGCTCGCTTCTGGTCTTCAGAAGAAGGTGCTGGAAAAAGGAGAGAGGGAGAAGCCAGAGACGGCCCAGGGAGGAACGATCGACATCGAAGACCAGGATGAAGTAGCCGAAGAGGTCCGCAACACAGAAACCCACCCCCAAGCGCCGGTTCACTCACTCAGACTAGGACAGGGGTAGTGTGGCAGAGAGGAAGGAAGGAAAGAAGGTAGGAAAAGAGGAGGGAGGGAGGAGAGGAAGTGGCGAGAGGGAGTGGGGAGTGTGAGGAAGGGAAGAATAGTTAGGTGAAGTGAATGAGGAATGAATAGAAATAGAAAGAAACAAAAGAGAAAAAAACAAAGAGAGAAGACGAAAACAAAAACGAAGAGGAAAGAAGGAGAGAAGAAGAAGAAAGGAAGGAAGGAAAGAAGGAGAAAAATACTAGTACTACAAACTGAATAAAATAAGGAAAGCATAGCAAAGAGAAACACAAAATAAGAAAACCAAAAGGTCAAGGACAAACGGCGGCCTCAGGCCCAGCCTCAATAGTCGTGTGTACAGCCAATGACATAAAACTCCCTAGTTAGGCCAGTGCAGAGGAGCTGCAGGTACAAACATGCGCATTAACAGAAGACGGGAGTTCAATTCCCAGATCCCCAGAGACACTGACGCCTGGGCGGGTTCCACCAGCATCCACGTCATGCTGTGTGTGTGTGCACATTGGAGAGATAGAGAGATAGATATAGAGAGAGCGAGATGAGATAATGGAGAGGGTGAGAGATTAATAGCTAATTTTAGGGGGATAGGGAATGGAGGTGGAATGTAAGGATGGGGAAGATATTCCAGTAAGGATAGTTTGCTCGCGTGCTTCGCGCGCCGGTCTTTTTTCTCTCGGCCGCTCTTTGTGCGCTCTTTCCCTTCGACTCCTTCTCGTTCTCTCTCTTTCGCTCTTTCTTTTCCTCTCCCTCTCCCTTTGTGATTCTTAACTTAAGCAATTCCTCCCTCCCCTCCAAATCCTCAGAAGAACTGATGCACGTCCTAACCAATTTCTCCCAGCAGACCACGGCCAAGGCCCCACTTCCTACCGCATTCCATCAAACCCGGGGCTCCATCTGTCATGGTTGAGTGTGAGTGTCCCCCCGCGGGCTCACGTGTTTGAATCTTCAGTTGTTTGGGAAGGTCATGGCATCTGTAGGAGGTGGAGCCTCGCTGGAGGGCGACAGTCACGGGGGCGGGCCTTGGGGTGGCTTAGCCCCGCCCTGCTGGAGTGAGTGAATCTGCTCTAGAGCTCGCAGCAGCAGCTCTCGGCCTCCGTGATGTCTGCAGTGACCCCGGCCGCCTCCAGCTTCTGTCCCAGCTAGACCTTCCCCGCCATCATGAGGACCGTATCTCCTATCTCCCCTCTGGGACGATAAGCTGAATAAATCTCCCTTTTCTCCCTCACGGCAGCAGAGGAGAGTAACGGCACAGCATTCATCCTCGATGAAGCACCATAAAGCAGGAAACCCAACACTTTGCAGCCAACAGCCAAAAAAAATCCCAAGACCCTTCAGCAACACGACTCAGCAGCAGGTAAGGACTTGTTTCCTATGCCTTTGTTCATTTTATTCAGTTATTAGTATATATATGGACATATGTAGCTATAGAAGAATATATTAGTACACATTGCATTATTATATATAATGTATAAATTATGCATATAAGTAATAACTTTGTATATTATATATAATATACATATCTTATGCACGCATTTTATGATACTAATATTGCATATATGTTACTATCTGCTACATCTGATGTGTGTCTGAGGATGTTCATGCTATGCGCACATGTGGAGGTCAGAGGGCAACTCCGTGTAGTCAGTTCTCTCCTTCCACCTTTACACGAGATCCGGAGGGACCCCAGAGAACCACATGGGTCTCTTCCGGGTCTCAGGCCTGACAGTTTGTTTCTATCACCAATTTAGAAACCTAGAAAACTCACCTCTGGATGCCTTTGTGAGCGTCACCTGAAAGGGTTAACTGAGGTGGAGGACCCTCTCTCAGGGTGGGGAGCACCTGTCCCATGGTGGGGGACCCAGACTAAATGCAAAGGAGAAAGTAGACTGAGCCCTGAGGCTACATCTCCTGCTTCGACAGCTATAAAATGCACCCACCTGCCTCACCTCAGCGAACTCTATCTCCTGACTCCTCCTTCCCTCCCTTCCTCCTTCTCTTCTTCCTCCCTTCATCCCTCTCACCCTCCATCCTTCCCTCTTTTCTTCCTTCCTTTCCTTCTTCCCTCCTGCTCTCTCTCTCCCTCGTTCCCTTCTGCTGTTTGGTCGTCATTTATCAGCAACCATGCAGGTGGACTGAAACACTGCCCAGCATTTTGCAACAACATCAAGACAAGTTATTGATCCCCACCCCTGTGACCTCGGGACCCCCCCCCCCCCCCACTAGGCCCACCTCCTTAGAGGCTCCATACCACCCAAGCTGCCATCCTGAAGAATCTTAGGGAGAAAAACCGCATCTAGACCCTAGCCAGGGCCAGGCAGACAGTAATCTTAATTTCATGTGCCACTGTTTCGTGAGAGCACATGGAGTCACATTTTCTCAGCTCTGCCAAGGACACATCTTTCTTCTCCAGATAAACTGTCTGTCCAAATGAGCGGGAAGCGAGGGGACCCCCCCCCCCCCGGAAGCTTCATTGCAGGGAGCCCGTGTGGCGTTTCCACAGCTGCCCAGAGGAACGGCTGTGGGAAATGTATGTGGCGTTTGGCTGGGGACGGCTTCAATTATGTGACGTCTTTAGAAAGAGAAGAAAGTGATGGAAGACGTTTGGCTCCATCTCTGGGGAGGGTCTGGAAGCTCCCAGATTTCTCTCCAGTTTCAGTTTATAATCTGCAATTCACTCATCCCCAAGTTGTAAACACACAAGGCAGCTCACGCCCTACAGGCAAAGGCCGGGACAGACCCGCCAATGCAGCCGTCAGCAAACATAAACAAGACCAGAGACACAGGGACCAGACAGAAGACCCCCAGAGTGGAGCACACATCAGACATCTACTTGGGGGGCTCCACATAACCCCGAGAGAGCCAGTGGGCAGCTGCAGGACCCTTTGCCAAAGACCCCAAGTGACGGCAAAGCCCCAGGCCTGCTGGCACCCACCGCTCCCTGACTAAGCAAAGCAGACACTGGCAAAGCAGACACTGAACCTGAACTCGCAGCAGCAGTGTGTGGAGAGGGTCAAGGCCCGTTCCCGAGGTCACAGACACAGTGGGCTTTGCGCACAGAAGAGCTAACCGTACGGGAATCACAGACCACAGGAGGCTGGGGTCAGGGCTCGGAGGGTACAGTGCTGCCCAGGGTACACGAAGCCCTGGTTCTATCCCCAGCACAGGATAAACTGGGGGTGATGGCGGACGTTGTGACCCCATGTCTGGGGAAGGGGGAAGGGGCAGGGGGATGGGAAGCTCAAGTGATGTATGGAGTATGAGGGCAGGCTGGGCTAAAGAGACCCTGTCTCAAAAGAAGGGAAGGAGGAGGGAGGAGGAGAAGGAGGAGGAGGAGGAATAAGAAGAGGAAGAGAAGGAGGAAGAGGAGGAAGAAGAGGAGGAGGAAGAGGAGGAAAGAAGAGGAAGAAGGAAGGGGAGGGAGGAGGAGAAGAAGAAGGAAGAGGAGGAGGAAGAAGAGGAGGAGGAAGAGGGAGGAGGAGAAAGAAGGAAGGGGAGGGAGGAGAAGGAGAAACGAGGAAGAGGAGGGAGAAGAGGAAGAAGAGGAAGAAGGAGAAGAAGAAGGAAAAGGAAGAGAAGGAGGAGGAGGAAGAGAAGGAGGAAGAGGGAAGGGGAGAGAGGAGAAGAAGGAAGAGGAAGAAGAGAAGGAAGGAGGAGAAGGAAGAGAAGGAGGAGGAGGAGGAAGAGGAGGGAGGAGGAGGAAGAAGAGGAAGAGGAGGAAGGAGAAGGAAGAGAAGGAGAAGCAAGAGAAGGAGGAGGGGGAGGAGGAAGAAGAGGGGGAGGAGGAGAAGAAAGAGAAGGAAGAGGAGAAGGAGGAGAAGGAAGAGGAAGAGGAGGAGGAGGAGGAGCAGGAGAAACAGCAGAAAGGACAACATTGGGGCGGACAAGATGGCTCAGTGGTTAAGACACCCACTCACAAACCAGCGACCCAGGTTCAGGCCCCGGAAGCCCATGTGGAACTGATGTCTGACTTCCACCCATGAACCACAGTGTGTCCACACATCTTTCTGTCTCTGTCTCTACCCCTTCCTCAAATAAATAAATAGAATATTCTTAATAATAATAGCGGGCGATCAGAAGCTCAGAAAGGGAAGAAGTCTCACGGGGCCACTGCTGAGAATCGGTAGAAGACGCCGATTCTCGGCTCTGGTCCGCTGATGTCCTAACTCGCACCCACAGCCTCTGGCTGCCGTCTCCAAACTGGAGGCGGGAGGGGGGAGGCTGCTCCCAGCTGAGGGCCGAGGGTCATCAGTAGAAGTCAGGGACACCCAGCCTGGAGTCTGGACAGAGCCCTCACCTGGATTTCCCAGAAGCCCCTGCGCTCAACATGTCCATGGCCATTGGCTTTCAGTGTCCACTTGCCATTGAGAACTGAGCCTCTAGGCACGTCTACGAAGAGTGACTTAGCTCACACAAGTCTATGAGGAGCGGGGTGGCTCAGGGGCAAGCCTTTGCCTCCTACGCTAAAGAAATAGCAGCGGCCTGCACTTCTGGCCCTGGAAGGCGAGCCCGGGAAACAGCGCAAAGCAATACGGAGGCAGAACCATCCAGGACGATTCCTGATGTCACCCTTGGCCCTCCACAAGCATGCACACTCAGGTATTCTCTCCTACACACACATGCACGCACACACACACGCACACGCACAAGCATGCATGCACACACGGAACAAGATTTTAATGTAGTTTTGCAACTGTGATCAAACCACACGCGTGTGACGTTAAACGTGACTGATCCCAGAGCCTGTGGAATCAGAAGTTAGGGTGCACAGACAAGCGCCCCTTTCAGAATTAAGCTCCCGTCAAAACCACCTGGCGGAGCGCGTGGGGAGATGTGCCAGGGATTAGGAGATCCAGAGCTGCCCAAGGCCCTTCACCCCTTCGGGTCTCAGCAGGTCTTTTCACACGGCCACACAAGCAAGTTCGCTGTCACCACCCTGGTTTCCAAGTGTCAGGTTCGATGAAATCACCAGGTGACCCTGGGTGACGCCCACTGAACCCAGATTCTTACAAAGTGAGGCGGGCACGGGGGCAAGTGCCCGGGATCGGTGGCACGGGGGCCAAGGTGAGACAAGGGTGAAGGGGCAGGTGGCTTGGGTGAGAGATGAAGCCACACAGGAAGACGCTGTCTCAAAAGAGACCAACAAACAAAAGGACAAAGAAGGAGGACGCGTGGTGATGACGTCAACATGTGGTGATGACGTCACATGAAACAAGCACCACACAGGGGTCTGGGGGCTGCAGGTACATCTGGTCATCCGAGAACTTCTTTGAATCTTCCATTGCTCTGTGACTTTAAAAATCTCAGCAATGACAACCGGCCGTGCAGTGGGGGGGGGCAGGGGGAGGGGGATCACACTGCTCAGTCTCCTCCTGTGATTGACAAGGCTGTTAGGGGTGAAACTGAAAGCCGCGATGTGGGTTCCGCATGCCAAGTGAAGCTGTAATAAAGGCTGTAAGTGATTAATAAAAAGAAGCTTCTGGAGTTGGAAAAAGGCCTAGCTGAACGTAATTAGTGTCTCACCGTGATGTGATGGAATGGAATATTAAGTATTTGTTGCCCAATGAAGATATAAGCGGTGGCAGATCAAATCCCAGAATACTTGGGAGACTCTGGAGGTAAAGGTAGGAAGACCTGAAATTGGGCTGGGTCTGTGTCACAGTGGAGCATGTAGGAGGCTCCAGGTTCAATGCCCAGTGAGAGAGAGAGAGAGACAGAAACAGAGAGAGAGACAGAGAGAGACAAAGAGAGAGGAAGAGAGGAAGGAATGGGAGGGTGAGGGGAGGGGAAGGGAGGGGAGGCGGAGCGGGAGAGGAGAAAGAACGTAAAATGGAAGAGGAGGAGGAAGGAAAGAAAAGAAAGAAAGAGAGAGAAAGCGAGAGAGAGAGAGAAAGAAAGAAAGAAAGAAAGAAAGAGAAAGAAAGAAAGAAAGAAAGAAAGAAAGAAAGAAAGAAAGAAAGAAAGAAAGAAAGAAAGAAAGAAAGAAAGAAAAAGAACACATAATGAATTCTAGGCTCACCTGGGCTATATGAGACTGTCTCAATTTTTACAAACAGTTGGCTCGCGCAACAGAGGAAACCAGAGTTTGAATCCCCAGAACCCACATAAAAACAAGGCAGGTGCAGCAGCCACTTGTGATCCTAAAACTTGGCGAGGGGGGATGGGGGGCAGAGATAGGGAATCCCCAGGGCAAGCTGGCTAGGCAGCCCACCTGATCGGCCAGCTCTGGGTTCAACCGGGGGACCCTGTCTTAATAAAAGTGGCAAGCAATGGAAGAAGACAATGTCGATTTCAGATCCCCACAACACATGGCACATAAAGTGAATGTGTACTTCTATACACACGTGCAAACACATGCACCTCCTCACACGCAAGCAATCGTGTGCACACACACATCCTCACACGGAAGCAAACATCCACACATACACACGTATCCCCACACACAAGCAAACATACAACAGAAGCATACATACAGAAGCAAGCATGCACGCATACACACACAGAAGCAAGCATGCACGCATACACACATGTGCTCGCATCCCCGCATAGACACATACAAATGGTGGAGCATTTGTTCGTCCGTTCCTTCCCATCGGAGCCCTTAAAATTATGAGCACAAACACCGGGTTGTAATGTTGGCATCGAGATTAAAACTAATTTTCCCAACATTCCTCTTTCCAGCCTTGAGACCATTTCAATCGGTGCAGCCTGAATCAACAAGGCATCTCGTCACCATCTTCCCACACTGACCGCGAGGCCGTGCTGACCGCGGGGAGGGTGAGGAAGAAACACCGCTGGGCCCCTCCATTTCGCCACAATCTCTCTCCTCACGCGTGCGTCCGGGGATAAGCTAGGATTGGCAGTCACATCGCCACACGTGACGGATCGCCAGCTCCTCTCTCCTACTTCCCGATGCTCTAGGCCGGATTTTACTTGAAAAGGTTTCTTTTGAAAATCATGGGTGGGCCGGTGAGATGGCTCTAAAAGCGGGGTGACGACCTGAGATGGATCCCCAGAACCCACATAAAAGGTCTCCGGAGAAAAGCAAGGCGACATACATACGATGCACACGTACACTTGGAAATAGCGCCAAGATGCTTTAAACATGAAAACCACCGTGCCCGCTAGGGAAAGAATCGACAAGCAAGGACATATTCTTGACCTAAATTTAGACGCTACCAGAAAGTGGATTCTGCCCCAGCTGCAGATTTAGCTTCAAAGTATCTGTCAGCCACACGCGGGTGCACCCGGCCGCCACCCTGAGACGGGAGCAGACGCTGGAATGGAAAATGGGGTTCTCATCCTGCAGAGACCCCAGAGGGCCTGAGCTCGCCTGAAGGATGATGGGAAGGGGAAGCCACACGTGTCCACACAAAGGAAACAATGTTTCCAACACTGAGCCCAAGAGACCCGGTCAGACCTGAGGATAAGAGGGGGGCGGGGCTTGGAGGGCAGAGGTCACGGCAGGAGCGTGGGCCCCACTGGTGGACTGATCTTGAAGGGCGCCCACAGACTCCGGCTTGCATGGTCCCCGGGCGGTGGGGAAAACAAGCAGCGCCTCTGGGTGTTGGGGGGAGGAAGGCTTCCTGAAGGGGGAACCTGGGAGATGAATGCCAGCGTGGTCAGCAGGTCAGGAGCCCCCAGAAGTGGGCACCGGGCAGCTGAGAGCCTATTCCTGGCGACAGAGAGAGGGGGCTGCGGAGAGAGGCCAGCAAGCAGGTCCACCGTGAACCAGAGGACAAGGGAAGGACGGGGTGGGGGGCCGTGGTGCCCTGTGTGGGGTGCAGCGGGCTGCGTGCTCTTCAGGGGTTTCACACTCTCTCCTGGGGACACTCGGGAGCCACCGAGGGTGCTGACAGCCGTCCACTGCCCGCCCGTGTGCCCGCTGCCCGTCCGTGTGCCCGCTGCCCGCCCGTGTGCCTGCTGCACTACTCAACTCCTCCTGGGGCTTCGAGGACGAATTCACCTCCTCCCCTCCCCCTTCTGTCATCTTTTTCTCCTCTCTGCCCTTGGAACCTCACAAGAATTCCACACCTGTTGCCAAGGGAGCTAATAGACAAGTGATCCCAGCAGAGACAATGGGAGGAGGGAGGGGAGGAGGGAGGGGAGGAGGGAGGGGAGGAGGAAGGGGAGAAGAGGGGAGGAAGTCAGGGAGGAAGGGAGGAGAGGAGAGGAGGGGAGGGGAGGAGGAAGGAAGGTGAGGGGAAGCGAGAAGGGGAAGGATGAGGGGAGGGAGCCTGGGAGTGTGTGAAGCAAACTCGGGGGTCCTCCGCACTCACTCCTGGAATCCAGGAGCACACTCCCAGCCTTTCCCTAGGGAGCACGCAGACCGCACAGAACTGACATCAAGAAAGGACTCGGATCTTTAGAACCCCAGTTGGCGCTGGCCTGAGAGAACCCCAACCACGGCCCTGGCCCACCAAGGAAAGGGGGGCCAGAGCCCAGCAGCTCTACCCTCTCCACGTGGTCGTCAAAGCCCTGTGCACAAGCTGCTCCAGGACCACAGGGGAAATGTGATTCTTTTTTTTTTTTTTAATTTTATTATTATTATTTATTCAACTGGGCACATGTGCGTGTGTGTGTGTGTGTGTGTCTGTATGTGTCTGTGTATGTGTCTGTATGTGTCTGTGTGTGTCTGTGTGTGTCTGTGTATGTGTAGAACCACGGACGAACTCGCGAACCACCATGGACGTCTCCACCTCCTTGTGCCCCGGGATTCACAGGCTCCGCCCTACCAGGACCAGAAGCGCAGGCCGCCCCCGCTTCCGCCTGGCGTCTATACGTGGGATCTGGGATCCGAACTCAGGACTTTCCGCCTGCAAGGCAGAGGCTTAACCCCTGAGCCACCTCTCCAGCCCCAGGAAATGTGATTCTTGAAGACGCGCGGTTCAAGCTCCTGCCCTCAGACTGAAGAACAGGGAATCAATCGTTTGAGTTGTGTAGGTGGACCAAACACACATACGATCATACGCACCTTTACATATACACAAAATACACACTCATATTCACATGTTCGTCTACACACATGTGCATGTGTACATGTAAACATACTCAAAACAAATACACATGAACAGACATCCATGCATGCGCGCACACATATACATGCATGTGTACACAAGTGTGCACATATATATTTGCACAAACATGCATGCAAACACAAATGCAGACGTACACATGCACGAATGCACACACACATATACACATGCACATATTCATACACACACCCCAAGATTGTTTCCCATGTGACCTTCTGAGATCAGGCCACCCCGCTCTGTGAAGGGGTGCGAGGTTCAGCTGAGTTGCTCTCTGAGCGCGCACACACCACACACACACACACACACACACACACACACACACACACACACACACACACTCTCTCTCTCTCTCTCGCACGCACGGCATTTCAACCCCAGCACATTTACAAGGTTGGGAGCCAAATCCTACGGAGCCCGGGGCGCCAGCACCAGGAATCAGGGCGAAGAAGTTGCATTTCCTGTTTAACCCTCTGCCCCGCCCCAGGTGTGCAGAGGAGAATTCTCCAACTAAAGCTCCACTTGGGCCTGCCCGGCCTGTGCCCCCTCCCCTCCGCCCCCCAGCAGCACAGCCCTGAGGAGGGAGTGGCTTTTCATTCAGAACTTTCCAGACAGCAGCCAAACCATCCCCATCTCTGGACTCGGATGGATGGCTGTTTCCTCCCCGCTGATGCAGCTTCCACTTCCTGCACGCTGCAGGCAGCCTGCTTCCTCCCGCGCCCTCCCTGCGCCCTGCCCTCTGCCCAGAGAACCAGGCTTCTTGTGCCAGGGTGACTGCTTCCCCCAGGCCTGTCAGCTGTCACTCCTGGCCCCCTGGCATTACAGACGTAGCGCCAGTCTCCCCCTCCACACACACCCCAGGAAGCCTGTGGCACCCCGCACCTCCGGCTGTCTGAAGGCAAAGACGGCAGCGTGGTGGCCCTGAACTTGGGGTGTCTGGAATCACGGATTGATGACTCCGCTCGGGGTGTCGTGAAATCACCGAGTTTTTCTGCTGCTCCGCAGACCGGCTGAATGTCTGAAACACCCATGCAGAATGTGACTGTGCGTGTGTGTGCATTCGTGTGTGTGCACATGGATGTGTGTGCATGCATGCGTGCTGGCACCCGTGGGTGTGAGGTCAGAGATCAACCTCCCAGTTCCTCACGCACTCTTCCTTCTCTCTTTCCTCCCTTACTTTCCTTCATTCTTTCTTTCCTTCCATTCCTCCTTTCCTTTCCTCTATCCCCCCAACTCTTTCTTCTAGAAACAGGGTTCTCAGTGGCCTGAAGCTTCCCCAGTAGGTCAGACTGATAGCCAGTGAGTCCCAGGTACCTGCCATCTCTGGGGTTTTAACATTAGGTTCTGGGGATTGAACTCGGGTCCTCTGACTGAGCCATCTCCCTGGTCCCTCCACGACTCCTTTAAGGACACACGTGCTTAGGCAGTTCCGAGCAGCCATGCAGGGATGGTCTCTGAAGGTCTTCCAAGGTCATCCCCAGGGCTGGGAAGACCCTGAGGGACGCACCCTAGGGATCAGAAGGAACTGACTCTACTCCCCCACAGAGATAAAGCCTCCAACTTCCCCCCACCCTCCCCTTGAAAGAATGCGGAGATCAGTTCTCCATTGTAGATAAACCCCACCACAGGTTAGCACCAGACCGACAGGGTTGGGCCGCCAAACCTCAGATCTATGAGATGTGGAGGACCAAAAGCTCCCATCAGTTTGCAGAAACTGGAGCTAACCAATGAGGAAAAGCCACTTTTCCTGGGCCTGCCTGAGCGTATGAATAGACCTGTCCCTGGCAGCCATCTTTGGCACCTGGAGCCCGTGAGTTCCGTTCTTTCTCTCCTCTAATGATCTCTGCCTTGATCCTCAACCTGTGTTCTGGTTTCCATCTTGGACTCCCGAACACAAGAACTTGGACATGTACAGACCCCAGGAGAGGGACACCCCCCCCCCCCCCGTAACAGCGGTGGGCAGGCAGGGCTGCCATCCAGAACGCGGGAAGAAATGCCAGAGAGATGCTGCTCTCGGGTGCTTAGTGTGTTCCGGCTGTGTGCGGGGTCACCAGGACGCCCCTCTGTGCACACATGGGGTCCTTCCCCGGGCACTTGTAGCCCCGTCCTCTCTGGTGGCTCCCACACAAGCTGTGGAGCCGCGGCCACAGCTTCCTGGCTGCTCCCCAGTTCGCGGACAGCCGACCCCACGCCCTCCTGGATGGCTGCTCCCCCACATTCCAGCCTTCCTTCTAAGGCAGGATTAGAGCAGCCATGCTGGGATGGGTCTCTAAGGTCTTTGGAATTCCTGAAGGTCATCCCCCACTGCTGGAATAT
Organism: Typhlomys cinereus; assembly: GCA_023101885.1. Classification (NCBI taxonomy): domain Eukaryota; kingdom Metazoa; phylum Chordata; class Mammalia; order Rodentia; family Platacanthomyidae; genus Typhlomys; species Typhlomys cinereus. Next base: position 743,872 of record JALPQD010000708.1, on the reverse strand, counting down.
CCCAGAAGGAGCACCCCTGCTGAGGAGCTGACTCCAGTCCTCCCAGAGATAAGATGGCCAACTTCCCCATGAAGGGATTATGGAGATGAGCTCTCCATATCCAACAACTTGACCTCCAGCCCACATGGGCCCAGGAGCACCCGGGTTGGGCCCAATGGGAGTTAACCAATGAGAAGAAGCCAGTTTCCCGGCTTGTCTAGGTGTAAATATACCTGGCCCGGCAGCCATCCTGGGCGCCCCAGCCCCTCGTGGCCCTCTAGTGCCGTGGGTTCTTTTCCAGCTGCCTCCTTCCATGAGTTCTCCAGCACCCTAGCCCTTTGTGGCACTCCAGTGCCATGAGTCCGTTTCTTGTTCCTTGCTCCTCATGGACTCCATGCCTGGGCTCCATGAGTTCTCCGGCGTCCTAGCCCCTCGTGGCACTCCACATCTGGAGTCCATGAGTTCCAGCCTTCCTCTCCTCTAATAAACTCTACCTTAATCCTCTACACGTGCTCTGGTTTCAGTCTTCGACTCCCGAACACAAGAACCCTACAACGTGGGGACGGTTGTTTCCTGTCCCTGCGTCATTTGCGACCAGATGGGACACCCAAAAGACCGTTTCCCTGCATCAAGGTCATCCTCTGCTATTCAGTGAGACAGGCCATCTGGGAAAGGGGAAGGGGAAGAGGAGGGGGGAGGGGAGGAAAGGGGAAGAGGAGGGGGGAGGGGAGGGGAGGAGGAAAAGTTCAAAATAAGCCCTACCTGTTACAGTGCCACTCTCACACCTCACCTCACGACTGATTCACTGACTTCTGCCCCTTGTTGATACAGGCTTATGAATCTTCTGGAAGATTCTGAATGCCAAACCCATGAGACCATCTGCCCACAGCCGCCTCTCCCACCTGCCCTTGAGGCTTCCAGCCTGGCTCCTCTGAAACTGAGCTCATCGCCGCCCCCACCTCCTGCCAGTGAATGGCTCCACTATCCTCCCCTGTGGCCCGGGCCAGAACAGCCTAGTCACAGGCGGCTCCTGCCCTTCCCCTGCTCCCTGGACCAATCAGCCGGCAGCCGAGGTTGACCTTCCCGCAGAAGCGTGACTGGAGTCTGTGTCCAAGTCTCCACCCCTCTGAGTCAGAAGCTCACCTGCGCGCACCTGGCAGGGCCGGGGCAGACGGCTCAGTGGGTAAAGGCGATTGCTGCTAACATCAATGACCTGAGTTCAATCCCCAGAGCCCATGTGGAGGAGGGACAGAACCAACTCTGGCAAGCTGCCCTCTAATTTCCACACAGATGCTGTGGTGCGCCCACATGCCTACACACACATTAAAAATAAATACAGATAATAATAGCAAAACAGCAACACTGGCCACTTGCATTACACGCTAGGGTAAAACGCTCTAGTAGACACTTCATGCATCCCAGTAGTTCGCCTACATGGAGTAGCATGTAAATTCATGGCAAAACTGCTAACGGGAAGAGGGGGACTTTATTTTGGCTACAATTGTTCAGTTATTGTTCTCGTCCAGTTTGGCAGGGGGCCTCATACCGGAAGAGCCGAGGGAACCCACCACACCGTATCTGCAGGATTCGGAGCCCGGGTCAAACACCTCACTCGCCAAGCGGCAAGTTGCCTGCCACGCTAAGAATGCCGACTTTTAAACCAGCTTCCTCATCCTCTCCTCCTGCCAGGGAGTGGTCTCGCCCACCAAGGGTTGGCTCTCTCCCCATCAATCATTCCCCCCATCAATCACTCCCCTCCCCCCATCAATCACACAATCTCCTACAGGCTCGCCTAACGCTTGTCTTCACTGTCCGTTCGTAACAGATGTTCCCAAAGCTCAGCCTGCAGCTGTCAAACTGGCCCCTATGAACCTACCACAACGCCCCCCAGAAAAGCCCAGCGTCCATTAGGAAAAGCAACAGGGAGTCTGTGTTCAGAGAAGACAGACTCTCACTCACTAGCCACAGAGGACGGCGATCGGGGAAGTAACCGGAGGTTCACCTGACTCCAGGACCCGGTTCTTCACACACCCCCCCCAGCACGACAGAGCATCTGACCTCCGTCTCCTTTTGCCCCAGTGTATCCTGGGTCCCCAGACGCTGAATTACAATCCAGCCCGGGTTCTGTCTCTGCTCCTCAAAACCCTGCAGGACTTACCAGTGCCTTCAAGGCCAAGTTCAGACCCTTCAGCCGGGCCCTTCTGGGCGTGCTGGGGGCTACATGGCCCCTAAGCAGACAGGATTCCCTTCCCCAGCCACACCCCCACACCTTCTCGGGCACGCTGGTCCACACGGGTCGACTTCCCTGACTCCTGTCTCTCACCAGCCTTCCGCAGATCTCTCCTCCTCTCTCTTCCTCTTCCTCTCCACCCGGTGACCAGTCTCAGTTCCCAAGCCCCCCTCTTCGGCTCCGCTGAGGAGGCGTCCCTTCTCTGGGGGCCGCCACACTGTGATCCTCGATGCACTTGGGACAGTGCAGGCTTGGTGTGTCCCTTGCATGGCTAGGAGCCCCTCCCCACAGTCCCCGCAGGGGCATTTGCAGGTGTGGCCTTTGGGAGTCACATGGAGAAGCGCAGGACATAAAGCCCGAAGCTTGATTGGCAGTTTCATAAGACACAGTGGGCGGGGCAGATGGCTCCTTAAAGTCTTTGCCCCTCGCTAAAGGACCTGAGATCAGATCCGCATGCCCAGTGGAAGAATGACAGGTAGGCATGGCCTGGAAATCTTTCTAGCCCTGGAAGGTGTATGTACATGTATATTTGTGTTCTGTGTGCATATGAGGGCACATGTGTGTACGCGTATGTATTTGTTCTATGTCTGTATCTGTATACATGTATGGGTATCTGTGTATATGTGGTGTGTGTAGGTGTCTCTATACATGTGGTGTATATATATGTCTATGTGATGTGTGTATACATGTATGTCTCTGTATACATGTGGTATGTGTGTGCATCTGTGTGTATATATATGTCTCTGTGTATATGTGATGTGTGTATACATGTGATTGTGTGCATCTGTGTGTATATATATGTCTCTATGTATATGTGGTGTATGTACGTGTCTCTATACATGTGGTGTATATATATGTCTATGTGATGTGTATATACATGTATGTCTCTGTATACATGTGATGTGTGTGCATCTGTGTATATATATGTCTCTATGTATATGTGGTGTGTGTACGTGTCTCTATACATGTGGTGTATATATATGTCTATGTGGTGTGTGTATACATGTATGTCTCTGTATACATGTGATGTGTGTGCATCTGTGTATATATATGTCTCTGTGTATATGTGATGTGTGTATACATGTGATTGTGTGCATCTGTGTGTATATATATGTCTCTATGTATATGTGGTGTGTGTAGGTGTCTCTATACATGTGGTGTGTATATATGTCTATGTGATGTGTGTATACATGTATGTCTCTGTATACATGTGATGTGTGTGCATCTGTGTATATATATGTCTCTGTGTATATGTGATGTGTGTATACATGTGATTGTGTGCATCTGTGTGTATATATATGTCTCTATGTATATGTGGTGTGTGTACGTGTCTCTATACATGTGGTGTGTATATATGTCTATGTGATGTGTATATACATGTATGTCTCTGTATACATGTGATGTGTGTGCATCTGTGTGTATATATATGTCTCTATGTATATGTGGTGTGTGTACGTGTCTCTATACATGTGGTGTGTATATATGTCTATGTGATGTGTGTATACATGTATGTCTCTGTATACATGTGATGTGTGTGCATCTGTGTATATATATGTCTCTGTGTATATGTGATGTGGGGGGGGGTGTGCGCAGGTGCACAGGTGTCTGGGGAGGCAGCGTGAAGCAACCCTGAACCCTTCTCCCTGAGCAGGGACAAGAGCCCCCGAAGTCTGTCCCGGGGCTGCGGTCCTGTGAATGACAAGCTGGGGGCGAAGGGGAGAAGCGTCTCTCGCTGCAGGTGTTCAGGAAAAAGCCTGTTTGTCCTCCGGAGTTTACAGCACTTCGGCCCGTCTGAGCACTAGCGCGAGGCCAAAGTGCAGGCTGTCTGGGCTCACGCAGGGGGCAAGAGGAGGAAGACAGAGGTGTCTCCCCGCCCACCCTCCACCCCCTCACCCCGCAGAGATACGCTGGAGGCAGAGCCTGGGGAAACCAGGCAGGAAAGGGGTCGAGGAGGAATTGGCCACCAGATAACCCAGAGCAGGCGCCCTAGTTCCTTCCCCATTTGCCTGTTTGCTCTGGAGCAGGTCTTAGGCACCCCAGCCTCGAACTCACTGCACAGGCATGCACACATCACACATGCTTCTCGCAGCATGGGATTCCTGGAGAAATCCAACAGCTTAGAAGTTACGTCCCCTGATTCCTCCCCTCCCAGTTCTTGTCCCCTGTGCCTTGTGAGTGTCTCCCCCTCGTTCAGCCTGCTCACGTCTTGAGGTACAGATCGTGACGTCGCTCAATCACCCCCCCTCTCCAACGGAGTTTCCCATAGAAGTTCCACTGCCCAAGGTCCAAGCGGGAAGCAAATGTTACAGAAGCTCCGGCAGTTAAACCCATGCGTGGGGCACCGGGCTCTGAGGAAGGAACACACACACACACACACACACACACACACACACACAGAGCTACCAGGAAATGTGTCACCCAGGCTGGAGCTTGGTCTAAAATAAACCTGAACATCAGAGTTCCTTCTGGATCTCTGTTTCTATCTCGCTCTCTCTCTCTTCTCGACCCTCCTTCTCCGAGTCTCGCTGAGCAATGACTTAGCCATCCGCACGAACTCCTCAATGTTCCCAAGGTAAAGATGGTCCCCAGCCAGGACTCCAGGAGGGGCCGGTCAGGTTTATCAGCCAGGGCTTTGGCAAGAAAACGAAACCGCTGTGCACAGACAGGGAACTGTTTTGTTTTGACTAGTTTCTTTGCTGACTGGAGACAGGTTCCCACCCTCTACCCTGCCCCTCCCCCTTTACAGACTCTGATCCCCTGGCTCCTCCGTCTTCTATCTCGTCCATGTGCTTCACTAGCCTAACCTTAACGCCCATTGATCGATCGCCCAGACCCCTACCATAGTTACATACAGGCGTCAACCTGACGGTTGAGGGTTCGAACTCTGGACTCATTTGTAAAGAAATCAGTGGCTAAGTTAGGCCCTGAGCAAGCCTGCAGGAGATTGTTTAGTTGATGGGGAAGCCGGCCCAGGGCGGATGGGATTATTCGTGGGCAGGTGGATAGAATGGAGGGAACTGGGTGAGGAAGTTGGCATCCTTCTGTATGCTTGGCACACATGCTGGTCTGGCAAGTGAGGACTGCCCCTCTCTCAACGCTCCTGCAGATATGGTATGAGCAGTTCCTTTGGCCTTTGGTGTTGGCGTGAGCGCTCCTGCCAGCTAGACAAGGAACTGTAACCGGACAATCGTAAGCCAGAATAAAACCCCTCGTTGCCTTTAAGGCATGTGGTGAATGTATTGATGACATGCAGAGTGACTGCTATACTCCCTTCGCCCCCAAATCTAGCACCTTCCTGACTGTTCTAGCAGTGTGTGCCCTGGTTCCACTTGGCACCTTCACTCTCGTCGCACCCCAGTGGCTCGTCCACGTGCCCATCACATCGTGACTGGGACTTGGATGACACAAGCCTGGGTCCTTCTTCTTAGTGCCTCAAGTGCGAGTTACACCTACTGTGCAAGAGTACACAACACTTAACAACTCCAGGGGCCTTCTCGGGTAAGACGGAGATGCCCCTTCCCGCATGCACCAAACGGGGTCCCCATCCAGTCACCAGACAGCAGAGCACATTCCACGACTCGAGAAGTCCATCCACTCGTGCGCGAGGAAGCGCTACCCTCCTCCCAATGACAGCCAACAAGGGGTGACATTAGAACCCCAAAGACCAGGTACTGAGCCCGATCCCTTCACCCTGACCAGGTTATCTTCTAGATCGGATTATTCAAACCCCGAGAAGGGCTGGCAACATGGTTGGGTGGTTAAAGGTGCTTGCCACCAAACCTTACGACCTGAGTTTGATCCCCAAACCCACAGGATGGAAGGAATGAACTGATTTCCATCTGACAGGTTGTCTTCTCTGACCTCCGTACATGCACTATGGTATAGATGTGCGTGCACACACACACACACACACACATGCACACGGCATGCTCATGCAAGTAAATAAACACATTTTAAAAGCACTGTTAATACAAGAGATGCCCAAAATCTTGAGTCTGGCTTTCTTCCAATGCCTAATATCCTGGGGGAATATTTTTCTCTCATCAGCCAGTTGGTACCCTGGAGAACAATATCAGGGGACAGAAGTCCCTTGGGCTGAGAGTGAGAAGCCCACAAGGGCATGCAGGGGCTGCATAGACCTGTCAACAAGGAGGAAAATTCTCACCCCGCACCGCCCTGTACTGGAGAGACCTCTGACCCGTGCTCTCATCCCACCAGTTTGGGGACAGTCTTCCAAAAACAAGTCAGCTCTGTGTGGGACAGCCAAAGAGGAAGCCAGGGTACACAAAGGCATGGGAATATGTGTGTGCATGTGTGTGTGCACATAAGACACTTGAGTGTGTGTGTGTGCATATAAGACACTTGAGTGTGTGTGTGTGTGCATAAGACACTTGAGTGTGTGTGTGTGCATAAGACACTTGAGTGTGTGTGTGTGCATAAGACACTTGAGTGTGTGTGTGTGCATAAGACACTTGAGTGTGTGTGTGCATAAGACACTTGAGTGTGTGTGTGTGCATATAAGACACTTGAGTGTGTGTGTGTGCATAAGACACTTGAGTGTGTGTGTGTGCATATAAGACACTTGAGTGTGTGTGTGTGCATATAAGACACTTGAGTGTGTGTGTGTGCATACAAGACACTTGAGTGTGTGTGTGTGCATACAAGACACTTGAGTGTGTGTGTGTGCATACAAGACACTTGAGTGTGTGTGTGTGCATACAAGACACTTGAGTGTGTGTGTGTGCATACAAGACACTTGAGTGTGTGTGTGTGCATATAAGACACTTGAGTGTGTGTGTGTGCATATAAGACACTTGAGTGTGTGTGTGTGTGTGCATATAAGACACTTGAGTGTGTGTGTGTGCATATAAGACACTTGAGTGTTGTGCCTGTGAAGGTCCAAGGGTGACATCAGGAATCACTTTGGATTGTTCTACTTCCACCACCTTGCGACGTCGCCACTTACGACCAACATTTTTCCGGGGATCCAAACTCCCGATCTCCTTTGGCCTTCAAGCCCCGAGTCATCTCTCCAGCCTCTGAGGTCAATCTTCCCAACAACTGATTTTCAAACCTGACTGTGCACAGGGGTTACCGTCTGTGCTGGCCAAGATATCTGCAGACCCCACAAGCAAGCAGCTGGGGTGTGAGCCAGTACTGCCCTGGGGTGGGGAGAGACAGGACAGGGGCTTGTACACTAATCAGCTAAGGCAGAGTTGCGAAAAGGAGAGTTGGAAAATTACTCTCTGTGGACGGATCTGTGAAGCCAGGGTGTCACAACTGAAGTACTAATTTAAAAATTTTTTTATTATTTATTATTTATTCAATTGTGGGTATATGCATGTGTGCGTGTGTAGAACCACGGACGAATTCGGGAACCACCATGGACCACCTCCACCTCCTCCTTGTTTACTCTGCTCCGGGATTCACAGGCTCCGCCCTACCAGGACCAGAAGGGCAGGCCGCCCCCGCTTCCGCCTGGCATCTATGCCTGGGGTCGAGGATCCGAACTCAGGACCTTCCTGCCGCCTGCAAGGCAGAGGCTTAACCCCTGAGCCACCTCTCCAGCCCCACAACTGAAGTACTATTAACACTACATTGCGGGGAAATTCAATGTAACATCAGATATTTGGAGGCATATCAGAGGAACAGCACCCCCTCCCCCATTTATATGATGTAAGTCAATGTCTCCAGACTACCAGACATCTGGGGGAGGGGGCAACATGAAGCCTGGCTCAGAGCCACTGTTTTAAATCTTATTATCTCTAAATTGCTGTTGTTTGTCGTGACAAGGTCTCTGGGAGAGCTTAAGTCAGGCTTAACTCGCTATGAAACAGAGGGTGGTGACTAATCTCTGGCTGCTTCTGCCTCCACCTCCCCCAAGTGCTGGAATGACAGGCGTGAACCTCCAGGACCGACCCTCCCATCCCCTACTTTCAAGGTGAAAAAAACAAACAAACAAAAAACAGCCACAGCGGATAATGCGCTAATATACGAAGGCTACCGGAGTGATCCCAGGCCCCAGCCTCTTTCAAACTAGAAACTGATCCTAAGTCAGCTTTCCGGTGGAGACCTTACAGAGAGAGTGGGTGCCAGGCCGGGGGTTCGGAGGTAGCACCCCACGACTCACTACCGTCTCTGAACTGAGCTGGAAGGACTTGGAGGCCCTACATAAATAGTTTGCGTTTTAAACAGTAACAAGATGCATTTGCTATAAAAGGAAACGGCCGGGGCTCCCCGGCATGAGCAAGCGAGCAGTGAGCTCTTGCTCAAGACCAGACAGAGGAACCCACCGCAGGGCTGACTGGGGATGTGTGCTGCAGACAGCTGGGAACCAGATCCTGGTTGGGCCCTTTCCAACCTGTGTGGTCCCGGCTGATTACTTATCTCTCCACATTTCATTTTGCGCGTTTGTAGAACAGGACAGAAGTTCCTGTCTAGAGGCTGATGGGGCTGGGCTGGGCGCTTAAAGGGCAAACAGGGAAGGGGCCGGACGGGCTCGGCCTTCCTCTTACTCCTCTCTGCCCCACATCGAGTGTGCCCCTTTTCCCCCCCGCTCACCCCAGTCTTTGGGTGAGGGCCGCGGGCCAGACTGAGTCCCTCTCCACTGGTGTCCCATAAAGGCTTTAGGGGGCGCCACCAGTCCGTTCACTACTCAATCCACTATTAATTCAGGGTTAGGGGAGCTGTGGGGGGGATCCCCCTAGAAATCGGTGAGCGCGTCGTTGTGCGCCAGGCAGGCTTCAGGTAGGTCAGCCCGCAGCACGCCCGAGGACAGAGCGGGACACCGGCGCGGGCCGGCCGGCTCCGCCAGGCTCCGAGAGGCGGAGCGGCAGAGAAGCGCCCCGATTTGGAAAGCACCCCGCCCTCCCGCTGCTCTCTCTCTCTCTCTCTCTCTCTCTCTCTCTCTCTCTCTCTCTCTCTCGGTAGCCGGGCTGCAGAGACAGGGGGGCTTGAGAGTGGTTTGATCCCGCCGAGAGGCGAAGGGAGGTGGGGACTCCACCGGAACCCAGGGGGGAGAAGGCAGAGAGAAAGGGCGGCATGCGGAGAGAGGTCCCGGGGGAGCCAGGCTCACACCTGGACGAAGATTCTGGAACAAAGCGGCGGCCTCCGATCAGAAGTGTACAGGGAGTTTCCGAAGTGGGAGCCCCACGCTCGGGAGACCCGGGGTGCCCTGCGCCCCGGGCGCGCGCTGGGGGTGGCCGCTTACCTGAGCCAGGACCGTGGCGCGCACTTCCGGGGGCTGCGCTCAGAGCGCGCGGGGCCGACAGGAGTCAGGGAAACGCAGAGCCGACCACCGATCACCGATCACCAGCCACCGATCGCCGATCACCGGCCACCGATCACCAAGGGCGGGACGCGGCCAAGTGTTGCTCCGGGTTTGGGGTTTGGGCACCCGCTCCTGGGAGAGAAACCCCGGGCAGCCCGCGGGGGTCTGCGCTGAGTTGGGATCGGGCGGCTGCAGGGAGCCGTGCACTCGCCGGAGCAGCCCGAATCCGTGGGAGGAAAAGGTTGTCTCATTTCCTTGCCCCCCCCCCGCCCCTCCGCTCGGGACCTGCCCTCCCTCCCGCTCTCCGCCCCCTTCCCGAGCCCGCGGCCCGGGTGCGCGCGGCAAGACCCGCAACCAGAACGCTTGCGGCGCGGGGCGCCTCCCTCCGCGCCAACTTTTAGCCGGCGCTTGCAACTCCAGCTCAGGCTCCCCCAGAGTTCCGCACCCGCCCCGAGCCAGGAGTTTCCCCATCCGCGATCCCCTCCCACCGCTTCCCAACGTTTCAGGGTGTCGCGATCCCCTCCCAGACCTCCAACTCGCGCGGCCTGGGTCCCGCGTTCTCATTCCCGCCCAGAGGACGGGGTAGAGTCTGCCTTCAAATTCCTAATCCAGACAGGAAATAACCACTTAACTCTGTTAGATAGATTGGACTTTTACTTTCCGAGAGGAGAATTTTAAAGCCCGATGCATAATCTCGAAGGAATGCTCATTTTATAGGAAAAAACAGCCGCAGAGCCCTTTGGCCTTGGCTTGAGGTTTCGTTGGATAATTTATCCAGCGGGTGATAAGCGCAGAGCTGGGTATTGGCAATGGTCGTAAGGACCCCAAGGGACATCCTTTTCCTGGACAATCGTCACAGGCGATCCCAGCAAACGGGCTGGACCAACTCTTTCCGTCTAATTCCAGGAGTAGAGGAACTTTCTATGCAGTGAGAGCAGCCAGGACAGAGGCAGGGACAAATGAGATCTTTTCCTCGGGAGGCAGTGTAGCGGAGCACCGAGCCAGAGCCAGGAGCCAGGGCGCCACGCCAGCCCGAGAAAGAATGGACACCGCTGGCAGCCAGTGGACGGAATCCAAAACATCTCCTAAGCAAAGAGAGCAGAAGAGGAGAGACTGGAAGACAGAGCTAACCCCCAGACCTTTGCGAGACTGGAGTTGTCGGAGATCAACCAAGTGGGAAAGCCCAATCCATGATCATGGATCTCAATAGAGGTGTGTGGTCTATGGAGAGCTGGCGTGGAAACTCAGAAACAGAATTTTTCTGGTCCTTCTTGACCTCCCAGTAAGGAATCCCGCGAGTCAAGTATGCAATATGCCTTGAACGTCTTGCTCTGTAAACTACTGATGGTGTGATAGACTGAATGTATGAGGTTGTGAAGCCCTGGATGTACATTGAGAACAGCTGGTGAGTTTTAAAAATCACGGGGTGCCCAGCTCCAGCCCCTCTGTAATAGTTAGATACACGTTTTCAACTTGACAATTGCAGACTGAGTTTTTGGGTGTGTGAAGAATTGATAATTAAGGCAACGTGTAAGCAAACCTGCAGGAGATTGTCTGGTTGATGGAGACCCAGCCCCTGATGAATAAGATGGGGGAACTGGTTCAGGAGCTTGGCATACTGGGGCAGACTTGCCATCTGACAGTGAGGTTTGCCCCTCTCTCGGCAACCCTGCACTGAAGTTCCCTTCGCTCCCTGTGTTGGTATGAGCTCTCCTGCCAAGGTGGATTAAGAGCTGTAACCAGACAACTGTAAGCCAAAATAAAAAACCCCCGCGTTCCCCTAAACCGTGTGGTGTGGATTTATCTGCAAACTACAACATCCATAGTGGACGTGGGTGGAGTGCTCGCTGGTATCAGAAGGGCGCTCTAGGTAGAGTCCACAGAGCCAGAATTAGGAAGCCCCATTCTAGTCCATTCAAAAAACTGCTTGATTTAATCTTGAAATCCAAGTCCTCTGAAAGAAACACAAGGCAGGCGTCTCCCCCCACCATGTGGACGAAAATGTAGACGACTTACTCCTCTCTCGTCTGGTGGGAAGGACGCTGGCTTCCTGGGTAACCCCAAAGCACCAAGTTCAGGTCTCAGACGGTCATCAAATGTACCATCTGGGCTTGAGACACGTCTCTTAAGACTTTGCTTTTCTTATCTATAAAACACACACCCACACTTTGGACCTACTCGGAATTCCACAGCCCCGGCTCAGCACATAGCCTTCACTGACCAGCTGTATCAGCATCTGGATGGAGAGGCTGCCGCGTGGGGTATTTGACATCACACCTGTGTGCCGCCCAGGAGACTGATTACATTCCAGATTCCTGAGCTCCAGCTTGGTATGCTCAGCCCTGGGCCAGCACAGACCCCTGGCGCGCAGTCGGGGTGTGCAGAACTAACCTCAGCTGTGGCTAGGTGAGCGTAGACTTTGAGACCACCTGACCTTGGACTGTTTGATGGAGAATATTTGGCTCCAATCCAGAGCCTATTCATTTGTCCTCCGGCTGGAGAAAGAACTCAGACACACTCTAACCCCACCTAGCTTTGGATGTAAACCTATTCGAATGACTTCAGAGCTAAAGTATAAGTTAAATGCTTAGAACAAACTCATTTCTACATCAAATATTGTTGAGTGGGGCTCAGGAGATGACTCGGTCCTTTGTCTCACAAGCTAAAGGACCTGAGTGTGATTCCCAGATCCCACGTGAAAATGTCGAGCGGATAACCCTATACCAGCACACCTGTAATTCCAGCCCTGGAAGGCGGAGCCTGGGAAGCCCCGGAGCGAGCTAGCTAGCCGGACCAGCCCTGGTGGCGAGCTCGCGGTTTCATTAGAGATGCGGAAGAGAGATTGAGGACGATTCTCTGCTTTTGAGCACCTGTCCTTGCATAGGAATGAACCTTCCGGAAGCCCCCAAGGCCTGCCACTCTCCAGAGGGAGACGTTGGAGGGAGCTTAGCCAGAGCCCGTAGGCTGAGATCAAGTCCTGGAAAACACTCCTTGAAGCTGCTTCCTTACTGTGTGTGCGCGCGCGGTGAGGTGAGCATGCACGTGTGTGTGTGTGTGTGTGTGTGTGTGTGTGTGTGTGTGTGTGTCTGCGGGAGCACTTCCTGGAAGGAACACCTCCCATACGGACACCTGTGTTAGTTCTTTTGCATTTTTCTCTTAATCTCGTGCAGGCAAGAGACAGGCTGAAGGATGAGAGAGCCCGGAAGGAGAGCGAGTCTCTCCAGTTCTTCCCAGAAGGGTGGAGGTAGAAGTGGAAAGGGATTCTCCCAGAGAAAGGACAGTGTAGAAGATTCAGGTGGAGGGCTGCGGTGTGGGTCTCTCAGGTGAGGGGGGGACATCAACAGGCCATTCCTCCTTGCAGAACACTGGGGGGTTCCCTAGACCCTGGCGGTCCGAGCAAGGGTCTACTCTCTCCCACCACAGCGTCCTAACAGCACGCACAGTAAGTATACAGGGACAGTCTGGATTCCAGATCTTCCTCGGTGACTCGTAATTAGCACTTCTTGACAGCGCTTGTGGCAAGCCCCTGGGCGGCGGAACGATGGAAGAGGCGCGTCTTCCTTGTCCTTGCTCAGCCCCTTGTGTTGAGCTCATTTCAGAAGCTCTGTCTGTGCTGACGTGACAGTTTGAGGGTTTTCTGCAAGCTCAAGGAGGCAAATTCTTACTCGTTTTTTGCCCCCCAAAATACAACCTCAGAGCTAGGTACTGTGACACACTCCTGTAATTCCAAAGCATGGGAGGCAGCGGCAGGGGGATTACTGTGAGTTTGAGGCCAGTCTGGACCTGTTTCAGTTTAAAAACAAAACAAAACTCAGATTTGTGTCGCCATTTTACCAGTTAGCAAAATGCAACACAAAGCCGAACTCAGACAGCAAAGCACAGCCACTAGCTGAGGCTGAGCTGAGACCTTCAGACCACGTGGCGACCCGCCAGGGTGGGCGGGCAAGTGGACCACCCGCTGTCTCCATGAGATGTCCAGAAACGCTCTCCACGCCAGAGCATCCGAGCCCGGGCGGTGCGTTTACCTAGCAGAAGGACACGACTTAGCCGTCGCTTCCCAAGCACAACCTGTCCTTCGCAGAGAATGTCCTGGTCACTGTAGTCAAACTTGCCGCACATTACGGCCCATGTTTCTCCTGGAGAATGTTCTGGAAGGTAGTCCTCAGACCAGGAACACTGCATCCAGATCTGTAGGGGTGGACCTTTTATTTATTGTGCATGTGTAGGTATGTGTGGGGTGTATGCGTGCATGTGTGTGCGTGCACACATATGAACACATGCACACACATGAACACATGCACACACATGAACACATGCACACACATGAACACATGCAAGTGCATATGCAATTTGTACACACATGTGGACACGAGCATGTGCCTGCATACACATGAAAACCACGTGTACGTGTGGAGCTGTACACATATTTGTACACACATGGATTTGCATACATGTGAACACACGTGCACACACACATGCATGCACACAGGAATACCCACATACACGTGAACTCATAGCCACCCATGCACACGTTGACCTGCACGCACACACAGACTGGGCCTGGAAATGAGCCCTCCAGAGGACGCAAGCCACACAACACACACATCCCTGAGATGCTCCAGCCACACAGCCCAGCTGTCTCCAGAAGTCATGTGGCCTGAAAGGAAGAAATACTAAAATCTCAAGGGAGATCCGTTGCAGGGTGCGGCCATTCCCTTGTGATGGGTGATACGGGTGAGCATACACCCTCGGGCGGAAGGGCAACGCACCTGTTCGACCTCTTCATCCTGCTTGGGACGGTGGAGCACAAATCAAGTTATTTCCCCGGCCGCGTGCAGTATCACTGCGGATGGCTGACGGGTTTAGCTCAAAACACCTTCGCCAGCGAAACCGCAAGTAGAACTTAGCGAATACTTCTCCTCCGCCCCTCAGCCCGACATCTACAGGGAAAATGTCACAGCCCCGTGACATTCTTTGTCTGCTGCCTGTCTTGGCTCACAAGGTCAAGCAAGCATAAGCCGACTTGTCATAAATCACGTGTAGAAAGCAGTCTCTTTCTAGCCAAACGGGAAGTCTCTGCAAAGATGAGACGTTTCTAAGAGACAGAAAGAGAGAAAAAGAACGAGATTAAGAAACACACCTTGGGCTGGAGAGGTGGCTCAGGGGTTAAGCCTCTGCCTTGCAGGCGGAAGGTTCTGAGTTCAGATCCTAGACCCCACATATAGACACCGGGCGGAACACACACACACACACACACACACACACACACACACACACACACACACGTGCACAATTGAATAAAAAAAAAATTAAAGAAACACCTTGAAAAATGGCTAATGCTTAGTAAGAAAATGCAAAATAGACTCCTACTAATACATCGCACCCCACAAATTTGTCAACAAGACAAATATCTACGTCTAGTTTATGTTGAAAATGCCATTGGCTCACACTATAAATTAATTCAGGGAAAAATCATTAGATTTTTAAGTCCCACGAGCTGACGGGAAAAAAAGAAAACACTTTTCTTTTTGTAAGTCCTGAGGACTCAACCGGCCTCTTGCATGCTAGGTAAGGGTTCTCCCACCAAGCGACAAACACAGCCCCAAAGCCCCCTTCGTGCGGAGAAAACTGCCCAGGTTCGAACGAAAAGACAGCATTAGATCTGGAATCCGTGTGAACGGACGCGGCTCAGCAGCTCCGCGACACGCAGCTCCGTCCCGGGAGAGCCCGTGGTGATTCCAGATCGCTCCACGACTCGTTCTAGAAGCTTGAAGGAGCTCACCAAAGTTGGAACGGTCAGTGGGCAAACTTGGGGGATAGAGGCTAAATGGCACCCCATTCTTCATCTTTTCCAAGAGTGTGCGCTCCACGGATGACTGTGGGACCCCAACCCAAGGAGCTCACACTGGGAGACCTTCAGGCGGGCACTGATAGATGCGCAACGCATCCGCAGTGAGCCACTGGCTTTGTTCGCCAAGGTTTGCCCCCTTCCGGGAAGTATGGGGTTGTCTCTTAATAGATGTTCAGAGCCGCAGAGCTTGTATCCCAGGAGTGGCTGAACCCCACTCTAGGCAAATGGGGAGTTGGCGGTGTATGGGGGGTATCCCTCTGAGCTGCAAGCTCCTACTTGCCAGAAACTTCTTCTCTCTGAGCTCCACGCTCCTCCCTCCCAGCTGTGAACACGTCTGAACTCCCCCCACAGCCTTCCGAGCATGTCACAGTCACAAGGGCACACCCCACGGGAAGTTTCTTGGGGAACTAAAAATAGACGCACCATGTGGTCCGGCAACCTTCCGCCTGGGTGAAATCAGTTTGTTAGAAGATGTCCGGCCCACCAGGGTCACCGAGGGCCCGGTGTTGTGTGAAGACTTTTCCTGGAGAGATGACACACAACCATCTATCTACCCACTTGAGATAGGAGTTCCACGACAGACCAAAGTAGGGCTCACACTAAGGTCTGAAGGGAGAACATGTGTGGATTAGGGCAGAATTATGCATAGTGAGGCCAGAGCCACAGATGAGGGTCTAGGGACCCTCTCTACCCTCTGTCACCAGGTGGTCCTGGTAGTCTCAGAGCAAAGGTGACGGCTATTGCTCGGAAGAATCAGCCACACAACTAGACACAACAACCGATACTGAATCAGCTTATGCCCCTGGCAGATGCACGGGCAAAGGGAATGGATCTCGGGCATGATGGAATACTACTCACCCTTTAAAAAGAAAGTTCTGTCGTCCACAGCGATGTGGGTGGAACTGGACACTCTCACGTCATCTTCGTTTCGTGTACTGTGACTGTGATGATACCCGACCCCAGCACTTCAGGGGATCGAGAGGTTATGATTCCAGTGACAGGTTATGGTCAGTCATGGAAGGAGATTTGCCAGCGGAAGCCAAGGGAATTGGCCACATCTTATGAGGGTCGATGCTGTGTCTGGCTCTGCCATTTCTCCAAAGCCATTTGGTGCTCTCTCCATCCATCTTGTCCACCTCCCTGGCAATGGTGTTACCCACCATGGGTGGGGTCTTCTTCCCACCCCAATTCTACAACTACACAACCTCCTACAGGCGTGAGTTAACCAGGTGACTCCTCGCAGCTGTGCCTGAAGGGTCAGCTCTGCAGTGCTGGAGCTGTCATACTTGCTAAATGAAATACACCAGAGGCAGAGAAACAAATACTAGACCTTTTCACACACGCATGGAATCTAAATCGATCTCGGAGAAACACAGAGAGGGCGCATGGGCGCCATGCCCCACTGCTGGAGGTCAGAGGACAACTTTCAGAAGTCGGTTCTCTTCTTCTACCATGGGGCTCCGGGGACTGAACTCGGGTCTCCAGGTGTGTGGGGGGGGTCTCCTTACCCACGGAGCCATCTCACAGGCTCTATCTGGTTTTCTTTTTTTTTCCTTTTTTTTTTTCTTTCAGCTCATACAAACTTATTAGGTACACCAGTTCCCTCCCTCCCTCCTCCTCCCCCCGTACCCCCTGCTCCCCCTCCCCACCCCTCTCCCTCCCCATCCCCCAGTGCCTCCCACCCCAATTCCCAGAGAGTCCTTTCTTGTGCATGTCTGATTTTCCTCTGGGCTCTCCTCTCCGATGACGTACAAGGACCCAGTGGCCTTTCCCTGAACCCTTTCCCATGTTCCCCTTAGGTATAGGAACACTGCTGTGGCTGCCAATCCTTTACCTCCAAGGATCTTGGTGCCTTTAGCAGATGCTAGACTTTGTGAGGTCAACAGTGTGTTGGACAATGCGCAGGGCATGCAAAGTCCAATTATGATTGCTTCAGCCCTAACTAGTATAGAGTATCTTACATATCATTGCTCCTCCCATCCTTATGCTCTTACACTCTTACAGCCCCCTCTTCCGCAAATTTCCCTGAGCTTCAAGATGGGGAGAGACTAAGCTGGCCCAGTTCTAGGTGGTTGATATAGAGTCTCTGAAGTTCTGGATTGTGATTTGTTGATTTTCTTTTGCAGTTTTGCTGCTCCTGCAATGCCCTTCACTCCATCCTGGTGGGCATTGTATGTCACCCCCTGGCCAGAGACAAAAAGCTGTTAGAGTCTTGTGATAAAAGCACATTCAAAGGTAGATGTAATATATCTGGTTTTCAATAACCAGACTTCTCAGACCAGGGAGTGTCTTCCATCTCCCCTCTTTTTGACGGCCCTCAGCTCTCAGCTTACAGTAGTCTCCTTGAACTCTCTTTTCCCCAGCTCCCCCAGCTGCCCCTGAATGCTTGCGCTCCGTCGACCTGGGGTCTTTGCCAATGTTGTGACACCGTTTGTCACGCGCGCCCTCCCTTCTCGAAACCCCAGCATCTGTCCTCACCCAAAACACGTCTGTTCATGTCCCCGCAGCGGCTCTAGATCAGCAGCCATCCTTAGCTTGGCAAGCAGGACCCTCCAGGGTGGGCATCGACCTGCTTCTCCCATCCACCGGTGACGTCACAACCTGTCTCAGGTCTCAGCCTCTCCACAGCTTCCCTAGCGAGCCACGCTAACTCACACTCGGTGCCTTACACAGAATGTTCTGGACTTCTGCCCCACCCTCCCCTGGGGAACTCTGACTCATCTCTGAACAAAGGCGAGAGATTCTGGGACCCTTCCTCTGTTCCCAGAGAAAGGCAGCCATCCCCCATGACACAGCTTCATGGCTGCAGTCCGGGCTGGGCCGCCTTCACTGGGGGTGGGGTGGGGTTCTAGAACAGCCCTGGGCGTCTGTCCATCTTTCCGTCTCCAGAGTTTGGCAGGGCACCGCCACCAGTGGCTTAAGATAACAAGAAATATCCTGCGGCTTCTTTTTCTCTCTCCGATGACTTTAATTTGTCCCCAGCTTTCTGCCCGCTCCACAGGGGAGGGGGCTTGGTTCTCATCACAGGATCATGGGGGTGTGCCCCTCCCCCAGGGCCTCATAGAAACCCCTGGGGACCGTAGGGTTCAGGGCCTGGAAGAGGCCCCTCGGGCTCCGCCGTGAGCTGCATTGAGTCACCGCCGCCTTTGTGGGACCACAAAGCAGAAGTCCCAAGGCCGGAGCATGAAAATTTTTTAAATTAAAAAAATTTTTTTTTCCTAGTTTCACAAGCATATTGAGTACTTATCCCTGCCTCCCTCCTTCTCCTGCTCCTTTCCCATCTCCCATCTCCTCCCTTCCCTTCATCAATCCATTCCACTCCTCCCACCCTCCTGCCTGTCTGCTTCTATGGACCCTAGGGTTCCCTCTGGCTTGTGTACTCCTGTGGGGGTTCTGGTCTCTGTGGCACGCCAAGTTGCCCCTCCTTGGGCTACCCCACTGGTAGGAGCATTTCCCTTCACTCATCCAGGTTTAGTCCCCAAGGTTTCCACTGTATGTTTCCACCTCTCTTGAGATCCTTGATAGTCTATGGGGACATGTTGGTATGTCAGTCATTCTGCAGATCTAGGAAGGACAAGTCTCACTGCAGTGAGTTCCTGGATGCAGCAGTCCTGCCTTGAATGGAGTGTCTTGTCCAGTGGTGGACCTTCCCACCTTTAGGCTCTTACGATCTTACCGCCCCCTCTTCTGCGAGGTTCCCTGATTCCGGGTGAGCATTGCAGGGTCGTTGGTGCTCTGCCTTCTGGCTGGCCGTTGTTGTCCATTTCACTGCTCTTCCACTGCCCTAGGCTGCATGCATCCTGTCAGGATGCTGAGATTCTCTACCTCTGTTGTAGAAGAAGACTTCTAGGCTGAGTGCTCTTCCAGTACGAGCCACAGACACACAGAGAACCTGGGGGGATCAGACTCAGGGCCCTCTGCCCCGCAGCCAGCAGCTGAGGGCTGATCTCACCTTGTTCCTACCCGCTCCACCCTCTCCCCCTCCCTGGGGTGCTGTGGCAAAATAGAGTCTAGGCGACCACACTTCACGGACACTCTTGAGATTCCCTTGCTCTTATTTTTAGGGTCCCCCAAAGTTTCCCAAGACAACGTGCGTATCCTTACAAATGGAGCAGCCTGGCTCCTCTCCCTGAGAATGGGGAGTTGGGGGGGGGCTGGAAAAATAAAGGAATAGGAGGGTTGGTCCCAGTGGATGGGCCAGTAGCTCCAGCCACCTGGGAGGTGGAGGTCGGAGCACCATGAACTCAGGCCCACCTGGACGACTTGGTAAGATCCCGTCTCGAAATAAAACAAGAGAAAAGGATATGGGGGGACTCAGTGTTAGAATTCTAGCTTAGTGAGTGACACTCAGGGGGTCCATCCCCAGCAGGCAAAAGCCGAAACACAAACAAAAAGAGGGGTCTTCCTATACTACTGGAAAACCACTTTTCAGGGTCAACAAGATGGCTGATAGACAACCGGAGGTGGATCCCCATAATCCCTCACAGGGCGGAGGGAGAGAACTGACTCCTGCAGGAAGTCCTCTGGCCTCCAAAGACAGTTGTGACATGCACACTCACACTTATTTTTTTAATTTTTTTTATTATTTATTCAATTGTGTGTGTGTGCATATGTATGTGTGTGTGCGCACGCGTGTGTGTGTGTGTGTGTGTGTGTGTAGAACCACGGACGAATTTGGGAAACACCACGGACGCCTCCACCTCCTCCTTGTTTACTCTGCCCCGGGATTCACAGGCTCCGCCCTACCAGGACCAGAAGCGCAGGCCACCCCCGCTTCTGCCTGGCATCTATATGTGGGATCTGGGATCCGAACTCAGGACCTTCCGCCTGCAAGGCAGAGCCTTAACCTCTGAGCCACCTCTCCAGCCCCACACTTATTTAAAAAAAAAAAAAAAAAAAAACTTTATTAATTCATTCACTCTGTGTGTGTGCGTGTATGTGTGTGTGTGTATCAGAGGGCACATATGTCCATGTGGAGGGCCAAGGGTGGCTTCAGGAATCATCCTGGATTGCTTTTACCTCCTTCTTGCTTTGCTCTGGGATTTCCCAGGCTCCACCAGGGCTGGAAGGGCAGGCTGCCACCATTTCTGCTGGTATTTGTACCTGGGACCTGGGATCTGAACTCAGGACCTTCTGCTTGTGAGGCAGAGGCTTTACCCCTGAGACGTCTCTCCAGCCCATTCACACTTACTATACACACAAGGTAAATCAATTGCAAAAGAAAATTGAAAGGTGTCATGGTTAGGCACAGGTGTCAACTTGACTATTGAGGTTTGAGCTCTGGGCACAGTTGTAGAGAATTAGTGGCTGAGTTAAGCCCAGAGCAAACCTGCAGGAGATTGTCTAGCTGATGGGGAAGACCCAGCCCATGGTGGGTGGGATTAGGCCCTAAAATAAATCACGGAGAGCTGGTTGAGAGAGTTGGCATCCTTCATGCTGGTCTGGCAAGTAAGGATCGTCCATCTCTCAGCTGTTATGTGGTGATGGTGGCCAGTTCTCTTGGCCCTGGTGCTGGTGCGTGCTCTCCCTTCAAGCTGGACTGAAAAGTGTAACCATATTGTTGTAAGGAAATAAACCCCTTGTTCCCTTAAGCTGTTTGATGGTCATTTATCAGCAACCATGCAGGTGGACTGCAACGAAAAGTAATTTTTCTGTTCACTTAATGTTTTTTTAAAAGTTATTTTTAGCCTTCAACAAAAAATTGTATCCCAATCCTTACTTTTTGAGACAAGTAGAATCCACAGCTAAAGAGGCCCCGATGGGGTTCTCTGAGATTGTTCTAGGTGTGGTGGCGTGTACTTATCAACCCAACATGCAGGAACACGCTGAGCTCAAGGTGAGCCTGTGTCATGGTTGGGCACAGGTGTCAACTTGACAGTTGAGGGTTTGAGCTCTGGGAAAATTTGTAGAGAATTAATAGTTAAGTCCAGGACAAATCTGTAGGAGACTGTCTAGCTGATGGGGAAGGCCCAGCCCATGGTGGGTGGGATTTGGCCCTGAAATAAAACATACACAGCTGGTTGAGAGAGTTGGCATCCTTGTGTACACTTGGCCAGACATGCTGGTCTGGCAAGTAAGGATCGTCCCTCTCTCAGCCATTGTGTAGAGATGAAGTAGCCAGTTCCCTCGGCCCTGGTGTTGGTCTAAGTTCTCCTGCTAAGATGGACAAACAACTGTAACCGGAATCGTAAGAGAAAATAAACCTCTTGTTCTCTTAAAGCCATTTGATGGTGATTTATCAGCAACCACGCAGGCGAGCTGCAACAGCCTGGGTATCTTCATTTCTTTTCCTTTGCTGTGATTTAAACACCCAGATGAAATTCACATAGGAGAAAAAGGGTTCATTCCGGCTCAAGGCACAAGGATCGGTCCTGGCGG
Source organism: Typhlomys cinereus (assembly GCA_023101885.1). Classification (NCBI taxonomy): domain Eukaryota; kingdom Metazoa; phylum Chordata; class Mammalia; order Rodentia; family Platacanthomyidae; genus Typhlomys; species Typhlomys cinereus. The sequence goes on along the minus strand of JALPQD010000708.1, from coordinate 722,164 downwards.
GGAAGGCAAGGCAAGGCAGCGGGTTACAGCGGATCTGCAATCTGGAAGCTCCGAGGGAGGGCTGCAAACCGTGGCTCCTTGTCTCCATGGATGCATTCCACTGCCCCAGTCCCCGACCTGACCTGTGGCGCCACCCGTATCAAAGATGGGTGGTCCCCGCTCCGTCAATGCCGCCAAGACCATCCCTCACAGGCTCCGCAGGGGCCGCCTTAATCTACGTCACTCCTTGCAGATGCGCCTGGGCACTTATCTCTTCTGAGTCACGCTGATAAGTGACACTTCTATCAGTCACCCGGGCTACCGGTGGAGACCGTCGCTAAGGGCATAAGTAGTGCGCGCGCGGCGCTGCTCAATGAGAAGCAGAAATGCCCAGGAAACGGGACATGAGTTCTTCTCCCAGCGAAAGATCCCCAGGCCACCAGCCTCTAGATCCCGACCTCTTCCTCCTCCTGGGGTCTGGGAAGACAGAGGCGCTGAGTGCCTGGGGGGGAGGGGGCTCCTGCAGGGAGCACAGCGCACAGCAAGTGTATCTGCGCTGCCCACTTTGGGTGACCCAGGGAGCGGCCACGCCCACCGCCGGCCACGCCACCGCCGGCCACGCCCAGTCACCAACCGCGCCCAGTCACCAACCGCGCCCAGTCACCAACCACGCCCACCTACAGCTACGCCCACCCACCAGCCACGACCACCTATCAGCCACGCCCACCCACCAGCCATGCCACCCACCAATCACCAGCCACGCCCACCCACCAGCCACGCCCAGCCACGCCCACCACCAGCCACTGCCCGTCAACCCCAGATATGAGTTCTGTGCAAATCAAAGTCACTATTCCGCCAAGGTCCAACTGGACGAACCAATGAGTTTGTGGGGGTTACAGCAGTAGGGGGGAAGGCTGCTTACAGGAGCAGGGACGACTCAAAGGCAGCTACATCCCCAGCAAGCCCACCCCGGCCTGGGTGAGACTTAAGCAACCCGGAGTTCTCTGTGACTTGCTCCTGGGAGTCCAGACCTCCAGACTGCAGGACTGCTCAGTGTCTCCTGGCGGGAAGCAGCCGTCTCCTCCCCCAGGCGGTTACTTGCTGAGCCACCCCCCAGAACAGGATACTTCAAAGAGCTTCACAACATCCCCCTCCTTAGCCTAGACTGGGGCAAAGTCCAAGAGGCATTCAGCGACGCCCAGAGAAAAAACACCGCACGACAAACAGTAGTGCAGTGAGAGGCAGCAAGATCCTTCCATGGATGAAGTATGATGGGGGGCTGCGGGGAGGGAGAGGGGGGGAGACAGCCTGCGTAGCCTTGTTCTAAGAATAAATTGCACATTTTCCCCTCCGTATTTGCTTTGCTCCTTTGATCCGGTGAAGCTGCGGAGGAAAAGCATGGCCAGCGATTTTTCTGACCTCCCAGAAGGGTGGCTTGAGATACCTCCAACCAGGGAGGCCGCTGAGTTGGGGGGAGAGGGGTCCCCAGGCTGGGCTGTGGAAGCCTGGAATCCAGATGTTTCCGTGTGGTTTCGTCACCGCAAATATGCCACAGTGTTTCCAAACACTTGTCACCGTGCCCGGACGCTGTTTAAGAGAGAATCCGAGTGGCTGGGGTCTGTTTGCCTAGAGCCACCCGGAGTCGTGGGAGCTGGGACAGGAGCAGAGCTGGGGCGGGTTAATGTTTAGCTCTGGGGTCCCAGGCAAGGCAGACGGCTGCCTGCAGCCCAATGCAGGACATGTCTTCACCCAGGAGTTTACGCATGATCAGGGGCTCTGCAAACCACACACCCCTGCTACTTGCATAGTCGATCCCTTTGCTCCAGACAGCTTTGGCCCCGGATGTCACAAGGTGGGGAGACGCAGGAAAGACACAAGGACTCTGGCATCAGAGCCACATTCAGTGGATGTCTGTGACTCACTGGTGGGTCTAAGTCAGGCAGCTGAAGTCCTCGGGGTCCTTCTCTTGTGAACCCTGATGTTGTTGGTGGGGCAGGTCAGTCAGGAAGAACATGAGATGACCGGATATATATCATCCCGTTAGTCTGGGTGTTGGAGAACTATCCATTCTTTTCTCCAGCAGGTCATTGCAACCGCAATAGAGGAAGTGTCGATCGATGAGGGGAGAGATTAGCAGGGGAAGATGAGGGGGGAGATTAGCAGGGGAAGATGAGGGGGGAGATTAGCAGGGGAAGATGAGGGGGGAGATTAGCAGGGGAAGATGAGGGGGGAGATTAGCAGGGGAAGATGAGGGGGGAGATTAGCAGGGGAAGATGAGGGGGGAGATTAGCAGGGGGAGATGAGAGGGGAGATTAGCAGGGGGAGATTAGCAGGGGAAGATGAGGGGCGAGATTAGCAGGGGAAGATGAGGGGCGAGATTAGCAGGGGAAGATGAGAGGGGAGATTAGCAGGGATCTTCCCCGGGGTCCTTGGGAAAACAGAAGGACGTTCACTTGTTGGAAAACAACCTCCTAAATGAAGATTCAAGTCTGCAAAGCTGTCACGTGAAACAGACCAGATGTCCATCCGTGGCCGAGTCCAGATCACCCCTACAGGATCCCCCTGCACCCAGGATCCCTCAGAGTCACTGTGTCTGGAGAAGATCTTTCTGGAAAGGTCTAGGCTTGCTCTGAGAAGACAGGCAAGGAACCACCAGGCATATGTGGGGAAAGCTAATCAACTTGTTTGACGTCAGTTAGAATCTCTTGGAGGGGGGTTGGGTAGATGTCTGGCAGGAAAATCAGAAACTAGGGGGGCTATTTGTCTCGGGTATTCTCTCTGATGTTGTGAGACAGCATTCACAACAACGGCAACTTAAGGGAGAAAAGGGAATTTATTTGGTTTATGGTTTCCAAGGGGAGAATCCGTCCATTATAGCAGAGAAGGCCGTGGCAGGCTAGTAGAAGCTGGAGAAGGCTTCGGTTACGTCCATCGTAGAGGCTGAGAGAGCTCACCGCAAATTGCCAGAGCAGAGAGCAAACTGCTAGCCGAAGGGGGCTAAGTAACCTCAGGCCCACTGCCTAGGACCTGCCTTCCTCCAGGAAGGCTCCACCTCCTAAGATTGCCACGACCTTTCCAAACATCAACTAAGGATTCGAACCTGTGTGCTCGTGGGGGACAGCGCACATTCCAAGCGTGACAAATCAAATAACGGCCAACTCTTCCTCAGACCTTTCACCTCGAGTCAGGGTCTGCACCTCTTCCTGAGCCCAGCCTGGCCCAGGGACTGTGACACCAAGTGCCTGTCACTTGGTCCACGACCTGGTCCTGGGACTCCGTTCTGCAGAGTGGGCAACTTACAGAGAATTGTCAGGAGCGCCTGAGGGAGTAAGGCTGATGCCAGTCAGCGGGGAGGGCCTCTGGCCAGTTCTACCACAGGCCCTGACCGTTCAGTTCAGTCCTGGCTCTGCAAGGACTGCTAGGACCCTGGTAGGTCCTGCATTGAGCTGAGGCCCTCTCCAGCCCCCGCGAGGACCCGGAAGCCCCCCATCCCCTTAAACACATCTCAGCACCAATAACAAACCCTGCACATCTCAGTTACAGCTCCCCCCACGGACTCCCCCCCTCCCCCACAGCAGTAGAGCCGACCAGAAAGGGGGTCTTGGCTAGGATTCCCCAGCTGTGCACACTGGAGCAGCAGCCTGAGCCAACGCTTCCTGACTGTGGATCTGCCGAGACCAGACGCCTCCAGCCCCTGTGGTCTCGATCTCTCCACCATGATGGACGCTTGGAACTGTGTTTCAGAACAGACCCTCTTCCTCCAGTTGCTTTCGTAGCGGTGTTTGTCTTTATGCCAACAACGGGAAGCGTAATTAATTATTACGCTTGTGGTTTTTCTTTTTTTTTTTTTTTCCTCTGTATTCTGTTTTGCTAATAAAATCCCATGAAAAGATGGGGTGGTTTAGTCACCTCAACAGTTTAGAATCACACGCTTCCTTCCCTCCCTCTGGGCTTTGACTGCAGATAGGTTGTTAAAAGACAGAAAATAAAAAGTTAAGACTGCTCAGAGCAAAAAACTCATGCAATTTTTTTTTAATGGTGATGGTTTATGGCTAAATCCATTAGCGATGCAAAGGAACGGTCTCTGTGCTTCTTGGTGGTGAGTCAGAGCAGCAGGCTAGCTAGGAGGAGGACCGAAGACATCGCGACTGGAGATGGGTGGACTGTACCCAAGGAGGGAAAAATAAAAAATGAAATTAAAAAACAGAGAGGGGGAGGGATCAGACTGTCCCAGCCTGTGGACAGCCAGCTAAAATTACATTGCAGTGCAGACGAACGCCCATAAAATGTCGTGGCAACGTTTCAAGCTGCAAAGTATATTGTCAAGGATGGCATTTACCCACAGTCTCATTACCCAGAACGATTCCTGAGAAAAATCCTAGGTGGAGACTTGCAGTGCCACAGGCCAGACACAGAAGGGTGTTTGCACGGTGACTGTAGACGCGGGCCCGATGGGGCACAGCTTGCAATTCACGCTAATCGTGAGAAGTTTCTGCCTCCTTTGTGTGTCTGTGTGTATGTGGGGGGTGTACATGCATGTGCAGGCAGGACATGCAATTCACGCTAACCATCACAAGAAGTTTCTGCTTGCTTTGTGTGTCTGTGTGCGTGCGTGCGTGTGAGTGTGCGCGCGCATGTGTGCAAGACAGCCCTCGAGTGCGGGTGCCTGTGGAGGGTGACATTAGGAGTCACCCCGGATTGTTCTGCTTCCTTATTGCCTTGCTCGGGGATTTCCCAGACTCTGCCTTCCAGGGCTGCTGTATTCACCCGGCGTTGTTAGGTGGCACCTGCAAAATCCGAACTCAGGTCCTTTTGGTTTTGAAGCAGAGGCTTTTAGCCCCTGAACCTTCTCTCCAGCCCCAAGTTTCTATTTTGTGCTTTGAATCATTGTCTGATCCCTCAGACCAGCTGGGGAAGAAATCTCAGCCCTGTTCGTGTGCTCGGTCTAATCACATGCGGCAGTACTGACAGTCTTTCAGGGGAGGAAATTTCTAAGCTGAAATTCAGTGGAAGCTGGGGCCACCATCTCCTCCGTTATCATAAAGTTGGATGCCGGTTCTTGGCCTTGGAGTAGTTCCTCTTGCGAAGATGAACCAGCTCTTTTCCCAAAGCATTGTGTAAGTCATCAGAGAACAAGCCCCCCAAAAAAGCGCCTTGACTAGCTGCTGCAGCGATGTCTCAGGGTAAATTCAGCCTTTGCCTCACAAGCAGAAACACCTGAATTTGGATCCCATGTCCCACATACATAAACACTGGATGGAAATGGCAGCAGCCCCGGAAGGCAGAGTCTGGGAAACCCCAGAGTAAAGCAGTAAGAAGGTAGAATGATGCAGGATGATTTGTGAAGTTGCCCTTGGGCATCCAAAGGCACACAAAGGGCCCACTTCTACAAGCCCACACACATACGCATAAGTACACACCCACCGGCACATGTAAAAGATAAATAAATAAATATAAGCATTGTTTGAAAAAAGCAACTCATCAACTGAAATTCGGTTCCAACTCAAGACCGGGAGCTGATCCTGTAGCTCCTTTCCATTCTTTCAGGTGGGATCCGAAAAGGGAGAAACCGAGCTCCTTTAAGAGAGAAAGGAATCAAAGGCAGGTCGCCAGAACCCGCAGCCCACCCGCAGGGATTCCCCGGCCCAGCTGCAGCCCCCGCACAGTCGCAGTCGAGAAGGTGGGCGGCCCTTTGCAAACCTTTCCCCTGAGACGCGAGCTGCAAGCCAGAGCTGCCTTGGGTGCTTGAGATTCTGTTTCTGCTTCACTCAGCCACGTTCCTCCCAGGGTGGTTTTTGTTCTGGAAGATTCATTAGTGAGTGGCAGAGGGGAAAAAAAAAAAGCACCTCGGATATGAATATGCAAATTCTCTTCCACCTCCACGCATACGGCTCATAAGCCTGGATGGGCCTCGAGGGGAAGTTCAGTGGATGCTGTTGTCGGAGATGAATCTGAAGATGGATCTTTCGTCTTGTCTGGGTTCTTTCATTTACCCTTTACAACTTAGCACCAGGCTGGCACAGTTGTGCCTAGGTGAGATCGGGACCTCCCTGAGGAATCCTCATGTCACGGTTTAGCTGTATGTTGCCCATAAATTCATGACCAAAGACTAAAGAGGGAACAAAGGTTTTTTGTTTTGTTTTGTTTTTCTGGTTTAACATTGTCTGGCGACAGCTCTTGATCCAACGTGCCAGAAGAGCTACCAACACCAGGGGCTGAGGGAACTGGCACACTATCCACGGGACCACTGAGAGATGGGCGAACTTCACGTACCAGACAGCGTGCTTGTCCAAGATGCCAACTCAAGAAGCAGCTGAAGAAGTACAGTAGGGGCCTCATGCCCGTGGGATTGACTGGTTGTCATAGCTGGGCACAGGTGTCAACTTGACTGTTGAGGGTTTGAGCTCTGGGCACATTTGTGGAGAATTAGTGGTTGGGTGAAGCCCCGAGCGAACCTGCAGGAGATGGTCTAGCTGATGGGGAAGGCCCAGCCCATGGGGGGTGCGACTAGGCCCTGAACAGATGAATGAAATACTGAGGGCAAGTTGAGAGAGTCGGCATCCTTCTGTTCACTTGGCCAGACATGCTGGTCTGGCAAGTAAGGATCGTCCATCTCTCAGCCGTTATGTGGTGATGCTGTGGCCAGTTCCCTCGGCCCTGGTGTTGGTGCGTGCTCTCCCCTCAAGCTGGACTGAGAACTGTAACCGGAAAATCGTAAGAGAGAATACACTTCTTGTTCCCTTAAGCTGTTTGATGGCCATTTATCAGCAACCATGCAAGCGAACTCTAACACTGGTCTTACCTCAGAACGTCTCAGCTGCCCCAGCCTATGCTGAAGAATGTCAAGCATGACTCTGTCAGGAATAGTTCCGCCCACCGTGGGCTGAGTCTTCCCCAAGCACTAGACCGTCTCCTGCAGGTTTGTCCAGGACTTAACTACTTCTTTGCAAATGTGCCCGGAATTCCAGTCTTCAATTGTGAAGCTGACGCTGTAACTAGCACATCTTGTAAAACCCTCTTCCATTTTTTTCCCCACTCAAGAGACACATGGACCACTTCAGAACCATGAAGATGAAGGTCTGATTCATAACAACTCATAAAGAACAGGAGTGGCGCTCCGTGGGAGGGAGTTTGTCTAATTTGTACTAGAGGATGGATCTACCACACAAGGCGATCTCTCCCTTCAACCTCAATTCCTAAAAAGGATAACTTACTTTGGAAGTGACATATGGTTGGTAGGCCAGACAATCGGAGGACGCACGCACGCACGCACGCACGCACGCACGCACGCACGCACGCACGCAGGAGGCTACAGACACAATTAATGCAAAAACAGAGCAATAAGTGAGTGGGATGGGAGGGCGTGGCCTTCCAGGACAGAGCTGCTGCCTTAGGACCCTGGAATCAGCAATCGAGTTCGGGATCTTTTGTTCTTTCAAGTATGTGTGCATGAGTTGCATATTCTCTTGTGTGTGTGTGTGTGTGTGTGTGTGTGTGTGTGTGTGTGTGTGTGTTTGCTTGTGGACAGATCATTGAGGAAAGTGACTCCCTTTCCCACAATCAGCGTTAACTCTCAACAGCCTCAGGGAGGCGTGGAGCCCTTGAGATCTTGCTTCTTCCATGGTGAAATGTTGTCTGGCCAGGTCTCGAGCAGGTCTGGTGGAAGTAGCTGCAGCTGCCCTGAGTTCAGGGTGCAGCAGCCCTATGCCGTCCAGAAGATACTGTCTGGCCACACCTTTCCCTGCTGTCTGGCTCCTACGTCATACTAAGGGAGGACTAGAGCAACCGTGCTGGGATGGGTCTCTAAGGTCTTTGAAGGTCTTGGAATTCCTGAAGGCCATCCCCCACTGCTAGGATCACCCTGAAGGAACACCCCTGCTGAGGAACTGACTCCAATCCTCCCAGAGATATAAGATGGCCAACTTCCCTATGAAGGGATCGTGGAGATGAGCTCTCCATATCTGTCACAGTTGGGCACAGGTGTCAAGTTGACGGTTGCGGGTTTGAGCTCTGGGCACATTTGTGGAAAGTTAGTAGTTGAGTTGAGCCCAGAACGAACCTGAAGGAGATTGTCTAGCTGATGGGGAAGGCCCAGCCCATGGTGGGTGGGACTAGGCCCTGAACAGATGAATGAAATACTGAGGGCAAGTTGAGAGAGTTGGCATCCTTCTGTATACTTGGCCAGACATGCTGGTCTGGCAAGTAAGGATCGTCCATCTCTCAGCCATTATGTGGTGATGCTGTGGCCAGTTCCCTCGGCCCTGGTGTTGGTGCGTGCTCTCCCATCAAGCTGAACCGAGAACTGTAACTGGACTATCATAAGGTAATAAACCCCTTATTCCCTTAAGCTGTTGGATGGTCATTTATCAGCAACCATGCAGGCAAACTGCAATAGTATCCAACAAACAACTTGATCTCTAGCCCCACCTGGGCCCAGAAGCAACTGGATTGGGTCCCAGTGGAATCTAACCAATGAGAAAAAGCCAGTCCCCCGGGCTTGCCTAAGTGTACAAATATGCCTGACCCTGGCAGTCATCTTTGGCTCCTGCCCCTCATGGCATTAGTGCCATGAATCCGTTTCTTGTTTCTTGCTTCTCATGGATTCCACGCCTGGAGTCCGTGAGTTCCAGCCTTCCTCTCCTCTAATAAACTCTACCTTAATCCTCTACTGGTGTTCTGGTTTCAATCTTCGACTCCAGAACACAAGAACCCTGCAGCATTGGGACCGTCGTTCCGGTACCATTTGGCCCCTGAACAGGGACCCTGTAATATTTGGTAACCCAGAAGGGATATTTGGCACACAGAGGAAGACTGTTCCTGCAACAATACCACCCCTTCTTCCACACTGAGGGACCCCACTGTCGAACCTCCCAGCCTCCAGAAGTGGCAGGAAGTAAATGTCTGTTAGGACAAAGGAGAAAGACGAAGACAAAAGGAAAGGAAGACGAGAAGGAGGACGGGCAACACTCAAGTTCACTGGAGAAATGGAAATGAGGATGAAACATCTTGAGAAAAGGTTTCTTAACACTTGAGGCCTAGAGATGGCTCTGTGGGCAGAGGCTCTTGTCACCAAGCCCGATGGCTGAGCTCCGCCTTGGAATTTGGGAAGTTTTCTCAGTATTTGTTAGAGGGGGAAATATTTAATGCTGCGGCATACGGTTAGAAAGAAACAGGAGAAAGTAGTCCTAGGGAAACCCTTGAAGAGATGCTATTATGGGCTGGGGAGATGCTCAGTGGTTAGAGGGCTTGCTGTGCCAACATGAGGATCAGGGTTCAGGATCCTTGGAACCCAAACAAAGGCAAGGCAAGCGTGACGACCCCCTGTAATAGCTCCACTCTGGAAGCAGAGACAGGAGACCTCTGGGCAAACCACTTGCTAAACTAGCTGGATTTGGAATTTTTTTTAATATTATTTATTCAACTGTGCGCGTGTGCGTATGTATGTACGTGTGTGTGTGTGTGTGTGTGTGTGTAGAACCACGGACGAATTCGGGAACCACCATGGACGCCTCCACCTCCTTCTGCCCCGGGATTCACAGGCTCCGCCCCACCAGGACCAGAAGCGCAGGCCGCCCCCGCTTCCCCGCTACGTGGGATCTGGGATCCGAACTCAGGACCTTCCCCCTGCAAGGCGGCGGCTTAACCCCTGAGCCACCTCTCCAGCCCTGGATTTGGAATTTAGAAAGAGATTTTACCTCAATAAATGAAGACGACATTCACCTTCAAAAGACTCCAGGACTCCAGATGCACTCGAACCCCCTACCACAGGCAAGCATATGTACACGCATGCATGCACGCCACGCTGACAGAGACATGCAAAAAATTATCCCAGTATGTTACTAAGTGAAGAAGGCATTGTTCCAGAATGACTGATAACCACACAGTCCACATGCAAAAAAAAATGAAAACATAGAAAAATATCACATAATTTCAGAGGCGCGAGTATCATCCCTGCCTGTCATTTTGCGTATAAAACTTTAATAAATGATAAAAATTCACGGTGGGGAGAAGGGCGTTAGCATAATTTGCATTGCTTAAATTATTCATCAGCAGAATCTATACACATTATGGATGCGACAGGTGTAAAAAAAAATACCTTATAAACTGAGAACCCAGATTAAATTATCGTTTTAGCAGGGATTTCATTATCTACTCAAGAAATAAAGGAAAACCCGCTCCCTGGAGAAAGCCGTCATGGGAAACCTTGATTGCTGTCTTTGCAAAAGAGGAAAACGTCCTGGGTTTATGTCGCCTCGCTCCAGGAGGAGAAGGCGGCTCGGTGATGTGTAGACACAGCCGAGGGCTGGCTGAGGAAACGTGGGGCCTCCCTCACCTTTGGTCCCAGGACTCTGATGTGCTCCCCCAAACATGAGGGTCATGGTTTCCACAGCCGTGTTGCGTCTAGAAGATGGTATCCCCCCACCCCCGGGCTCTTTCACTATTACCCCCCCCCCCCGTTCCACCAGGTTCCTGAGCCTTGTGTTACCGCAGGGGAGTGATTCGGATATTCTGTTTAAGGGCAAACACTACGCAGTCAACTGGTCTCTGCCGTCCGGTTTCCCGTGGCTCTCGGCACGAAGCGCCTTCCATTGTGAAAGGACTTTCCACCTGGGGACTGGGAGCTGCTCCTAACTGCTGAGCTGAGGATCAGCTAGGAGGGGTGAAGGGGTGCACCCGGGAGCCAGAAGCCAGACAGGCTTACCTATGAAGCCGGGGTAACCCAGTGGTAAAAAAAAAAAAAAAAAAGACATAAGCTCTGTTAGCGACGTGCGCTGCTGTGAGAAAACGCCCGAGGAAAGCACTGTAAAGAAGTAAAGGTTTTGTGGCTGGGCCTGAGAGCGCACAGGTCCATCATGCTGGGGAAGGACGGCAGCAGGCGGGAGGGGCAGCGGGTCACTTGACATCCACAGTCAGGAAGCAGAGAGGGACAGTCGCTCGTGTTCAGCTCTGTTTCTTTTGTGCTCCCTCCGGGACCCCAGCCCGTGGGATGGTGCCGCCAGGTGGGTTTCTCCCCCTCAGGAGCGTGCTGGCTGTGGACCCCCGCGTGACCCGCTGCTTCCTGCGTCTGCTGCCACCCCTTCCCCGCAGGGATGGACCCCCCCTTTACGACCGCCAGGCCAGACTAAACCCTTTCCTGCCTGGACTTGCGCCTTGCCAGGAATCTTGTCATAGCCGCGGACAAGTGGCTCACGTTCCTGTGTTTTTGGTTTTATGTTTGTTTTCAACCAAAGTGTCTTGCGGGTGGGGGATGGGTTTGGACAGCTGGGGGGGGGGTTAGGAGGGGACAGCTGCCAGATCTGGCGACCCTCTATTCAGTCCTCAGAAGCTCAGGTGGATGGAAGAGAGAACGACTTCTGAGAGTTTTCCTCTGACCTCCACCCATGTGCTATGATATGCGTGAGCTCTCTCTCTCCCTCTCTTTTCTTCTCTCCCTCTCTCTCCCTCTCTTTTCCTCTCTCCCTCTCTCTCTCCCTCTCTTTTCCTCTCTTTCTCTCTCTCTCCCTCTTTTTTCCTCTCTTTCTCTCTCCCTCTCTTTTCCTCTCTTTCTCTCTCTCTCCCTCTCTCTTTTCCTCTTTCCTCTCTTTTCCTCTCTCCCTCTCTCTCTCCCTCTCTTTTCCTCTTTCTCTCTCTCTCCCTCTTTTTTCCTCTCTTTCTCTCTCCCTCTCTCCTCTTTTTCCTCTCTCCCTCCCTCCCTCTCTCCCTCTCTTTCTCCCTCTCTTCCTCTCTCTTTCTCTCTCTCTCTCATAAGTAATTTATTATTCAAGCAAAGAATCTCCTCTGTAGCCCAGGCTGTCCCTCAGCTCAGTCTTCCTATCTCAGCCTCCACAATGCACCATCACCCCCAGCTTTAAAGTACAATTTGTGGCTGGCAAAGAGGCCCGGCCTGTGAAGCTACATTTACATCAAGCTACTTGTAGTAGCCCAGCAAACTCAGCCAGCCAGGGGCCCGGGAGAGCTGGCTGGGTCACAATAACGGGGGTGTGTGGGTGGGTGGGGGTGTCTGGAATCCTCTGCATTTCTCAGTTTCTCTCTAACCCCCTGCTGGTTCCCCCCCCCAGAGCCTTAGCCTAACGCATTCCTGGAACTTGGTGCCAGGCGCCCTGGGCTAGCCCTCCACGCAGCGGCTCTTGCCCGTCTCTCACGCAGTAAGCAATGCCAGCAAGGCGAAGCTCTCGGGCCAGGAGGATGAAGAGATTCAGCGATGAAGCGGGAGAGGCGGACAGTCTGGCCTCACACCTCCCCCCCAGCGCCCTTGCGACTCCCCGCGGAGGGCTCAGTGGCTTCGCCTTTCAACATTGCATTTTTTTGCTGCTTTTAAAGTGGGGAAATAAATAGCTCCCCCCTGCCCCTTGGAGTCGCTGCAAGTGCCACCTGGGAGAAGGTCAACAAAGCCCAGAGCCCACGCCTGGCTGGCAGGCCCTTGGTAAACACTGGCTCGCTGTTCAGAAGCTGCCTGACATTCCCTGAAGGAGCCGCACGGTCCTTGTGGCTGCCGGCCCAAGAGGCTCCAGCTGCCATTCTGGGGAAGCTCCGCCGGGGCCACGATCGCCCGTGTCCCTTACTTTTCTCGGTATCGTGTTGCCTGCAGAAGGAAACGTTGATCTCGGTCCCCGGGTCAGAGGGCACCACCTAGCCTGGCGCAGGAGACTTGGCAGGAGGATCCGCTTCCGTCCCCGGGGTGGCGGGAAGCAGGAGAGGGCAGCGTGGGCGGCCGGCTGGTTTTCTCTTACCCCTCTTGCTGGGCACGTGGGATGGGCTGTTCGATTTCCAGGCGAGTCTGCTTCCAACTTAGTGACTCCTCTCTGGAAGCAGCCTCGACGACACACCCAGAAGCATGAGTCACTAATGCCCTAGGGGTGTGTGTGTGTGTGTGTGTGTGTGTGTGTGTGTGGTGTGTGTGTGACGCATGCATGCGGGTGCATTCATGTGTGTGCATGCGAACTGCACATATGCATATCCCTGTACGCGGGGAGGTCAGAGGATAACCTCAGGTGTTTACCTGCCCCTTCCGCCTTGCTTTGAGACTAGGTCTCTGTTCATCCCCCTGGCATATGCCACAGTACTTAGCCCACAGGCTTCTGGAAGTGCTCTGGGGGTTCCAGCTCTCGCTTCCCTAGAGGGGCGATGGCGTTGCAGACACGAGCTCCTGCACCCAGCTTTACATGGGTTCTGGGGACTCAGACGCCCTCCTCCATGTGCGCGGAAGTGCTTTCCCCCCCCAGCCGTGCCTTCTGACAGGCTTCCCGCCCGATCGATCAGGCTGACAAGTCAAAATCAGCCATCGAGTCTCTGTGTAGGGATAGGGGAGTGGCAGTCGCGGTGGGCACATTTTCCTCTTCTTTCGGCATCACAGCACTGGGTCCGTGGATATTTAATTTCCTCTTTTCCGGCCACCCACCTCCTTGCTGTGATCATCGTGTGAACCTTTGCTCGTAGATCCTAAACGAGATAAGCACCCCAGAGCTGGGGACGTAGCTCAGAGCTAGAACACCAAGGTTAACATGCACGAGGTTCAATCTCCAGCCCCAGAAAACCAGCACGGCAAAAACAAACCTTTCTGGAAAAGACAGGCTGCCCAGTCCCCGCCCCTGGATCCCTGGAGCCTCCCCCAACCACCGGAGGTCTCCTGGCCACCACCATTCAAAGGTCTGGGATCTTGCATGTTGAAATTTGAATCATTATGGGTCACGTGCACACACACGTGCGCAGTAGCCAGAGGTCAGAGGTCAATCTTGGGTGTTGCTCAGCCCACCTGTAACTCCAGCCCTGGAGGGCAGAGCCTGGGAGTCCCCAGAGCAGGCCTGGCGGCGAGCTCTGGGTGTAATGAGAGACCCAGGCTCCCAACAGAAAGGTCGAAGAGCAATGGAAGAGGATGCCTGATGTCCCCCTGGGGCTCCGCAGACACGCGCACTCAAGTGCACTTGAGTCCATACAGCCACCCACGTGTGCCCGCCCACACGCACACGCAGCCAGACAGCCACACATACAGACACACACACACAGACACACACACACACAGACAGCCAGACAGCTACACATACAGACCCACAGCCACACACACACACACACACACACAGACAGCCAGACAGCCAGACAGCTACACATACAGACACACACAGACTCACACACACACACATACACAGACAGCCAGACAGCCACACACACACACACGCACACGCACACGCAGCCAGACACCCACACATACAGACACACACACACACAGCCAGACAGCTACACATACAGACACACACAGACACACACACACACACATACACAGACAGCCAGACAGCCACACACAGACACACACACACAGATTCTCTCACACACACACACGAGCACACACACGCACACACACACATGTGCACACATACACATGCACACACGCATACACACATGTACACACACACCCGCGCAGATACCCACACACCCACACACATACACACACACAGACACAGACATACACACGCACACACACACATACACACACACACATGCACACACACATACACCTGTGCACAGACACCCACACACATACACACACACACAGACATACACACGCACACACACATGCACACACGCATACACACATGCACACACACATACACCTGTGCACAGACACCCACACACATACATACACACACAGACATACACACGCACACACACGCACACACACAGACTCACAAGACAGGGTCTTTCCCTGGGTCCTGCGGCTCCCTCAACATGCTAGGCTGACTGCCCAGTGAACCCCAGGGGCTCCCCTGTCTCTTTCTCCCCAGCACTGGAATAGCAAGTATGTGTCACTAGGCTCGGCATTCTGCATGGGGTCTGGGGAATCGAACCCGGGTCTCCAAGCTTGTGCAGCACATCACCATCAGCTGTGCCGTCTCCCCGGCACCAACCTTGAAGCGTCTGCTGAAGCTAAGTCGGATCTTGGAGGCTCCCGTACCTCACTGCTGGTCCCCTGTGAGGAGCCCCATCCTAGATTTTCCTGCTACGTGTCTCTTTGCCCTCCAGGACTCTGATCGAATGCTTCCGTGGGCGCTGCCTGGCTGTGGAACCTTCCAGATTCACCCCCCCCACACACACACCCCGCGGCCATTCTGAGCTTGTCGCTTCCAGGACGATAATGATCCTCACCGACTGCTTGCACGCCTGCCTCTCCCGCTTCTTGGGAGGAGGCCAGGCCCCTCGTGTCTGGCATTCACCGTTTCCCTCTGTGGCCTATTCACTCGACAGACGTTAACCGTATTTCACACCCACAGTGAGCTTGCGCAGCGCTGGCAAGGGCGAGAGACACAGCTGCCCGGTTGAAACTGACCGTGCAGGAGACTTGGGGCTGGAGGTCCAACTCGGGGCATGCCGGCTGCTGGGAGAGCCCCAGGGGTCCACAGGAGGGGGGTCCTCTATACGCCAGACCTCGCGGTGTGAGGGCAAGGCAGGGAGCCAGTCCTGACTGGCTGGGGGGGGATGCAAGGTGACGCCAGTCCTCTGACTGTCCTTGGCTCGTAGTCCTCAGTTTCCTCATCTGCGAGCCATCGCCCTGTCCTCCCCACATTCCTTCACCGTGCTCATAGTTTATTACCAATTCACACGACACTTCAGGTGCGTTAAGAGCAACATCCTTTCGTTGTTTCCAAGTGTTTATCTGAGTCTTGTTGTCTTCTGATTTGGTTAAGGTTGTTTCCTTCCTTCCTTCCTTCCTTCCTCTCCTTCCTTCCATTCCTTCCTTCCTTCCGTCCTTCATCCTTCCTTCCTTCCGCCTGCCTTCCTTCCTCCCTCCTCCTCCCTCCCTCCCTTCCCTCCCTCCCTCCCTTCCTTCCTTCCTTCCTTCCTCCTTCCTCCTTCCTTCCTTCCTTCCTTCTTCCTTCGTTTCCCCCTCCCTCCATATTTCCTTTCCCCCCATCCCTCCGCTCCTTCCCCTCTCCCTCCATCCTCCCTTCTTCCTCCCTTGGTGGCCCATGCCAGCTGCTGGAGCAGCGGAGGCTGAAGGACTCCAAGTTCAAATGAGACGGTCCCAAGAGACATCAGGATGGGGATGTGGCTCGAGGGACAGCGCTTGCCGGGCTGGCGACTCAAAAGAAAGAAAGAAAACGTGAGAATATTTCGACAAATACTATGAACACGTGCAGTTTTCATCCCTGTTTATAGTCTGGGGGATTCTTCCCATCATAAAGAAATACCTCCTCTACGGCTTGTAGGTAGCTCAGTGGGTAAGTGGGTATAAAAACCTGGCGACCTGGGTTTGATTTCTGGAGTCCACGTGGTAGAGAGAGAGAACCCGCTTTTGAAAGGTGTCTGATGTCTGATCTCTATCCATGAGCCATGACACCTCTCTCCTCTCTCTCTTTCTCTTTCTCTCTCTACCTATCGCCTTTCTTTTGCTCATAAGTAAATAATTAAAAAAATCTTCTCCACATGTGTTGAGAGAAGGATGAACCCAGGAGACAAGGAGAGGAATAGAGGTAAATATGATCAAAATGTATCCATGTGTGAAATTATCACAACATATAAAATATAACAAATATAGTGTATAAGATGAAATATGCCCTCCATTCCAGTTATACAAAATTTCCATTTAATCAAATGCATCATACACTTCTTTTCAAATCTACATTTAGGTTTTTAACTCAACTCCACTAGGGACTCATATTTGCCTATGGCCTAACACTAGTCAACCTCTTTCAACAGAAAGTTAATTATGTCTACACCGTTTTTGTACATTCTGTGGTTTTTTAATTTTTTGTCTATACGTGGGGTCTAGGATCCGAACTCAGGACCTTCCGCCTGCAAGGCAGAGGCTTAACCCCTGAGCCACCTCTCCAGCCCCCAGGTTTTTTTTATTTTTATTTGATGACAGTTTCATATATGAACACAGTGAATGTATATTATTTCCACCCATGATCACCCAATCCCATTCTCCCTCCTTCTCCCAGTGCAAACTTCTTCCTTACAGTCTTCCTCCCACTTTTCTGCATGTGTGGTCAGCTATCTGCAGTCGGTCATCGCTTTAACCAATCACAAGCTTCTGATGGATGGAGGATATAATAAGTCTATCAAGGGTAAATCCCTTAACAAGCCAGACACAGTGGCACGTGCCTGGTATCCAGCACACAGGAGCCTGGCACTTGCTTGGGACCCTTAGGCTCCACGGGGATGTAATCCACCGCGGTGGGAATCTCAAGTGGAAGGCAGGGCTGCAGGCAGAAGCAGGAGGCTGGTACCGGTCACCACAGCTGTGGCCAAGGCAGAGCGAGCGAGGGCAGGCAGAGAGAAGGGGACCACCTGTCAAACCCCCTGGGCCGAGCCTTCCTGCAGCCAGGCTCCGCCTCCTAAAGTGGCCGCAGCCCTCCGCGGCATTAACATCAGCGATGGAGTCAAATGCACCAGCCCGTGGGAACGTGTCGCCTTCAAAGCGCGACACCGTGTCTCAAAAACGAATGAGTAAACAGAGCGCACCCGTTCCGACGTTCTAGACTGTTCCAAGGGCCCGTTCACGCCTGCGCCAAGACATCCTCTGTTGGCAGCAAGCCGCGATGGTAAATGTTAACCTTTGGAGAGGCAGGTGCCGCACACACCCGCCCGCCTCCTTTTTCATGACTGCGTCAAGGTCTGTAAAGATGCTTCCCGGCGCCCCAGCTCTAAGGACGCTCTTGACAACATCGACCTTGTGTTTCACAGTCTCGGCTTAGCCTCAGGGGGCAGCGGGAAGGGGAACCTAGTCATTCACCCCACTGTTGGCTCACACTGGTTCACGGTCCGGTTCTCATCCATGGGCATTTTGTCTGGTGATTCCAACTCACTCGCTGTTCTGCCTTCTTTCTGTGGCTGATTTCCAGGTGTACCCCCAACCCCCCCCACCACATCACGCACGTGCCTCCCACCGCACACCACCTGGGGGCTCGTGCAGACAGCGCCCGATCTTTGTTCCTGAAGCCCCTGGGGTTGGCTGGATCTCTGTCCCCCAGCGAGCACCCCGCCTTGTCCATTGAGTGCACAGCGGCGACTACACATGCCGCAGTTCTGAACCCGGGGTCCCTGGCCACCTCGTGCCTGCTTCCTCAGTTTCTCAAGATGCCGAGTCCCCCCAATACCAGTTCTTCCAGCAAGGCTTCCAACTACAGCTGCCTCCTGGCACTTCTTACTTAGGCTCCATACAGAGGAGGTTTAGAGTGTCTCTGGGGCACCCCCAGGAATCCAGAGCCAGCTCCCACCCCAAAGCCAGCAAACTCACGGAGGGGGGAGGGACCCTGCCGTGAAGGGGTGGGGTGGGGGTAAGGGGAGTGTCTTTTGCTACGTTTCCTCAGTTCCTTCCTGGTACAAAGCCCCAACCCCACTCCAAACCACTGTCCAGGGAAGGCATGCGACGCTGGCGGAGACCAAAAAAAAACCCGAGGCTTCCAGAAACTTCCACATAAGGGAACGGCACTAGGGGGGAGCTGTTGCCAGCCAGCGCTGGGGAGAAACTTGGAGAGACGCTGGGACTTGAAAGGCAGAAATGGCCCTGAACTCTGCCGGACTTGGCTTTTAAAAAAGAACCTTGCCACTCATTAACTGGCCCCCAAATCCGCTAAGTGGGGGAGGGGGGGGGGAGATGACTAAATGAGCTCATTAAATCCGGAAGAAGAGAAGACCCAGGGGCATAACTAGGGAACTTTCCAGAATCCACTTATAGAAAGAAGTGAATGCGGGACTTCATTAGATCCTGTGGCCTAATTGCGGGGGGCAGAGCTCTGTAAGGCTGCTCCATTGCAACTCTGTACCAGGCCCTAGATACTTGCTCTGTGGCCACCAGTGGCCTCTGTGGTTTACCGACCAAGTGTCTCTGAGCAAACTCACAGGCAATCGGAAGAGAACAGGAGCATAGCGAGCTACAGACAGAATTAGGATTTCAACCAGACTGTGGGTCGAACCAGCGGCCTGGGGTCATCCCGCATCTTTCTGCACCCATCTTACCACCCGCTTACTGTGCACCGTCCCCGAGGTCTTGCGCCTGCCTTGTGGCTGGGGCTCTGCTGACTGGTCCAGACTCGGGCTTCTGGCCCCAGCTTCACCCTAAGTCCCTTTTGGTTTGGGGGGGAGGTAGGTTCTGCAAGCCGCTCTTAAGAGCGCCTTGTTCTTTTGGGCTTTGTCTCCTTTCTTTTTATTATAGCTTTCTAAGCCTACAGAGCGGTAGGCTTCTCTCAGACAGTGGCGCACACACATATCATTTTTCCACCACCATGGGTTTTGCTCCAGCCCTGAATTCCCAGGGGCGCGCTACGACAAGATGATGTGTGTGTGACCCACACGAGCGCAAAGCGATTGTTTACCCAAACTTGAAACCTCCCAAGGAAACCATCCCCAGCTATCTTCTCTCCACCCTCCTGAGATGTGGGAACACATCTCTGACGAAGCCGCAGATAACCACGGGGGAGAATGTATGCTTGGGGTGTCAGGATCCTAAACCTCAGCTCTGCTAGGAACTGGCCGTGTGTGTCTCTAAACTGCCTGCGTTACCTCCCTGAATTGCACTTTTCTGGCCCATCCATGGGGGTTTAAAAATATCCGTCAAGTAAAGCTGTCGTGTCTAACCTACAGAGAGGGCCTGTCTGCCCGGCTGACACCATTCTACACTGTGTCTTCTGTTCCCTTGAATCACAGGCTGGCCGCTTCTCCGTGAGGGGGGGCTGCGGCTCTGCCCCTGGCCTGGCAGGGACTCCCTTGTGACTTCCACCCAGGCCACATAGACTCTGGGTTCCTGGTGCGGGGTCTCCGTGGGGTTCGCCCTCGGCTTCTGGATGCCTTAAAAGGAAAAACAAATCTGTCATGCACGAACAAACCTTGGGAATCTAAGTTCCTTCCGCACCAGTCAGCAGGGTCAGATGACCACAGGGTTTCAAAAGCTCCCAGAGAGAGGTCTGCTCTCAAGGTCAAAGCCGCAGATTGCTCTAGATCTTTAACACGTGTTAGACAGTTTTTTTTTTTTTAACTCTGCAGAGGCGTGGAGATTTACAAGAGGCGTGGCTCGCTGAAGATTAAACATGAAATCTGCAGGCCCCTTCTCTGGTGAGAAAAGTGTTCGATGGTTGTAGAACTGCGTTGGCAGCTGAGGGGTGGGGGGGGCGGGCCCCCGGGGGCACCTCCTTTCAAAAGTGCCGTAGATATCCGCCACCAAGAGAGGTGATCTCAGGCCTCCCGGGATCAGTTGGCACCTGGATGGCGGCTGTGGCTCAGCTGAGCTGCAAACCTCGTGAGCTCAAGTGGGGGTCACTCCTGGCCGGGGTTACCCCCGAGGGAACCGGGTCATTATCCCGAGCACACAGGGACAAAAGCAGCTTTGTGCACGGTCCATGGGGCCGCGCGGCAGCGCCACCGCGCGGCTCCCCGCGGTACTGCGCCGGGAGGGGCTCGCAGGTCTGGAGCTTGTTCGGAGCCCAGCGAGCTGGAGGCTGAGCCCCACCATGGCAGAGTCACGTCCCCCCCCATCTGCCCGCCCCGCGTGTGAGCGACCCTTGCCACCCCCGTGCGCCTTCCGGAGGCCCCAACCTTAAAACGAACAGAGTGAAATACAGAGAGGAGCTGGTAGACTTCCAGGGTCCTGACCCCAAGGACACGGTGGGTTCATGAAATGCGAGAGGGGAGGGGGGTTCTAAACTGATCCTCCCTTCGTGCCAGCCCCCCCTTTCCATGGTGACAGACCTACCGAGGACATTTGTCCTGTCTTGATTCCAACCCAGGCACGTGGAGGGCTGCGCAGAAGACCCTTTACGGATGAACGCACCGGGGTGCCCCGTTGGACCACGCGGGCTGAAGCGGAGGAGGAGGGGCGGTTGGGGGAGCAGCCAGAGCTTTTGCACTGTGCTTTGCAAACCGGGGTGCAGGAAGCAGGCGCCAGACTCGAAGCAGTGACAGCCAAGGTGTCTGCGCAGCAGAAGTTGCCGAGTTCCTTAGAGCACCGAAGAGGGTTTCCAGGACCACGAAGAGGTGGGAGAGCCAGGCTGAGAGCAGAATGAGGGGACCGCAGGGTGCCCCCCAACAGTGAAATCTGGTACGAAGCCTACTTATTAAATGAGGGCGGGGGGGGGGGGCACACGGTGGAGGCCAGACTTGCCTTTGGCACAGGTCTCTACCCCCGACTCCTCCCCCTTCCCCCCAGAGGTCACCTCCAGCCAAGTCGACAAACTCCTTCAGCAGAGACACTAGCTGGGAACTGAGAATCTGCTCCCCCCCCCAAAAAAAAACCCGGTTCTGGTGTCCCCTCTGAGCACATGGGAGGGACACAGCTGAGTTTATTACCCACGCTGGGCTTTCTCATTGACCCCAGTGAGACCCCTGCGATGGACAGACAGGATAGGCCGGAAGACTTGGTCACCTGCTTGATGATCCATGTCGGGAGGTGGTAGAGCTCGTAAGAGGGGTCTGGTGAGATAGCTCAGTGGGGAAGGCTCACAAACCTGGAGACCTGAGTTCCAAGTCCTGGGAGCCCACATGACAGAAGGAGGCAATTGACTTCTAAAAGTGTCCTCTGAGCTCCACCCTTGTGTCGTGGCTTGCATGTGTGTATGTCTCTTCTTGCTTTTTTCTGTGTGTCTTTATCTTGCACACACACACACACACACACACACACACACACGGACCCACACACCCCACAGTCCCTTTGACACACACTTCCTGCCATGATGTTCTACTTTAGCACAACGCCCGAAGCAACGCGGCCAAGTCATCGTTGACAGAAGCATTGGAAACCAACAGCCAAGACCCTTCCCCGCCTTTATCTTTTTTCCTGCATATTTTTCTTTTACTGACAACTTGAATTCTTCTAATTTTTCTCCTTTGTTTCTAGTCTTTTAACCTCATGAATTTGTATCGTTTTCACCTCTCCTTACCCATTGCCAATGCCCTGCTATTTTGTTCTTATTTGCTTGCTAATCTTTCTGAGGCGCGTAGCCCAGGCTAGCCTGGAACTCGCTATGTAGTTGAGATGACTTTGAACTTCTGGTCCTCCCGCCCCCACCTCCTCCTGCCCCCTCCTCCCAAGTGCAGGATTGCAAGCATCCACGTGTATCCATTTTGATGCCATGTTGGGGATCAAACCAGGGGCTCATGCACGCTCAACAAGCCCTCTCTTAACTGAGCTACAGCTCCGCCCCCCCAACTCCTCCATGTTTTTACTGGGGCTCAGAGAAGGGTTAGGGAGTGGGGGTTCGTCCTATCTATGGGTATAAAGTTCTATCTCAAAGCCAACGTTCTGTTTTGCTCAAGGCTGCACTTCACCTGAGGATCTACCCATGATGCCCTTCTCCTGGGGAGGGCGACAGTTTCTGCTCCCGAGGTATCCCAAAGGCCGCTTCAGCTCCGTGATGTCACCACGCAGGAGTTCCTACCCTGCCCGGTTCCAGAAGCTGTGTCTGCTCACTGGTTCTGCTCACAGAACACCCCTGTCCGCTTCCCAAATTGCCAAGTCCACAGTGAACCACCTCTAAGAAAGAAAGACTGGGGCTGAGATGGACAGCGGGTTACTGCTGGCCCCATCTGTCCTTGGCCGTCTCTTTCTCTGCCACATTCCCAGCTCAGCTCGGCGCCAGTTCCAAGTTGCTCATTCAGTGGCCTAAATGTGCCTCCCCAGGGCCCAGTCAGGCGAGGCGTGAGCAGCCCCTGATCTAACTTGGCACACATTGCCCGGATGCTGAATGCTCACTCATGCTGGAGGGCGACGGTGACATCTTATCAGGGTGACATACAGGGGCTACGCTGATGCACAGAAGAAAGGTCTAGAAACACAGAAAGCAAAAACCAGAAATCAAAAAGTTCGGTAAAGCTCAAAGATTATATGTGTGTGTGTGCACATGTGTGTGTGTTTGTGTGCATGTGCGTGTGTATTTGCATGTAGGTGTGCACATGCACATGAGAATGTGTGTCAGAGGCACTGAGACGTGGAGCTCGAGGGTGATTTGGGAATCATTCTGCATGGATCTTTCTCCTTGTTGCTTTGCTCTGGGGTTTCTCAGGGCCAGAATTTTTACGTGGGATCTGGAATCTGAACTCAGGTCTTTGGCTTTTGAGGCAAGGGGTTTAACCTGTGAACCAGCTCCCCCCATCCTTAAACCAAACCTTGAGATACAGTTGGCCACCTTCATGGGTGACAGAAAATAGGGTCTTGATAAGTATGACCTGCGATGAACTAGTCAGACACACACACGTACACATGCACACACATGCACGCATATGTGAATACACACAGACTTGTCTCGCTTTCTTCTCTTTGGGGGCCCCTGTCTGTGTTTAGCCGCCATCCAGAGCATTCTCCCTACCCACCATTGCCCCCTTTACACTAATTAATAATCACTGCTCTGTAGTGTACGGAACTTTTCATTTCAGGGAAGGGAGTGTGTTGGGAGGTGCTGCGGACTGGACCTTGTGCATGCTGGCGAGCACATTCTCTACCACTGAGCTGCACCCCAAACACACAGTAATTCTCATTTGCATAGCAAAGCTGTTTATTTGGTCATTTCTCTAAGCATTGGACGCCACCAGCTGGACACTGTGAACGCTTCAAAGCCACTGGACAGCAAGTTAGACTTGCTACGTTTATCACTTAGCTCCTGACTTTGGATAAAGCAGTGACCACAGCTACCATCGGCCCAATCAAGAGAGGCACAGACGACTCCCCCAATGCGCTTCCTAACATTTACGGAAGGGGGTGACTGTATGTGATGA
>JALPQD010000708.1:568488-693488 GCA_023101885.1 Typhlomys cinereus | reverse complement strand
GGAAGGGTGGGGCTCATCCACCCCAAGGTCCACCCCCTGTGACCGCTTTCCTCCAGCCAAGCTCCTCCTCTCAAAGGTGCCAGCACGTGAAACTGCGGGGGACACATTTCAAATCATGACAACAACCAAGCCGTCCTCTGCTCCGGTTCAGTCTTCGCTGATTTAGCTGGTTCAATGCATTTTCTCTCTTATTAAAAGATTATCGGCATTTGGGGATGTAGCCAGTTTTAGAGCTCTCTAGTATGTGCTGGGAGCCTGGTCTTGGTCCCCAGCCCCCCCCCCCCCCACCTTGCAGGCTTGTTATTTAACCTTTTTTTTTTTTTTTTGTTAAATGTTAAAAATAACATTGTTTTCAGTACTGTTGCTTTTAAAAATGTCTGACAGTTTTATTCATGAACACAATGAATTTAAGTCATTTCACCCCATATGGTCCAGTCTGATACCTCCATCTCCCACTGAAAACCTTCATCTCAGCCAGTCTCCCTTTTATCTTCATGGTGTGTGTGTGTGTGTGTGTGTGTGTGTGTGTGTGTGTGTGTATCAAAGGGCGCTGTGTGTCCCTGTGGAGGATCAAGAGTGACTTTGGGAATCATCCTGGCTTGCTTCTATCTCCTTCTTGCTTGGCTCTGGGATTTCTCAGACTCTTCCCACCAGGCCAGAAGTTCAGGCCACTGCCTGACATTTTTATGTGGGACCTGGGATCTGAACTCAGGACTTTTTTGCTTGGGAGACAAAGTCTTAACCCCTGAGCCATCTCTTCAGCCCAGAACAAGAGGGATTTTAAAAGAAGCAAAGAAGGGTGTTCTCAAATGAAGACTGAAGGCGCATGCTCTGTGGCGCTCGGTCCTAACGCTGATCCACACCCTACCACGGTTTGGATGAAGTGGCAGGTTTTGTTCAAGAACCTCCCGGAGATCGGAAACAACAATCTCTTTCAGACACTGGAGGCGCAGTGTTTAGAATTCTGGGGACGGAGACTGGGCCTCTCTGTCACTGCAAACGTTAGGAGAGCCTGGATCCCACAAATCACCTGGAATCCAGCACCATTGCTTTGCCTTTCTGTGTCAAAGGAGCAATTGGGTTTCTCTGTTGCGGCTGCTAGTCATGGCCTTGCCCAGAACAGATCCACTCCCGAGGGCTGCCGAGTTCTGCTTCAACTGGGCCAAATGGTAGCACCGGCGAAAGCTGGACTGAAGACCTCTAAAACCAAGAAACAAACATTTCTCCCTTTAAATGGATTTCCTCGGCTATTTTATCGACCCAGATAGAAAGCTGACTCTCTCAATAAAGCTTTGTTTTTTTTTTCCCAGACGCTAACTATGTGAAGCTGGGGCTAAGCTGCGTCAGCTGCATGGAGTTGATCCCTTTATAGTATACACATGTATCAAATCGCAGTGCAGACTGTGTGCTGTAATAAACCTTTTATCGTTCAGTCACACCTCAATAAAGCTAGACCCAAAGAATTTACTGCGATTCACTGCTCGACCAAAGGAATCTACTAACGCGTTACTTCAGTTTTATTTGCAAGTTTTATTGGGTGCTAGGTACTAAAGTGGGCACAGAAGACGTTATCCTGAGCCAAACAGACAGAATTCCCCACATCCCAGTAACTTACTGTGGTGGGGAGGGGGGTCTGCCTAGAAACACTTCATTCGCTTGGCGGGACCCACGCTCCTAAATGATTCAAGTCCTGGAATGAGCCGATGCTCCTGTGGTCTGTCTTTCTCTGGGAAAATGTTGGGTGGAATGAGCCCAAACTGCTTGCTCTTCAGGCTAAGAGGAGGCCAGGTGGCCAAGGGAGCTGGTAAGCAGAAGCGTGGGAGGACACAGTGACGTGAGATCCTCTAAGTGATTCTGCGAGACCCCACGGAGCTGGTCCTCCGTCCCTGGAAGACTGAGATGCAGAAATAACTCGGGGACGTCTGATCACGTGTCTCCTGTGAAGGTCTGTCACTACTGAGCTTTCTCACCTACAGGACAGCTGGTAACTAGAGCAGAGGCCAAGTTATTCTGAGCAAAAAGAAAGATCGTCACAATCACCAGGGACAATTATTCCGTCTCTCCTCTTCTTTCAGGGTCTTGGAGCGGGTAGAGCAGATAAAATTTTGCTAATGTGACATGTTGAAACGTTGGTTGCGGGGTTCTCTAACTTTTTTTCTGTTTCTTTCATGTATATGTGTATAGCGATGTGTGTTTGTGTTTGCATGTGGTTGTATGTACATGACTACACTTGAGTGTGTGTGTGTAGGCCCAAAGGTGAGATCAGAAACCATCTTTGATTGCTCTTCCATCTTATAGCCAAAGGCACTTCCTCCCCTTGTACTTTGAGAGAGAGAGAGAGAGAGAGAGAGAGAGAGAGAGAGAGAGCGAGAGCGCAAAGAGGTCAGGGATCAACTTCAGAATTTCTTTCTTTCTTACATGTGTTCCTGGGCATGGCGCTCAGGTACCAGGTTTGCAGTAGGCATCTTTGCTCCCTGTCCTGACTTTATATCTTAATGGAAGACCAAATACTAATGTCGCAGTTGTGCAGGTAAGTAAAGACAGCAGGTGGAGCTTCAGTGGCTGGTGGAAAGTGCCTGGTGGAAACAGGAGTCTATGTGGGGGTTTTAATCTGGGCGAGGCTGACCTGGGGAAGCGAAGCTAAGGACTGGTCCAGAGATGGGCTGTAGTTGAGGAGGAGGCCCTTGGTTCAAGCCCTATTACTGTTAAAAAAAAAAAAAAAAAAAAAAGAAAACTATGACCTAAGTTTGTATATACAATAGCTTAATGTGGTTACATAGAATAAATCAACAAGAGTTGATTCGGACTGAAGGACAGAACTTTCTGGGCTGTGAGAATATATACGTGTGTGTGTGTGTCCTGTGGAGGGATAGAACTTGGCACATTACAGGAAACAGGAAGCTAGTATACTTTTTTCTGAATACTAAAACTATGGGATCTGTTTTGTCCCATAGCAGCCACCGTCCTGGAGCAGGCGTCTATTGCCAGGTCGCACGGACTTCTGGGAGTTGTAGTTCGGCCCCGCGCGCGCAGGCATGGCGGCCTGCCTGGTAGAGGGTCGCGCGGTGGCCACGAGCCTGGTCCGGAGCGTCCGAGCGACGGGGCCGCGGCTCGCGGCGCCGCTGTCCGTCGCCCGCGGTGAGTGGATCGGGAGGAGCCGGGCGGGCTGGGGCGGGGGGCGCGGGCTGCGCGGACCTCCGCTGACCTCCGCGTCCTCCGCAGGCGACGGCGCGGGCCCGGGGCGGCCGTACAGCACCGGGCCGTCGGAGCCCCGCGCGTTCCAGCCGCCGCGGAAGCCGGTGATCGAGGACCGGCGCCGGCCCCCGAGCGCCGAGAGGAGGTGAGGCTGCAGTGGGGGCCCGGAGCTGGGGACAGTGGGATCGCGCGGCTGCTGGCCCCCACCCTGGAGCCCCCGGGAGTCCTCCCCGCAGTGCTCCCCGAGCCAGCCTGGAGCCGCTTGGCAGCCTGCCCTGCCCGAGCCCCGAGGACGCGCGCCCCAAGCTCTCCTGTTGGCGAGCTGTCCTTGCACCTGCTGGCACCCCTCTTCGCCCGTCATGTCAGGTGCAAATCATCCGTCAAAACTCACCGGGTTTTAGGCGGCAGTTTCTAGCACATGCTGCTTTCACCAGTGCCAGAAATGTGCAAAGCGGTGTGGATTAACACAGCAAAACCAACCTTGCTTGCTCAAGGCAACGATTGGAGCCCTGGAAGGCCGCGGGCGTTTGGATGACCTGAGGGGTCAGACTTGGAGGAAAAAGTAAATACCAATTCAGGCCAAGCATGGTGCCCCGGGGCTGCAGGATTGCAGGAATTTGAGATCAGCTTGGTTCACATGGGGAGTTCTAGGCCATCTGAAGTTTTGCACAGAGACCTCAACTCTTTCCCTCTCCAAAAAAAAAAAAAAAAAAAAAAGACAACCCAGTTTTCAAAGGAAAAACCTAATATGATTATAGCCTTTCTGATGGTGTTGCAGGTTTCTGATTATATTCTCTTTGGGATTTAGAGAAAAACACAACGTTTTAACTATTGTGTTTTTTTGTTTGTTTTGTTTTTTTAAAGGGAGTTGGCTTGATCAGGAAATCAAGTGATTTGGAAAAATAGGTTCCTGTAGAGAGGTAGAAAATGTTTCTTTTTTTTTAAATTTTTTTTTTATTATTATTTATTCAACTGTGTGTATGTGCGCACGCGCGTGTCTGTGTGTGTCTGTGTGTGTGTAGAACCACGGACGAATTCGTGAACCACCATGGATGCCTCCACCTCCTTCCGCCCTGGGATTCACAAGCTCCGCCCTACCAGGACCAGAAGCACAGGCCGCCCCAGCTTCTGCCTGGCGTCTATACGTGGGATCTGGGATCCGAACTCGGGACCTTCCGCCTGCAAGGCGGAGGCTTAACCCCTGAGCCACCTCTCCAGCCCAGAAAATGTTTCTTAAAAGCTGAGGGTAATACTTTATTTAGTTAAGATGTCCCTTAACTAAGTAATTCTTCCTAGGTGTGCCTAAAAGCTCACTTTCAGTTGTTAAGTTGACACCTGTGACTAACCAGCACACTGTGCAAAGTGACCTTTAGTAGACATGATAACTATGAGTACCGTTTTATGAAGACTACAACCATACTGAGCTGGTATACATCGCATAAGCGTCTGTACATACAGAGCGTAAAGAAATGGAGAGGGGACATTTTCCGCTTTCACCCAAGCCTTACCTCTGGTGCTCAAGCTGATGTGTGTATACTTAGCAACGTGTGTAAACTTTGCCTGAGCACACAAACACCTATACCTAGAATCCAGCCTCGCTTTCCCTGACCACGAGCCTTGAAGGGCCGCGTTATAAAAGCAAAAAAACAGGCCAGGAAGATAGCGCAGTCTGTAGGGCGCCTGCTTGGAAACCCGGCGACCTGAGTTCAATCCCTGGAGGCCCACGTGATGGGAGGAAGGTGTCGTCTGACCCCCATGACATGCGTGTTCACCTTTCTCTCTGTCATTCTCAAAACACACACACGGCAGTGAAGCGCTGTAGTGCTTGGTCGTATGTGCAGAGGTTTCAGGAAGAACTACCTATTCGATTCCAGCATTACACTCAGTGCTGCTTTTCTTGGGTGCACAGGTATGGTGTGAATGTGGGAGGCAGTCTTTGCTTAGCTTTGACCTCTAGCTATCTGCGACACTTTCAAGAGGTTTGGGGGAATGCTGTGCACGTGTGAAGCACGGGACGCAGTCAGCAAAGGCTGCAGCAGAAGGCGGGTGTTTATCATGTGAACCCCGGTGAGTTTGAGTCTCTGAAGCAGCAGGTTGAGGCAAGGGAGGGGCGCCGCTGTTAGGATCCCAGCTCCAGCAGGTGCTTGGGGTTGCAAGCTCGCAGGACACCCGACGCACGCTCAGGAGTCGCTGGCTGAGCATCAGCAACAGGTGCAGGGAGAATCATTGTCGGAACAATGTTCGTTTCCTCTTTCAAGAGCGAGGAGTAAGCTGCACCCCTCGTTTCTCTGAACACCAGCGTTTAGTCCCTGCCAGTGGCCGGAGTTTTCTCTTATCTCTTTCCCACTCTCCCAGGTTCTTGAGTCCTGAGTTCATTCCTCCAAGGGGAAGAACAAACCCTCTGAAGTTTCAGGTCGAAAGAAAGGACATGCTGGAGAGGAGGAAAGTGCTGCACATCCCGGAGTTCTACGTAGGTCAGTGCCGGAGGGCGCGCCAGCGAGGGGTCAGGACCGACTGGGTGCTTCAACCAGTGGTCATACTGACAGCACTCTAGCTAGTGGTCAGTGTTGACTGGGTGCTTCAACCAGTGGTCATACTGACAGCACTCTAGCTAGTGGTCAGTGTTGACTGGGTGCTTCAGCCAGTGGTCAGTACTGACCAGGTGCTTCCATTGTGGTCATTAGCAGCTGGAGCTTCAGTTAGTGGCTGGAGGGATTGTGTTCTTGCCTAAGGCGTGTCCCCCGTGTGTCTGAGTTTTGCCCTTCAGAGGTACTGAGCCCCGCCATATTAGATTACGTAGGAAGAGATGTGGCAGGGATCTCGTTTATGTCCACGTCTCATTCGAAAGCCCACTTCTTGAATTTGTAGGAAGCATTCTGCGGGTTACCACGGCTGACCCCTACGCCAACGGGAAAACCAGCCAGTTTCTGGGGATCTGCATCCAGCGGTCGGGAAAAGGCCTGGGGGCCACTTTCACCCTCAGGAACACGATTGAGGGGCAAGGTAAGGCTGTGGAGTGCACGGATTTGCATTTGCTGCTTGAAGTGCTGCTGGGCTCTGCCTGCTCTGGAAGACTCTGACGGGAAGGGACTTGCTGGGCTGGGCCGGTCGCTGCGCCTTGAAGCCAGCGAGGAGGCGGCTTGAGGCAAGCAGAGCACGGACGAGTTCAAGACCAGCCTGGGCCACACAGCGAGACTGTAGCCAAAGATCTGCAAGGGTAGATCCCAAGCAGGGTCGAGTTAGTCCTTTGCTTTCATCACTAGCAGATTCTTGTTTTGGGGGCAGGGTCTTGCAATGTAGCCTTGGTTGGTCTAGAACTCGGTGTGCAAACCCAGCTGTTTTGAGCTTTGGCAGCCCTCCTGCCCCTGCCTCGTGCCAAGGTTGAGGCGGGCACGCGCCGTCAGCCCGTGGAATGCCCTGTGTAGGAGCACGTACCCACGGCGCACTGAGATCGACATTGTGACCTCTTCACATCCCCTCCCGGTGTCCCTTCATAACCCCGGAACCCCATTCATTCTCGTTCGCACAGCGGGCGACGAGTCGGCTGCCTCCAAAGCGTAATTATCCCTCAGGTCGGACTGTCCTCTCCTGTCTGCGTCTGTTCAGAACCAACTAACCACATAACCAACCAAACCAAAACAAAAGTCAACCACTCATCCAACCAGCAGGTGGCAATGAGACCAGGAAGTGCCTATTTCTGCCTGTGGTTGCGGCGCCTGGCGTCCCGTCCTGGCGTTCTGACGTGGGTACCCGCATCCTAATGCAGATGCAGACGTTGCTTCAGGATCAGGAGCTGACGCGCAGGTCAGGGCCGGCTGGCAGGGCTGCGTCTGGCCAGGATGACGTCTTGCTGCTTGTTTCTCGTGGGGTTTGGAGGGGAACATTCAGAACAGCTTCTGCCTGCCTCACAGTGTTCCTGCCAGTAGGACCCCTTTTTAAACCTCCACCATGGCAGGGTTTTAGTACCCAAGGGCCTTTTGCTTTCCTTCCTTCCTTCTGAGCGCATCTCCGTGCGTTACCCATGCTGGTTTAAAGTTGTGGGTTCAGGTCTGTCGCCGGCTTTAGCGGTAGCTGGGTCCGCGGTGAGCCGCTCCGCTTCGCTCTGCTGTTCTTTGCTTGGCATGTCGTGGCATGTCGTGGCATGTCGTCCTCAACCCTGCGCCATCACTCAGGTCACGTGTCACCTTCTGGGGACTCGGTCCCTGGCTGGACTGAGCTTGGCCTCCGGGTCTCATTGCCAGCTGCTGGCTGGTGGTTTGGTTTGGTTTGGCTACTAGGCTGGTCTCTTGCCGGGGTGGTCAGTTCACTTGCTTGGCTGCTTGGCTTGGCTTGGCTTGGCTTTGCCACTAGCCGCTGTGCCACGTGATGAGGATCGTCCTCACCGGGTTCCCCCGTCGGCCTCACCCAGAGCCAGGCTGGAAAGACGCGCACTGGCCGGAAGCCCTGTGGCGAACACTCGCAAACTTGGGCGGCATTTGGATTTGTCTGGCTATTAGTTTAGGATTCTCTTGCCTTAAAGCGCTATGTTTAAAGCCACTTGTGGCCGGCTTTACTCAGAGGGCCCCAGCGTATTTAAAACAAAACAAAACCAAGTCCGCCATCCTTTGCAGGAGCTGTAGAACTTGAAATTTAAAATCTCACCTGGGCTTTCTACGCCGTGGAGGTAGCGGTTGGCAGAGTTTAACAGAGAATCGTGGCAGCACTGGGCATCGTAGCTGATGTGCTCCCGTGTTGCCAGGAGGCATCTTTTTTTTTTTTATTTTTATTCAACTGTGCATGTGCATATGCGTGTGTGTGTGTGTGTGTGTGTGTGTGTGTAGAACCACAGGTGAATTTGGGAACCACCATGGACGCCTTCACCTCCTCATTGTTTACTCTGCCCTGGGAGTCACAGGCTCTGCCCTACCAGGACCAGAAACGCAGGCCGCCCCCACTTCCGCCAGGCGTCTATACGTAGGACCTGGGATCCGAACTCAGGACCTTCCGCCTGCAAGGCAGAGGCTTAACCCCTGAGCCACCTCTCCAGCCCCAGGAGGCATCTTTAGGCTTCGTTCTGACCCACTCTCCCTTTTCTAGTCTGGGGTCCTTTCATCTCTCTAAACAGGTCTTGGCTCACACTTGTTCAGCGATTTTAATCTTACAAGTCACAGGCAGGGCCGCGTTCTGGTTCCCACGCGCCAGCTTCCACTGGACGCGCTTCTGAGTGGCGGAGGGTTTGCGGGGTCTTAACTCCAAACGCTTCCGAGCATCTGCGGCTCTGCAGGGTCTGGACTCTGGACACTTCCCTGAGTGGCGACAGTCGGCGGGGCTGGACTCGGGCCGCGCCCACGAGATGTGCTGTCCTTGCAGGCGTGGAGATCTGCTTCGAACTCTACAACCCTCGAGTCCAGGAGATCCAGGTGGTCCGGCTGGAGAAGCGGCTGGACGAGAGCTTGCTGTACCTGCGCGACGCCCTCCCCGAGTACAGCACCTTCGACGTGAACATGCGGCCCGTGGCCCTCGACGCCAGCCAGGAGGTTCCAGTCAACGAGGTGGGTGGGGTGGCTTCGGGCCCGGCCAGCGCCGCGCCTGGCAGCGCCTCTGCCGCGCCTGGTCGCCTGATGTTCTTTCATCTGGTTTCGCAGCTGAAGGTGAAAATGAAGCCCAAGCCTTGGAGCAAACGCTGGGAGCGGCCGTACTTCAACATTAAAGGGATCCGCTTCGACCTGGCGCTGACCGAGGAGCAGAGGAAGGACGCGCAGAGGTGGAGCCAGCCGTGGCTGGAGTTCGACATGATGAGGGAGTATGACACCTCCAAAATCGAAGCTGCCATATGGAAGGAGGTGGAGGCGTCGAAGCAGGCCTGAGGCCAGCTGTCCGTCGGGGTGGGCATGGTGGCTGGATTTGTAAGAATGAACGAAGCGTTTCGTACTTTGTTAGTTTTCTTTTTATTTTTTAAGCATGAAACTTGCACCTCAGTTTGTTAACGTGGAAGGAGAAATGTCCAGGTCAGCACTGCCTGGAGACCGAGCCAGACCCGCAGTGGGATCTGCGCACACGGACAGGGCGGGGCTCCGATGTGAGCTGCCCAGATAGTGTGATGTAGAGTGACATTAGAGGACGCTGGACAACGTGTCCTCTGACCCACACATGTGCCAGGGTGTGCATGTGGTGCACACAGCATTGAGTGTAAACACGTAGAAAATGATAAAGGAACGCCGTGCACGCTGTCACACGCAGGCAGCACGAACATGTCCTCTCTGAGCTGAGCCGCGTCAAGTACACGCAGCTTCCGAGGCTGAGGTCGCGTCCCCTTGGCTCTTGCTGCAGTTGCTTGGCTCCTGGGGGGGGGGCGGCAGCGGCCGCGCCTCAGTCCTTGTAGACATTCCTAAGCCATTAGCAGGTAGAGAGGGGTCTCCACACGAAGGTGGTGGTCGTGGACGCCACTGTCAGGAAGCTCATTCTGCGCTACTCAGAAGACGCCATGAAACCTGCCAGGGCATGACGCGCGCGGCGGCGGGTGCCCAGCACGTGGTGTGGGCGGGGCGGCGGGTGCCCAGCTGTCCAGCACGTGGCGGGGGCGGTGGGTGTCCTGCTTGCACCGCTGTGCCTTCTGCTGTGGGATTTCCACCACGATGAACTAACCCCCTTCCAATAGGAAGCCAAATAAATCTCCCTTTCTATCTCTCGTTCTGCCTGGTTCTGATAGTTCTCGTGTTTGCCACCACATGACAGCAAGAGCAGAATCTCTGCAGGGTTGAAGAGATTCCTGCAGCTGGCCGGATCCGCAGGCACGGCGCAGCACCCACCCTGTGACACGCACGCACCCCACCCACGCAAGAACGAAGTAAACAACTTTAATAAAACATCCAAAATTCAGGACAATTACCAAACATACGATGATACCATTACGAGTTTCACATGCAAGTTTACGTACATGTGCACGTGCTTTTGTAAAGTGTCTGAAAAGAAAACTTCAGCATGAAACTTGCATGTGGGATCTTAGATTCTTCACAGCAGCAGGATGAACTTTCTGGATGAGATTCTTACACAGTCTGCGACGAGCAGCCCAGTGTGAAGTTAAAACCCGTCTTCGCTGTAGTGTCGCCAGATAGATAAATCCAGCTCCTGATGATAAAACGCCACATACTCAAAACCTAGAATGTAATCAAAAATTCTCCAGGCAACAACTGGCAAAATATATTTTTAGCACTGCCCTTCAGTAACTTAAACTCATGAAAATTACTAATAAACTCATTTTGAAAAATTTCCTCCTAAATTTTCTTGCCAGAAGTTTTATTAGTTAGAGAAAAATGTTTTATCACATGTTCTCAGTGTCTGAAATTTAATCAGTGCTCTTTTTACTTTTACTAATAGATCAAAAAGAGCCTAACTTGTTAACAGTTTAATATCACAAAAAAACTTACACAAAATAGAAAAACGGCAAATGTGAAAATCTATTAATATTTGACAAATGATAACAAAAAGGTGATTATTTTTAATGTAAAAGTCTTACAAACCTGTACAAACAGGTGAATATTTTAAAAATCGCTACAAATACCAAAGCAACACGTCTGTTCTCCAGCAGACAAAATAATTAAGGTTCTTTCCCAAAATTGTTGAAGTTGCAATGAATTTTAAAAACTGATAAATCTTGCTAGTGGGACCTGCACTCTCATTACACTGTGATGTAACCAACTACTGCACAGGTCTGAAAGACCGTATGTTGTAAGATGTCTTGGCCACTTAATAATTAACAAGTAATTTAATTGTCTCTAATTAACATACTCGTTAAAAGAGGAGTTCAAGAAAACGGAAGCTGAAGCCAGTCTTGTGGCCCTGGCCACATCCTTAGCTCCCTGATCTGGAAGGCCGAGTGCAGAGGTCCCTCCTGCTTGCGTCTAAGTCCTTCGACAGGGCGGCATGGGAGGGAGGTGGAGGGTGGCCTTTCACCAGCCCGAAGGGAGGAGAGGAAGAGGAGAGGAAGAGGAGGAGAGGAGGAGAGGAGGGGAGGGAGTCCCGCTAAGTCCTGCCCTCTCAGCGGGAGGGAGGGCAGCAGCTGCGCCCAGCAAAGGCGGAGCATTCTCTCACACGTACACGTCACGGCACGGGTGTGGAGGTCCGAGGTCGGTTCCCTCCTGTCGTCACGTAGGTTCCAGGGACCGAGCTTGGGTCACTGGGCTTGGCACCTCCAGTGCTTTCACCGGAGCATCTGGGTAGCACAGCCTCTGTCAGGTCTCACAGGCTCACCGAGCGCCTCCCGCAGCTCCCCGCAGCTCCCCGGCCTCCTGGATGCGGGCCTTCAGCTGCTCCAGCCCGCGCTCTCCTGCGAAGGCCTCCGCGTGACTCAGAGCTTTGATTTTCACGAGAATAAGAATTACTTCATCAACTTCATTCCTGAAACACAAAAGAAACACCCGCTTATTTACCTCCTTAGAAATGCAGTATTTTGGCCAAAAAGATGCTCAGGGATTAAGCCTCTGCCTCAAAAGCAGAAGGTCCTGAGTTTGCCCCCTGTAAAAACGCCAGGGGGAAATGGTGGCTGCTAGTACTTCCGGCCCTGGAAGGCGGAGCCTGGGGAAACTCCAGACAAAGCAAAAAGGGGGTAGGAGCAATCCAGGTGATTCCTGAAGTCGCCCTTGGGCTTCCTCAGGGACACAGTGTCCTCTGACACACACACACACACACAAATAAAAATTAAAAAACAAAAACGTGTCAGGGCTGTGGGTGTAGCCCCGTGCTGGAATGTGCACTTGGCACGCCCCAGGCCCAGGTTTGAGCTAACTGACTTCTGGTGGTGTTTTAACATGACAATCTGTTTTACACATTATGTCCCTGAGAGGCTGAGGGGGGACACACACCTCCACGTGTGTAAGTACCTTCTGTAACACTGGCGTGACCCCAAAATAGCCCAAAGACGCATTTCTTAGCAAGATCCCTGTCGCTGCCCAGCGCGGCCCACTCACGAGGCGGCAGCCGTGAAGGACTGCGGGGAGGAGCGCGCCTGCAGCTGCGCAGTGCGGGCCGCCGGCAGCCCTGTGGCCTCCCCGCGGTGCTCCCAGCCCCAGCTTTGGTCTGAAGCACCGAGCGGCTCCCAGAGCATGTGCTTCTCGGAGCATCTGCTGCTGCGAGCGGGAACCCTGAACAGGAGAAAACAACAGGCGGCAGATCCCGGCTCACCAAGGGCTGGTCTGTAAAAATGACCGAT
Organism: Typhlomys cinereus; assembly: GCA_023101885.1. Lineage (NCBI taxonomy): Eukaryota > Metazoa > Chordata > Mammalia > Rodentia > Platacanthomyidae > Typhlomys > Typhlomys cinereus. Next base: position 681,106 of record JALPQD010000708.1, on the reverse strand, counting down.
AGAAATGCATTTAAAAAAGACACGAGGGCCCCTGCTTGTGAGCAGAGCTCAATTACTAGGCTGCATCCCCAGCCCACACACAAAAACAGATTTTTGATTTACAGTTTTCACTCTAAATTCCCGTGGGGAGTTTTTCTGAAGCACTTATTCTGGAAGAGATTCACACCTGAAAGCCATTCCAGAGGTAACCATGAAAACGTCTACTTTACGGTCCTCAAGTTACACAGGGTTATTGTTTGTGGGATGGTCCAGCTGCCCTGTGACGTGCCGTGTGACGACACCTCATCCTTCCTCTCCCCCCACGTGTGGGGTAGGGGGCACCACACCCGTTTACAAGGTGCGGGGTTCGAGCCCGGGCTGGGCAAGCCCTCTATCAAGTGGTCAGCATCCCCAGCCCAGACTCTTCAGACCGCCGCGAAAGAAGCCGTCTTTGCAGAGGTGGCGACAGCACACCGCACCCTTCACCAGGCCCACGGAGGCGAAGAGTGCGCTCTACCTGAGTTCCCTTGCGGACAATCCATGTGCGGTCTGCAAGAGAAACTGAACGAAGCTTTCTAGCTGGGGAATTGACGTCTTCACAGCGGAATTCTCAAACCACTTTTCTGGTAGAGATGCTGCCACCTGTCAATCAAAACATACAGGTTACATAGCAACAGCAAAAAAAAAAATTGAAAAACTGTTCTTATTAATGTGAATAAAGCATTTTTCATGAAATATGGCCTTAGTTTTCAATGCTAGGAGCTTATTACAAAAACGTTCCTCAGCGGTCCTTGCTGGGTCTCTGCTGCACTTTCGGACCCCATGACATCACATCTGGCTCTGCAGACACCAGAGCCTGGCCCCAGACACCCGCTGCCAGCGCGGCTCAAGGGCGAGTGCAGGCGGGGTCTTCTCGGAGAACCAGGTGGCCCGGGACACAGCCCACCACACGGCCAGGGATGAGGAGTCGGCGCACACAGTGACAGAAACTAACGGTGCTTTGATGTACAACGGAACATTTCACAGCGGCCAAGTGTGTCAGCCCAGCGCACCTCTTGCTCCTCAGGGAGAACAGAAGCGTCTTCCTCGTCATGACTTGGGAAGCTTTGCTGAAGTCAGAAGAATGCTAAAAGCCAAGCAATGGTCCAGGCAGCAAAAAGCAGGAAAACTAGGGGACCCGGATCACGCTAAGGCTCCTGGCAGCCACGCGACTTCATTGCAGCTGGCGAGGTCACAGCAGCAGTTAGAAAGAAAACTGGGGGGAAGTTAAAACACACAGGGGATATCTTGTAAAACGGGAACGAAAGACCTGGAAGCTTCACAAACCAGCTCTGGTTCCTGGATCGGCACGGAGGCCGACACGGTAATCATGGTACCTGGAGCCCGAGACAGGGGACAAGAGCAGGGCTGGGGGCTCTCGGGCTGTGGCTATGTTTGCACCGCGTGCTTCGGACACACGAGGCCTTGATCTGCTAACTGCATCTTCAGCGGAACCACCAAATCAACAAAGCCAAGAAAATGAAGTTTAGGGAAGAGAACCAGTCAGTACGCTTCTGTTAACTGCTGAGAAAAAACGCAGCCGTACTGTGGCCACCTGCAGCAGAGTGGCCTACGAGCCTGTCATGGCTGGGCACAGGTGTCAACGTGACCATTGAGGGTTTGAGCTCTGGGCACATTTGTAGAGAATTAGTGGTTGGGTGAAACCCAGAGCAAACCTGCAGGAGACTGTCTAGCTGATGGGGAAGGCCCAGCCTATCATGGTGGGACTAGGCCCTGAACAGATGAATGAAATACTGAGGGCTGGTTGAGAGAGTCGGCATCCTTCTATCTATACACTTGGCCAGACATGCTGGTCTGGCAAGTAAGGATCATCCATCTCTCAGCTGTTATGTGGTGATGCTGTGGCCAGTTCCCTCGGCCCTGGGGTTGGTGTGTGCTCTCCTGTCAAGCTGGACTGAGAACTGTAACTGGACTGTCATAAGAAAATAAACCCCTTGTTCCCTTAGCCGCTTGATGGTCATTTATCAGCAACCATGCAGGCGGACTGCAGCAGAGCCGTTCTGAAACTGTCGTCTGACCAAGGTTTGGGAACCAGCCTTTGCTGGCTGGGAACCTGCGTCCCTTGTACTCGGGTTCCTTGTTTTAGATCACAAGCGTCATGAAATTCTGGACATATGTGAGGCCGGGACTCTACGGTGCATTCTGCTGGCCGCGAAGACTGCTGGGCACACATCCTCCTGTCCTTTATGGTCAAGCCCCAAAACGACCCACAGAGACGCTTAAATGTTTGACACATACTGTTTCAATCAAAAGACAAGCTCCAAACCTCAGCTACAGAAGACATCACAGCGAGCCCTGGCGCACACAGCACGGCGAGCCCCAGCATGCTTGCCATGGGTGGGCCCATCTGCTAACTTCTATGCCTTTCTGTGTCTTTGGATTCACTGAAGCTTTTTATTTTTGTCAAACCTATTGCTTTTTCTTGTTTCTTCTTCTTCCAATTAGAACGACTGTGTGACCTTGCCTTCCTTCGTTCCTTCTGCCCCTCCCTCCCTTCGATACAGTCTTACTACACAGCTCAGGCTGGCCTTAAACTTGCAGTCCTCTTGCTTCAGCCCCCCACGTGCCGGGCCTCGGGGCCGAGTCAGCACCTCCGCTGCGGCACAGCTGCCGAGCACTGTCCCTGGGGGGCCGACTCCTCCCGAACTGCAGGGCAGCTTCCGGGCCTCTCTGCGTGCAGTGACTGTTCCTAGCGCGGCACAATCTTAACTACTCCGCTCGAGTGCAGCACAGGTTAGTGGCTGACTTCACTGTGCTGTTTCGTGATGGGCCGTCATTCACTTCAACCCAGATGCTGGTCCAGAACTCACGTGGAGCCGCTGGCCCCGAGCTTGGGGTCTCTTCCCGCCTCGCCCTCTCCAGCACTGGGCTGCTTTTACACGGGACCTTGGCGTCCTACCTGCCGGCACTTCTCAACAGCGTCTGGTCCGGGAACGGTGTGAAGAAGGGCGATGATCAGGTAGCGGTTCAGCAGCTTCCCCAACGCCAGATCCTGCAAAGTGTCATCTGGGAGGAGCCCATGCCACAGCAGAACGTTGCGGAAGAGCTGCAAGAAACGTCGAGTGATTACACGCGAGCTCCCTGAGAAGCTCCGACGCAGAGAGAGCGGCGGCCGCCCAGCTCCCCGTTAGCACTTCCATTAGCTCCAGGTAGAACACCCGTGGGCGTGAATACCGTCACCCGACTAGCATCGCTCGTCTCTCCTGTTCGAGGCGCCTCCACAGCCTTTCCTATCTGCGTGGCAGTCAGGGCCTGGGTGTAGACAGGCCTGTGGGTTGGCGGGCTGTAAGGACGGTCAGAGCCGGTGCCACAGTGACACAGACGTGTGACTCTAGAAGCTGGGCAGTGCCCAGAGCGTCTGACACGCAAAACAAGAACAAGCCGAGCTTGCGATAACGCGGCTGAAGCCCTGGAAGCCTGCAGACAAGTACTGGCTGCGTTTGGAGCACCCACGTCTCCGTGAACCCCATGTGCGTCCACCTCCTGTTGCAGGACCGCGGCTTCCATGGGTCACGCACACATCACGTCCTTTCGTTGCCTTCCCCACTCGACCTGCGCAGTCACCTCACTGCCAAGTCCGCTCCTGGTGAGGTCATCGACGTCCTTCCCCCTGTCACAGTGGTGGTCGACCTCACTCAGTCTCAAGTCGTTCTTCAGTGGCGTGTGGGGCTAACAGTCCAACCTGGGGCCTCTGAAGACCGGCTTCCACCCTGTCTTGTCTGTTTCCAGCTGCACCCCGCGTCTCCTCAGGGCCTGTCACTCAAGGCTGGGTCCACGCCCGGCCTGTGTGTACCGGCTACAACCTGCCCTGTGCTGCGCTCCAGGGCGCGGCACCTCTCTGTGGACGGAGTGCAAGGTCCCGAGCAGATTCTCGCCACCCCGAGGCCTCTCCCCCCGCATCTCCCCTGTTTCCAAACAAAGCCCGAAGTCCCCGGAGGCCGATGCCAGGAGTCAGCGCTGACCAGCTGCTGAGGGGCATTCAGGGCCAGTCCTTCCGTCGCCCCACCTTCTGCACCTCTGAGCCCACACGAGGCCCCCACCTCCCCTCAAACACGCTCTGAGCCCACGCGAGGCCCCCGCCTCCCCTCAAACACGCTCTGAGCCCACGCGAGGCCCCCGCCTCCCCTCAAACACGCTCTGAGCCCACGCGAGGCCCCCGCCTCCCTTCAAACACGCTCTGAGCCCACGCGAGGCCCCACTTCCACCGACTCGCCACGGCAGGCCATGGGCGGGGCTCCAGGTCCCGGGCACTGGAACCTCCTGCTACCTGCTTGTCACCGAGAACTGTTGATATCTGACCTATTTAAATAAAAACTGATTTTTAACACGTGACATTCTCAGCAAGCAAGGCTGCTGGCACGCTCCTTTTCACGTGGCCCGCTGCATGGAGGATGGAGGGTCCAGAAACACTTCAAGCGCGTACGACACGGGCTGTGCAGTTTGCTGTTCTGAGGAGAGTGCCCTGGGCCCGCGAGAGCGCTGAGCAGGCGCGTGCCCGCTGCCGGGCGAGTGCCCGCTGCCAGGTGAGTGCCCGCTGCCAGGCGAGTGCCCGCTGCCGGGCGTGGGGGCTGAATCAGATCCTGACCCGTGGTGGGAGGAGAGAACTCACTCCTGAGAGTTTTCCCTTGACCGCCACACACGTGGTTCCACGTGCTCTGCCCACGCATGCACACACGTGGTTCCACGTGCTCCGCCCACGCACGCACACACGTGGTTCCACGTGCTCCGAGCGCACATGCACGCTAACTGTTTTCTGCTGCGTCTCCATTTCCGCTCACCTTCAGTGCTGCCCAGAACCGTCTCTCTTGGAACTTGGAATGTGGAGATGATCTGTTTTCTGTAGCACTAGTTTGAAACCCATGGGAGAGGAGAGAGAAATTACAAAGGATGATTATCTTTCAGAATCAGGTCTTACAAAACAGTCCGATCTTCCTTAATTAAGCCTTGATTATTATTAGAGACACACAGAGGAAAAAGGGCCCAAATCTGCACAGGGAGGAATCGATATAAATAAATAAACCACCGTGTCTTTGGACGGCGCGAACGTACTCCTTATCTCCCGCAGTCAAAACAGACCTTACTGGGCGTCTGTTTATTTGCAAGTATGTCGCCCCGACTCAGAATAAAGCAGAAGCTGAGTCCTCCCCACGTCACAGAACGTCTTCTCAGTGCTACCGTTGCCATCCCGGGGGCCCCTGGTCAAGTGACACAAACAAGCACTGCTCCCTAAGGTGGGCGGGCGGTCGTCCCAGCACCCCTCGCCCTCATGTGCTGAGCAGCAGCTGCAATGTCACCCCCACTGTACGGAGGGAATGGAGGTGCACAGAAAGGCCGAGGCAGAAATCTGGAGATGGCAGAGTTGGGCACAGGTGTCAACTTGACAGTTGAGGGTTTGAGCTCTGGGCACATTTGTGGAGAATTAGTAGTTAATCCCAGAGTGAACCTGCAGGAGATTGTCTGGCTGCTGGGGAAGGCCCAGCCCATGGTGGGTGTGACTAGGCCCTGGAGTAAGTCACGGAGAGCTGGTTGAGAGAGTTGGCATCCTTCTGTTCACTTGACTAGACATGCTGGTCTGGCAGGTAAGGATCGTCCCTCTCTCAGCCATTATGTAGAAATGGTGGGACCAGTTCCCTCGGTCCTGGTGTTGGTGCTGCTCTCCCGTCAAGCTGGACTACAGACTGTAACTGGACTATCAGTAAGAAAATAACCCCCTTGTTCTCTTAAGCCATCTGATGGTCACTTAGCAGCAGCCATGCAGGTGAATTGCAAGCAGAGCTAAGTGTTCTCTACCGCTCTCTGCACGTCTCACATTCCCAGCGTACATTAAACACACGGACAGCAAAGCACATGAATGAGATCTAAGTGCCAATCAACGTGGCAAACAGAGCACGGAACAGAAATGTTTCCTGAAATCTCAGTTTGCACCTTAAGGAACATTTGCACCTGTGTTTTTAAGCCACTGGAGTTTCTCGGGTATTGAATCCTCAAACACATCTGCAGTAGATGAAAAGCTATTTCAAGACCCGATACGGTGGCTTTCAACTCATGCCTGTAATCTCAGGACTTGGAGGTCAAAGAATCAACAGCTCAAAGCCTCCTCAGCTACACTGAATGTAGCTAAATGAGCTAGATGAGACTCGCTCTTACCTCTTTGGATACAAAGGGATAAAAACATCGTCTTCGATGGCCTTCTTCATTCTTGCAACAATAGAGTTAAGTAAATCCTATTTAAAAATTAAAAAACATCAGCAACAGTGGCAGATGGAAATACATTTACTAAAAAACGTAGCTTTAATATACAGGCAACTGGTACAAAGTCAAGGAATCAGCTGCTAAGAGACTTTCTCCAGGGGTAAGAGCCTTACAGCTGTGGGGCGGCCAGGCTGCTGGCCGCCTATCCGCGCTGCCAAGTAAACACCGAGACGCTCAAGGGTGCGCGGTATCGGGGCCGTGCGCGCCCTTGTCTTTCAGTGCGTGCGGCAACGCGCTGCCGCGCGTGACTGACTTCATCTTGCACAGAATGATGGAGAGACCCACGGACGATTCCACTCGCCGTTAAGAAACCCCAGCTGCTCAAAGCCTTACTAAAACTGCCCCTCTTTACTTCCTGTAAAGGAGGGGCAGCCCCACTGCTACTCTCCTGCCCCTGTGGACAAAGGGCTGGTTCTCACGTTCTGACTCTGCCTGACTTGAAGACGTAGTCGGGAGAACCCTCCACCAGTCCACCGCGGGCGCTGCGCTTTCATGGAGTCCCGTGTCATCAGGTGAATTCAATGACTCACCTACCGAGTGAAAACATCGGCCAGGGCTTCCAAGACCACAGTAAGGCCACGACCCACCATGAGCATTAGCCTGAAGACAGAGGCGGATAGAGCTACCGCGCGGTGGAACCAGTACCACTGCGAGAGTGAAGATGGAAACGAGGGGACTGAATACACGAGGCGTATCCAAGTCACAGCTCTTTCTACTTGTCATTCGAAACATTCCTCTGGAGGTCTTCTACCAACAGTACCAGATCAAAACAATTCAACCTTATTTTACTTCATTTCTTAAACATTCTTAAAATATCTGAATTTTGGCTTAAAACTTTCCCAAGCAACAGTAACAGTTTCGCGCGACAGTACTTGAGCTTACAGGCCTTATTTTGTGCATTACTTTTCTTGGGTGTGGGACTGAGGAGGGAACCCGGGGTCTCGGCAGGCTAGCTTAGAGCTCTGCCGTCGGCTGCAGCCCCAGCGCTCACTTACCTGCTGGTTTTTACTGACGTTGTCTTCAGGAGAGGCGCGCTCCAGGGCCACCCTGCAGTGCGCAGTCAGACTCGCTGTCTGCGAGGTCGACAGAGGGTCCCAGATGAATTCCACGAAGTCTGAAAGGCACGAGGACACTGCTCACTGCTTCTTGTGCTGGCAACCAAGGCCCTTGGTGCAGCGTCTCCTGACTCGGGTCGAATGTGCACCAGCCTGACATGCCACAGGCCACACTTCCAACTCCCCCGACCTCCTTGCACTGGTCGTAGTGTCAGTTAACCTACGACCTCCCGTAAGCCACCGTGTCACCACCCCTGAGCCCACAACCTGCAGGTAACATGGCCTGAACAAAGCAAAGCAAAGCGAGAGGCCAGTGCAGGCCCCCGTCCCTGGTCTGTCACTCCTGGCCAGAGCTGACGTCACACCTTCCCCTCCTGCTCCCCCCGACACCCTGGCTTCACACGATGAGCAAAGGAAGCAAACAGGAGAGGCCCAAGCTCCTCCCCATATCCTCCTGCCAGCTGCACCCAGGCCCCAATGCTCCGCGTGCCCGTGTTCCTGCGGGAGGCACCTGCCCTTCATGCCAGGGCTCTGGTCCCTGTCTGGAGGAGGCTCCACCCACTGGCTCTAGGGCCGCCCTCCTGGGCACAGGGGTCTGTGGGACCCTCTCTGTGGGGTGATCGTGCAGCTTGAGGACCCAGGGCTCAGTCACTTCCTCAGCGGTTGTCACTGCGAGGCCAGGACTGGTGACAATCCATCCCCTCTTCCAGGCTCCGGCAGCACCCCGCTTCTCATCCACCCCTCCTCTCAGCATAGCACACTCTGGGCCCCGCTCTGTCCTGGGCATCCCATGGAACCATTTTAATTCTCACTTCCACTTACAGCCCACCACCTGCCTTGTGGTATCTTGCTAGAGTCACTCTTTATTTTTTTTATTCAACTGTGTGTGTGTGTGTGTGTGTGTGTGTGTGTGTGTGTGTGTGTGTATGTATGTGTGTGTAGAACCACGGGCGAATTCGGGAACCCCCATGGACCACCTCCACCTCCTCGTTTACTCTGCCCTGGGATTCACAGGCTCCGCCCTACCAGGATCAGAAACGCAGGCCGCCCCCGCTTCCGCCCGGCGTCTATATGTGGGGTCTAGGATCCAAACTCAGGACCTTCCGCCTGCAAGGCAGAGGCTTAACCCCTGAGCCACCTCTCCAGCCCCCGCTAGAGCCGCTCTTGAAACACGCAGAACTCGGCCACCAGAGCAACCGGGTCAGGGCGACTTATCAAGCTGACCACAGGCCGTCCACTCAGACTTGGATTACTCACAAGAATCATAAAGAAACAATCTCAGAGGACTGTGAATCAAGCTGACAGTCAAGGCTGACGGGTCTGCAGTGAGTGGGGAAAGTTCACTAGACGTGGACTACGGGGGAGAGAAGTCTTCAGATTATGAAGACCGAAGCCCGCAGCGGCTCTGGGCTCGCAGCCCAGTGCTCGGGACTAGCAGCCTCCGAAGGAAGGAGCCGAGGAGATGCGGTAGCAGGGACGGAAATGCTCGGGCCACCAACACTGTCTTGTCGGCTATTAACGGTTGACAGCTACGCATTTGTACACATGAGCATTTTTCAGCGGGTTTACATTTGGTGTTTTGATATTTAACACATGTAATATTTCCTGTGTCCCCCAAGTTCTTAAAAATGACCGCACGGCTTGCTGGTGAGTGATCTGCAGTACCTGTGAGTCGAGGAACGACCGTTTTGTTCAGGACAGTGGACACGATCTTCCCGTCAGAACCGCTGTCCCCGGCGGCACCTTGCATGCTGCTGGCCATGAATTCTGCGATGGACGTGAACCAGGGCATGTCCTTCAGAGCGACAGAGTCCAGCTGCAAGGTGCATTCATGAAAGTTACAGATTCTTCAACAGATGTAAAGTCCTCAACTTTCTCAATAAGGCGAATGACTCCACCTCTAATACTGCATGTGCACTGAGAAGCGAGACCGGCAGGACAGACACAGCCCCTGCAGCGCAACCACAGGCACATTTCGCACCCTCGTTCCCACAAGAGGGGGACGGGCCAGGACTCAGAGTCCAACAGCAGCACCTCCCGGCCGGAGCAGAGAAGCTGCTCACGAGAATCCACGCACCGGAAGCAACATTCACTCCAGTGCTTTCGCTGTGTGTGCGGGATGCGAGGCTCAGCTCCCAGCCAGCCAGCACCCAGCAGCTGGCCAGTTACGACTCGCTGCAAGGACGGGTGGAATGCTGCCAGCCAACCAAGTGCCCAACTCAACTTGAATGGTAACCGCCAGGCTGCCACCCCATAAACCCCCGGCAGGTTCTTGGGAAGGACTCGGCTCGTGCCATGTGAGGAAGGCTATGTTGTCCTGGCATCCGGGGCCACAGCGCCCACAACCACAACCACATTAGAGGTTGCTCAGCCCCACCCCGTCTGAAGTCCTCATCGGTCTGCGCGACAGGCGTATCTACGAGGGTGACTCCTATTGTTCCGATACTTGAAGCAAAGCCGCTTTCAAGCCTTTCCTTTCCCCTCTACTGGGGTGACCATTGCCTACTATGTTAGGATCTGGGCTTTGCGGGTGGGTACCTTGCGTGGAGGGACAGGGTCGCTCTGTATTTTAGTGATTCTTACTTCTAGCGTTACCTCCCCAAGATCAGAGCCTGCACGGATGGCAAGCACAGCGGCGTGGACTTGGGCCTCTCGTCCTCCTGAGTCCACTTACTACCGGCACCGCCTACTCTGCCTTCCACGACGTTCCCGTCCCGAGTATGCTGTCCCCACTCTAATGGCGCGGGCCCCGTCCCCAGGGCAGCATTCTCCCCGTCTTTCACGCGGCAGCTGCTTTCTCTTCTTTGAATGAAGTCCTGCACACCCTTCAGGGCTCGGCCCAGGTCCCTCCTCTTCCTCCCTTACATGCTCCCTTAAAAGGCTCCTCCCAGTTTATCATCTCCAACGTCACAGTCTCAGAACAGACTCTTGTGGCAAATTTCCCAAACCTGACACTACTTCGCACTGCTGTCAAGCGATATAAAGAACCTTAAAAATGTGCTTGTTCTTCGGACTCTCAACAGTGCCAGGTCTTAACAGTCAAGTCAGCAGGCTTGGGTGCGGCTCAGAAGCGGAGTGTTTGCTGAGCACATGGAAGCCGCTGGACTTGCGCCTGGGCACTGAGAGCAACGAACGAGAAGAAAAGAAAGAGGAGGGGAAGGGAAAGACGAAGAGGAGAGAGCAGGAAGAGAACAATGGAACTAAGCTGCACGAGCACATTTTCTGACGACGGTTCAAGCTGATGTTGCGGCTCAGCCCTGGGTGAGGAGCTTGCGGCAGCCGCCGAGCAGCTCGCGCTCAGCACGGTACCTTCAGCGGGTTCCAGGCCAGCAGCTGAGCTCGGACCAGGGGGCTCAGAAGCTTAGGTAAGCACAAACCAATGAAAGCTTCGTGGTAGGAGTCGGGAAACTTTTCTCGCCACTGCTGAAATTTCAATAAGATATTCTGGATGTTACAAAAATCATCATGCACATCTTCAAAAACTCTCTTACAATCTTGTAAAATGTCACCTGCAAACAAAACAAGTCTCCTTATGTTATGAATTTTAAGTTTACCTCTCAATAAACTCAGTCATACATGCTGGAACTTTCCTTGGCTAGTAACTACACATTCTTTTATATTAAAAGTCACAGTTTAGAAACAGAATGAGGATATCGACACTAGTAAAGCCCACACTTGCTGAGCTGCTGCCTACATCTGCAAATACTGCAGACGCGTCACCACATCGTATGATCACAGTTATCTTTTCCGTAAGACAGCACTCAGACACAGAAAATGAGCAAATCCACACTTCAGGAGTCTGCACGTGGCCACGAGGAAAAAAGCCCTTCTTCCACCTCATCTTCCTCACTTCAAGAAGAATCTGCCAACCGTAATGTCCAACTGTCTTCACTAAACTCAGTTGTAAATTAAAGATGGCAACACGGAACATGTGTGAAGTATGAAACCAACATGTTCATTTGTAGTAGAAAAGCTGCAGCAGAGAAGCATGTGGATGCAGCAGCACGTGTGCCCTGCACCCCATCATCCTCCCCGGCACGCGTGCCCTGCACCCCACCATCCTCCCCCGGCACGCGTGCCCTGCACCCCGTCATCCTCCCCCGGCACGCGTGCCCTGCACCCCATCATCCTCCCCAGCACGCGTGCCCTGCACCCCGTCATCCTCCCCAGCACGCGTGCCCTGCACCCCGTCATCCTCCCCAGCATGCGTGCGCCCTCCACTCCACTTCATTCTCCCATGGGGACATTTCTATTTCCCGACTGGTTTCTAGCACAACTTAAAGTCACCACAACAAACCAAGCAGCCCCACTACCGCGGAAGATTAGAACGCTGGCAAGTGACCTTGGAGTTTCTGGAAGTCGGTCATCTCTGAGCAAGCCAGCTCCTCGTCGCTAGACGCGCCCTCCTGCTGGCTACAGTCCCCAGAAAGGGCCTGTGCTTGTCTTTTCCGTGTCCTGCATTAAGCAATAAAGCGAAAGAAAATGCTGAAAACGAGTACTTTACAATAAATATGCAGGAGATAATTGTATCATTTACATATGTTGACTACAAGCGTATCTCTGTGCTGGCCCTGTCCAACTGTGAATGTTTCCCCTTCCCCACGGACTGCCAGCAACGATGTAACTAGACGTCTTCAGGCCCCGGGCTGCTCGGAGAGCCTGTGCGTTCTCGCCAAGTGATCACAATTCTCCAGCCTGTGAGAGCGGCTGAGCCTGCGGAGCTCGGCTGTCGTCCGCCGTCCTCACGCACTAACATGCCGGTTGGGCTCTCGGTACCACACAGCGACCTAAGCAGCTTGACTCGCCCAGCGCTCCTCCAGGTCTCCACCTGACACAGTACCTTCGAGACTCCATGTCGTCTAGGATCTGCTGGTCTTTCTCATCTAGGGTCGGGCTTCCCTCGGCTGATGTCGCAGTTTTGCCTGTTAGTGAATGAAAATGTAACTTACATTCTCAAGACAGTGAAACACTACGAATAATGATGCATCATGGAGTGCATACATGTGTTTTTATAACATGTATCATGGGAGCGCATGCATGTGTTGTATAACGTATCATGGAAACATGCATGCGTGTGTTTGTATAACATATGACATGTCTAAACCGCACATCTCATTATGCAATGAATTTCAGATGCAATTATCTACTACAATATTAAGTCTTCACGGTTGCTAGACAAAAATGCACACTGCTGGGTTCCACACTGGGGCCCCGGGGCAAATATCTGCTGCCGTGTTTCTTTCTCTCATTTTTCTATAGCATTTTCCCTGTAGAAAAATGTCAGAAATATTCGCACTGTGGTCTCTTAATACCCATTTGTGATTATGACTGGCCTCATGCGAGGACCTGAAAGTCACTTCACTATCGGCTCCTTAGGGATGATAATTATCACACCTCACACGTTTGAATTAACGAGACATTATTGAGAGCACAAAGCCATGGGATTTTTTAACCTCAAACTTAAGATATTTTAAAACTATCTTAAATGTCTTCGTTTGGTAGGTGAAAGGTCAGTGGGAAAATTCAGAAAAACATTTTAAATATAGGAATAAAAATATTTTTGTCCTCCAGATGGTAATTTAGTTCACTGAAAAATAAACTGCATTGAGAACACCAGAGGCAGGGAAAGGGTAAGGCAGGTAGAAGTCGCCGAGCAAGCTGAGCTCCCACTGTCCTGAACGGGGCGGGTCAGGACGTGGCTGGAGGATGACAGAGCAGCAGAAACAGGAGCCCTCTCCCCAAGGCGACCCAAGCAGTGACCCTCTAACCTCTCCCTCCCTCTGTCCCTCTGTCCCTCCCTCTCTCCCTCCCTCTCCCCTTCCTCGTCCCCTCTCTCCCTCCCTCTCCCCCCCACAAATAAAATAAAAATTAAAAAGTTAAAGCACACTAACATAGCTGTTGTAAATACGTTGATTCACATTTTAATTCATCTTGCCTGCGTTTCAAAAGCATCATGGCTTGTTTCAGAAGGAGTGTGTGCATGGATGATTCTATTTCCTGGATGCTAATAATCTGAAACACAAGTAACATTTCACAGTTTATCAATAATGTGTTATAAAAACTATGTAAGGAATTATTTCCCATCATCTGCGCGTTTGGTTCTTTAACAAACAGTCCCAACGCTGCATCACAGACACTAAGCATTTTGAGCCACCCGGGGCCGCAGAGACCTGTGACAAGTCTGATGCAGGAAAAAGGCTGCAGCAAAGAACCTACAAGAGTCAGACTTGCTCTGATAAGCAGTCGAGGTTTGGTCATGACATGGTTACACGCACCTTCTCATTCAGACAGTCAATGACATTTTCCACGTAGGTCTTCATGGTCTTATAGAATCTGTGACTCTGTGCCTGGCCTGGCGCGCTCTCAAGGTCCCGGACGGCCGTCTTGGAGCTCGCCATGTCCTGCGCGTATTTTTCATATTCTCTCTGGTGCGCGCGGTGAGTCTCCTGCAGCGCCGTCAATCTAAACACACAAAGCACACGTGCTTTATTTTCCCACCTCCTTGTAGCTGCCGTCTAAAGCAGACGCCCTCCAAGACCCCCGAGGGGGATCCTCACAGCTGGTCTACCAGAGCTCGCTGAGCTGACGAGTAGTCACGAGTGCAGGACCCAAAGGGAAGCGGGCTACGGCGGAGAGGTGGTCAGCGGCAGGACACACAGCCACGTCTGCTGACTGACTGACAGGTGGGTCTCGTGTAGCCCAGCCTGACCCTGAACGCCCGATCCTCCTGCCTCTACCTCCTGAGTGGGCTTACATTCACATGCTGCCCAAGCACGCACACGGGCTCACTAACTTCAGAACTCAACAGCTGAGTGTCGGACCAAGCCTGAGCAGATTTCTGTGGGCTCCAAAAGCAAACAGTGGCTGTTAGTTGATGACCGAAGTCCCCAGGGCCACCGTTTGACCGATCTGTTGTCTTCCTGGAAGAAACACCTGCGTGAGCGGCGCTGAGCCATCGAAACACGCCACGCCACGCCACGCCACGCCACGGCCCGTCTGTTCTGATTCCTGCTTGCTGTCGGAACCCGCAGCTCTTTCTGCTAAAGCAGCCGCTCCATTCAGCCGTGCGACTCCTATATGGCTTTTCAGACTTTCCCCCTTGAGACTTACTGTCGCCTGCCACTGACACATGGGAGACACTTCCTTACCAGCATCTGGACTGTGCTTCCATTAACATTTGGACTCTGAGTGTCTTAGAATCAGCAAGTCAGTAAGAGAGGCAAGCACTTCCCAGCGTGCAGACTGCCACCAGACTCCATTTGTCAAGTTCAACTGTTCTCACTCGTCCTTAAAACAATTCTTCAGCCATAATTGTCAAGTATGTTTTTCTAAATTGAGTGAAAAGACATCATGTGTCTCAAAATCGTTCCTTGCTTCGAGCACAGTGACGGGAGCTGGCTGGGCATGGCTGGTGAGTGAAACGTTTGCCTTGCAAGCATGAGGTCCCGAGTTCCAGTCGGGCGTGGTGGAGGTTTGCACTTGTAACCCAGGCCAGGGAGGCAGACAGACCCCAGGGCGCCCACCAGCCAGACTAACTTATTTGTCAAGTTTCAGGCTGGTAGAAGATCGGCCCCTGCACAGCGTCATGTGACAGTCCCTTGGCACACTGCACCACACACATGGACGCCCACGAGAGAAATAAAGATGACGCAAAGCACGCGCTAGTTGAACATTCAGTTACGCCGGAGTGCGCGGGCTGCAGCATATCCTATGTGAACTAAGCAAATACTGTGCAATACGCAGAGCGTATGATCTGCTTCTTTACAGGAAAGGGGAGGCGTTCGTTATGCAAGTGCCGTCCCCTTCTATGAGGTGCACAAATGAGAGCACTGCTGCGAGGAAGGGAAGAACTCAGGGCGCGTGCGTGTACACGAGGGCACCGTCTGTGCCCGTGGAGGCCAAGGGCGGCTCAGGAATCAACCTGAATTACTCTTCCGCCTTCCTGCTTTGCTCTGGGGTTTCCCGGGCTGCACTTCCAGGATGGGAATCTCAGCCGCAGCCATTTCTGCCTGGCATTCGCATGTGGGGTCTGCGGATCCATTTCTGCCTGGCATTCGCATGTGGGGTCTGCGGATCCATTTCTGCCTGGCATTCGCATGTGGGGTCTGCGGATCCATTTCTGCCTGGCATTCGCATGTGGGGTCTGCGGATCCATTTCTGCCTGGCATTCGCATGTGGGGTCTGCGGATCCATTTCTGCCTGGCATTCGCATGTGGGGTCTGCGGATCCATTTCTGCCTGGCATTCCCATGTGGGGTCTGCGGATCCATTTCTGCCTGGCATTCGCATGTGGGGTCTGCGGATCCATTTCTGCCTGGCATTCGCATGTGGGGTCTGCGGATCCATTTCTGCCTGGCATTCGCATGTGGGGTCTGCGGATCCATTTCTGCCTGGCATTCGCATGTGGGGTCTGCGGATCCAGCTCAGGTTTTTGGCTCATGCGGCAAAGGCTCTAACTCGGGAGTCATGTCCCTAACCTTCCCTACGCACATGCTTTTACATGGGTTGGAGTCATGTCCCTAACCTTCCCTACGCACATGCTTTCACATGGGTTGGAGTCATGTCCCTAACCTTCCCTACGCACATGCTTTTACATGGGTTGATTTTTTTGCCCTAAAATCAAGCCACTAACTGTATTTTCCTTTTAAACTAAATAGCCTAGTTTAAAAAGAGAAAACAATAGAACTAAAAGTTAACATTTATCTGAAGTAGATAGTAATCCACGGCCGGGTTCCACGTCTTCTTGAATGGTTCTTGTCCGTGGGCGTGGCCGGAAGGCGCATGCGTGCCGCGGCGTGCAGAGGCCAGTGGCAGCTGCGGAGCTGCTTCTCTCTGCCTTCACGTGGTTCTGTGGCTTGAACCAAGGCTGACAGGCCTGTGCGCCAAGCATCTTCACTTCCTAAGCAATCTTGCTGCCCCCTTTCTAGTTGATCGTTTTTCCACACAACTCTCCTAAGTATAATCTAAAAATCACCAACACACGGGTTATGGTTTCCATACAATTCTAACAGCTATAATCCTGGCTGTCTTAATTAGGAAAAGCTAGTAACACCAGGAACTGATCACGACTGGTTTCAGACATGCCCTGAGTGCTAATTCACTTAGCACGGACAGTACAAACACTGAGCTCAGAGTTGGGAACATTCCTGCTACTGGACCAGAACCAGAAAGCTGCGTCCCGCTGCTCAGCTGCTGCGGCCCAAGAGCATCCGGAGACACCCCGGCACGGCTCATGCACGATGGTGGGCTGGTGGTTTGTGAGACCCTAGAGAGTGTCTAGCGCCAGCACCAGAAGAATTTCACACATTCCCCCGCAATGCTATGAAGTGACTTCTCTCCACAGAACCTGTGTTTAAATGAGCAGCAGTAACTGTAGTTCAGCTACGCGGAGACGAGGAGTGGACTTACCCTAAAGCTCTCGTAAACAAGATACCGGATTAAGAAGATTTTGAACTTGCCCGAAGCTTCTAAAGTAAAACCAAAAACGCTCTTGAAAACACCGAGAAGCAAACCTTCTCCTGCATGAAGCTGTGGGTTAACTGAACCCCGACCTCCAACTTTACTCATTCATACATCTAGGGGCTGGAAACACTAGGCCAGAGTAATACAACAAAGCTAAATACGTGGAAGGAAACAGCCTCGGATGAGGGATGCCTGGGTGTGATTTTTGGCGCGTAGGTCAGAGCGAAGCTTGTCTCTCCTTCCCACCCTGACGTGGGCTCTGGGAACCAGACTCAGACCACCAGCTTCCTCAGCCACGTGACTCACCCTGAAAGGAGTTTTCTGTTTGCTGTTTTTCCGGCAGTGCTGTTGGCTGAACCTGGAGACCGGGGTGTTAGGCAACAGGTCTACCAGCAGCTACAACTGCAGTCCCAGAACGCGAACTTCAGAAACGACCACCCAGCCGCGTTCCCAGAACGCGAACTTCAGAAACGACCACCCAGCCGCGTTCCCAGAACGCGAACTTCAGAAACGACCACCCAGCCGCGTTCGGGCTCTCTGCTCGTGAGATGTTCGCAGGGTCAGAATAAGAAAGAGCAGAGCTTTGCAAAGGCACCTGCTGCAAGAACCATCAAAAGTGCTTCATTCATGTGCCTTACGTTAAAACAAAAGTGGTTGATGCAGTGCACATCACAAGCCCTTACCAGGGAGCTGAGACGGGGCCGCCACGCAAAGCCAGCATTAGCTGCACGGACGCCTCAGAAAACCAGGAGCAAATGTCCATCACGGCAGACACACAGACACGCACACAGACACGCACGCACACGCTCTATACACATTAGAGAAAATTCAGGAATCGAATGTCCAGAGAGATAAATTATGATATAGTAACTATGAGAAAAAAATGACACATTAAGTTATGATATATTAACTAAGAAAAAAATGACACCCCCCCTTTTTTAAGCTAATGGCTATTTAACAATGCAGAAGCTGGGAAAGGCGAGTGCCACAGAGGTGTAAGTTTGCAATTCTGGCAACTCAAGAGGTTTCAAAGTTCAAGATGGATCTGGGCTATACAGTCATAAAAATCCACAATGAAGAAAAACAACAGTGTAGAAAAATATCTACAACTACAATAAGAAAAAAAAGAGCAAAACTTTGTAATTACTGATTTTAACTACGTAAGGCACATCTGCTGTAAGACTGAAAGACAAAGAAACATTCCCTTGGTAATAAGGCACGAGTATTTTTTCCTGTAACTCTAATACCGATGTTTACTACTTAAAAGATCATAGCACTTTTTTGCTATTAAAAGCTGAGGACAAATGTCAGTTTCACAACTGATATGACTGACTTACCTAGTATTTAATTGCTTCTTTATCATTTCTAAGTTCACCGGTGGAAATGAAATGCAAGTATCAAGCTTCTTCACTGCGTGAGATGCACAGCCATGGGAAAGCTCTTTGTCTCTTTCCTGCAACGCATGGAAATAAATTTATGTATCTGTTGTGTGAATGAGTGTGTAAGTGTGTGGTTTACTCTGAGCCTGCTCGGCCTGCTGCCCTGCAGGCTCCGGGAGCTGAACTCGGGTCCCCTGACTCAATGCACAGGTGCTTTTTACCCAGTGGACCATTTCTTTGGCTGTGAAATTTTGTTTTTTTAAATTTAATTTCCCATTCAACAGAGTTCCTCATCAGCTAGAAAAATTCCATGTCTCTGCAGCTTCGTGGTCACAAGCAAATGTCTTCAAATCTTCAGTCAATTTGACTCCTCTCTCTTCCTCTGTCGGCAATACTGGGGACTAAACCCAGGCCTAACACATACCTCACAAGCCCTTTCCACTTAGCTACAGCAAGAGCTCCGATGGCGCCCCAGGGACCTGCCCCCAGATCCAGTGTTCTGCACCCCTCAGCCAGGGCTCCGACTGCAGCCATTTTGTTTGATTTTAAGCCTCCCCATAGTTGAACTTAGCATTAACATGAGCTCCCTACACCATGGGCTGTCTGATCCTATAGAAAAGTTAAAATGAGTAAGGTCCCTAAATTGGAAGGAGTCAACAGTAAAGAAAAAATAAACTCTACTCCAGACAAGGAGGCCTGACTGGTCTTCCAAAGCATAAACCCTCAGATCACATGAACGTGAGTTTCCCACTTGGGAAAATGATGTGTGGTGATAAGTGTCAGGTGTTACCCTGACACGAGGATGCACTTACAGCAAGCCTGGTGAGACCGAACTGTGTAACCGACTGGGAAGACCTGGCCACGGGGCTGTCCTCGCGAGCTCACTGTGGGTGGGCGGGGCCTTGGAGACCCTCCATCACGCACTGAACCCTGAACTCGTGAGCTAAGGGGAACCCCTGAATCATCTGGGGCACAGCCACAGAGCGGAAAGCTGAGGCGAGGTCCTGGAGACTGCAGATACTGACAGCCGGGGAGAGGTCAGCCCGGGGAGAGGTCAGCCTGGGGAGAGGTCAGCCCGGTGACGAGGTCAGCCTGGGGACGAGGTCAGCCCGGGATTGAGGTCAGCCTGGGGACGAGGTCAGCCCGGGGAGAGGTCAGCCTGGGGATGAGGTCAGCCCGGGATTGAGGTCAGCCTGGGGACGAGGTCAGCCCGGGGAGAGGTCAGCCTGGGGATGAGGTCAGCCCGGGATTGAGGTCAGCCCGGGGAGAGGTCAGCCCGGGGAGAGGTCAGCCCGGGGACGAGGTCAGCCCGGGGAGAGGTCAGCCCGGGGACGAGGTCAGCCCGGGGTGCTGGGAAGCCGGGGTGCCGGGGCAGCGTGGAGGTGCAGCAGCACACGGCCGCAGTCCAGCTCCAGGAGCGCCGGGTGTTGGCAGGGCCCCGACACCCTGACTCCAGCCTCAGGCCTCACGCGTTTTACAAACGACAGACTCTTTCCCGCCGTAGTCCAGGACCCAGCCCCGCAGCGTGTGGTCATTACCTCCACCTCCGCCATCTTCACGGCCTTCCGCATCTGCTGCCTTTCCCAGACGTCTTCATTTCCATCTTCCTGACTCTCATCACTTGCTTCGTTTCCGCCTGCTACGTAAAAACGAGAGTTTACACGTGTGCACCCAACAGTCTTCACACCCACAGTCTTCACACCCAGTCTTCACACCCACAGTCTTTACACCCAACAGTCTTCACACCCAGTCTTCACACCCACAGTCTTCACACCCAGTCTTCGCATCCCCAACAGTTTTCACACCCAAGTCTTCACACCCAACAGTCTTCACACCCAGTCTTCGCACCCAACAAGTCTTCACACCCAGTCTTCACACCCAACAGTCTTCACATCCAACAGTCTTCACACCCACAGTCTTCACACCCAACAGTCTTCACATCCAACAGTCTTCACACCCAACAAGTCTTCACACCCAACAGTCTTCACATCCAACAGTCTTCACACCCAACAAGTCTTCACACCCAGTCTTCACACCCAACAGTCTTCACACCCAACAAGTCTTCACACCCAACAGTCTTCACACCCAACAGTCTTCACACCCAACAAGTCTTCACACCCAGTCTTCACACCCAACAGTCTTCACACCCAACAAGTCTTCACACCCAACAGTCTTCACATCCAACAGTCTTCACACCCAACAGTCTTCACACCCAACAAGTCTTCACACCCAACAAGTCTTCACACCCAACAAGTCTTCACACCCAGTCTTCGCACCCAACAGTCTTTGCACCCAGTCTTCACACCCACAGTCTTTGCACCCACAGTCTTTGCACCCACAGTCTTCGCACCCACAGTCTTCGCACTAATAGTCTTCCACTGGACCCCACAGTGTTTCACGAGGCTTAGCAACACGTCGCATGTTACAATGATGGGGGGATGGGACAAGTGCCGAGTCGTTTTACAAAAAACAGACGAGCCGGCAGGGTCGAGGACGCACTCCGAGTCCACCCGGAGCCCTCTGGAGGACGAGACTCAGAGGGGTGTGCGCGTCTCCTCATCGAAATCTCCGCCTGCTTCCGGAGCAGGCATGGGCACTCGCGGGGCTGGCACCACGCTGCGCCCAGCCCTGGAGACTCGGCTCCAGCCTCAGCCCCGAGGTAGAAGCAGCAGCTCCTGAAAGTGCGCCTCGGCCTCGCGTGCACACGGCCACGATAATCATCGTCTGTCTTCCCAAAAGGAAACGAAATATTTCTCAAAGTTCGGCAAATAAGGAACTCGTCTCATTCTGAAAGAAGCACCGAGGGAGCAAGAGGCTCAGCAAGGCTTGTACGCTGAAGTGAGGAAGCTGAGCCGCTCCTCCGGGCGGAGCAGCCAGAGGTTTCAGTACATGACACCTACGGGTCCTACACATGTTCCATATTAACGATCTAAGAGGTGGTAGTAATTTCCAACATGTCAAAAATAAGACGCTACATAATTTTTCTAACACGTCAAAAATCACACCGGACGCCAGGCACATCCTGTCACAGACCTTACGTCCAGACACCACGGCCTGTGGACAGCTCAGGCTGAGTCAGCACTGCCACGTGAGCACCACGCACTTCTCCAGTGTTCCTTGGAGCATACGTGTGCACACGTGTGCGGTGCACGTGTCTGCACCTGTGTCCGTGTGCTCTCACCGGCTTCCCACCTGTGACTGAGGGGGTCTCTTACTCCAATCCAGTCAGTCCCACCCCTTGGCCTGGAGATGCCCTCTGCCCCGCACCCTGGGATTACGGGCGCTGCCACACCTCCTGGCGCTTACACGTGCTGGGATGCAAACCGAGAACCTCACGCCGTCCCCTCCACCCACAGGACCTCGCTGTGCAGCCCAGGGTGACTTCCGCCAAGCTCCTGAGTGGGGGCTTCGGGGGAGCAGAGGGCTAAGGGGGCAGAGGGGGCTACGGGGACCATCACGTCTGGCTGCATCACTCTTCCAGGACTGTGTTCGCGTCATCAGAACACATGCTACTGCGCTGACCCATCTACAGGTGAACACGCACGCGCGCGCCCACACACACACACACACACACACACACACACACGTGCACACCTGTTTCTTGGGCCATCCGCTGTCTGAGTGTCTGAGGCTTGGGGGCAAAGGGGATCCTCTGCTCGTGGTCATCAGGCTCACTCTCGGGGTCCTCCCCACTGCTCCTCCTGCTGCCAGAGGTGGCGGGAGGGCTCACGCGCAGCGGAATGTAGTCACCGTGGACCCGCGCCAACTCCCGCTTTCTGCGGGCCGCCTGGATCAAGGCCGCGCCGGGGACGGTCACTGCAGGAAGAAGAGACAATGACGGCCGCCCCGGGGCTGAGCGTGGTGCTGCACACGGCTGAGGGGCCGCCGTCCACGTGAGGAAAGCAGCAAACGAACGCAGTAGGGACGGAACGCTGAGAAACGAACCAGAGCTGGATATCTCAGGGGAGACGCCATCACTGTCGCCCGCCACCCCCTTACTTGCAGGTGCTGCCCGTGACTCCTGCTCTGTGCCCGGGGAGGTGGGGGGTCGCCCAGCCAGGACAACAGCAGGCCAGAGCACTGAGCAGGAAGACCACCGCACCACACCCACTGCTCCCCGTGGGGACCACCAGAGCAGTGACAGCCAGCGGGAGCAGCCTGGTGCCAGGTTACAATCAGGCCCCGAGACCACGTGGGATGCTAAAAAGAGTAAAAGAAAAACTTCACCAGCAGGACTACAGCCAGCACCTCAGTGTGCCTGCACGGCCGCCGTCCCGCAGCTCCCAGCCTGCCCTCCCTGTCAATCATCCCACAGGTCCCAGGCTGCCCTCCCTGCCGATCACCCCGCAGCTCCCAGCCTGCCCTCCCTGCGGATCACCCCGCAGCTCCCAGCCTGCCCTCCCTGTCAATCATCCCACAGGTCCCAGGCTGCCCTCCCTGCCGATCACCCCGCAGCTCCCAGCCTGCCCTCCCTGCGGATCACCCCGCAGCTCCCAGCCTGCCCGTTCTGTCAATCATCCTGCAGCTCCCAGCCTGCCCGTTCTGTCAATCATTCTGCGCTCTCCACTAGGCGGACTGCAGATGACCCCCTCCCCCTCTAGGTGGACTGAGGATGACCCCCTCCCCCACTAGGTGGACTGCGGATGACCCCCTCCCCCACTAGGTGGACTGCGGATGACCCCCTCCCCCACTAGGTGGGCTGAGGATGACCCCCTCCCTCACTAGGTGGGCTAAGGATGACCCCCTCCCCCTCTAGGTGGGCTGAGGATGACCCCCTCCCCCTCTAGGTGGGCTGAGGATGACCCCCTCCCTCACTAGGTGGGCTGAGGATGACCCCCTCCCCCTCTAGGTGGGCTGAGGATGACCCCCTCCCCCTCTAGGTGGGCTGAGGATGACTCTCCCCCCTCCCTCCCATGTGGAAGGCAGATGGCTTCTCCCCTGAAGCTGCAGACCCTCCAACACTACGGAAGCTTGTAGCTCAGCTCCAGCCTCCATGGAAGCGGGAGGCATCTTCATTCATGGGGTTTCACTGCCTGGTTCTAGTGGGCAAGCGACAGAGGCGACAACAGCCTGAATTGTTGAGGGGCTCCAGGGGCCCCCTCATCAGCAACTCGTGGGGAAGTAGTCCACCCCAGTGCTAAGATTTTCATTCAATGATCTTGGGACTTTGAGCGTGGCTACATCCATCTATGCAGGTACCCCCATCGAAATGCTTAGCAAATTTTAAAGCTATTTTGTGTGCACGTGTGATGGTGTGTATGGAGAGCAGGCGCATACATGTGTGTGTGTGTATCTGCATGGTGTGTGTGGAGAGCAGGCGCGTACACGTGTGTGTGTGTGTGTGTGTGTGTGTGTGTCTGCATGGTGCGTGTGGAGAGCAGGTGCATACACGTGTGTGTGTGTGTGTGTGTGTGTGTGTGTGTGTGTCTGCATGGTGCGTGTGGAGAGCAGGCACGTACACACCACTGCACATGTGCAGAGGCAGAGGAGCCGTCACAGTTTCCTTCCGCCATGGCTCAGGGATCAAACTCAGGACCGTCCGTGCACACCCCAAGCGCCTCTCCCTGCTGAGCTGTCCTGCCAGCTGGGTTGTATTTTTTTTTGTCTAGTTAAGAAGTAGGGGGCTGGAGAGGTGGCTCAGGGGTTAAGCCTCTGCCTTGCAGGCGGAAGGTCCTGAGTTCGGATCCTAGACCCCACGTACAGACGCTGGGCGGAAGTGGGGGCGGCCTGCGCTTCTGGTCTCAGTAGGACAGAGAGCCTGTGAATCCCGGGGCAGAGAAAAGAAGGAGGTGGAGGCGTCCATGGTGGGTCCCAAATTCGTCTGTGGTTCTACACACACACACACACACACACACACACACACACAATTGAATAATAAAAAAAAGAAGTAGCAGGTTTCCTCAGAGAACACAGCTGAAGAGACCAGGAATGCTGAGTGCCGAGGAAAGGTGATGGAACGGTCACCACGTGACCACGACACTCGGGAACGCTGGGCTGGCGTGGCCGGTCACCTGCACGAGCGAGACCCGGCCTGCCACTGTGAGCAGGGGAGAGACTCGGGAGGGAGGAGGAGGAGGGAGGGAGGAGGGGGAGGGAGAAGCTCAAGTAAAATCACAAGCGCTGCTGACCTGCGGGCGGGGCGTCGTCTTCTTCTGCAGAGCTGCTGCCGTCCCGGGAGAGGTCCTGACCATCAGCACTTCCGGAGGAAGAGTGTGCTCCATCCTCTTCATCTGCTGAAAGACCCGCCGTGCTGGATTCTAACAGGACATGTTAGGGACCAAGAAGAGGAGTCACACACTCACATCATAATAGGAATTCTGAACCACAAGCGGCAGAGGTGCGATGCAGTATTTTAACTCCACCCCACAAAGCCAACACTCAGCTCTCTTTGCCTCACAAGTGAAAGATCTGAGTTCAGATCCCAGATCCCCGATAAAACAATCAGAGATAGTATAAAAAAAGTAAGGACTTGTTTTTTTTCTGTTATCTATTTAATAATATATTTCTAAAAGAATGCAATTCAAAGAAGTATCAAAGGGGCAAAAGCTGGAATAGATCAAGAAGAAAAAGAAAAATGCACGCTATGAACTAGGAAATTTATTTTACATCATTTATTTCATTTAACATTTAAGATTCCATAACTTAACCACTATTACTGATGAGAATACTAAAAATTGGGGAAACAGCAATACGAAGTAAAGGGCTCTCAGCTAGCCCAGGCAACTCCGGAATGCAGGCTCTGAGACTGCGCCCGTGTCAGTGACTGGCGGCGGAACCGCAGTAAGATGGACGCTGCAGTCCAAGCTCCAGGCGGGGATCTGTCTTTTCAGTGTGTGAACCGGATGATCGCTTGGCCTACTAGGGACAACTAGACAGCAAGAAGGAGGTGCGCGGGCTGGGGGGATGGCTTAGCGGGAGAACGCACTGGGCACGCAGGGCTGACCACCCCTATCCTGTCCTGGAATCCAAGGAAAGGCGGACGGAGAGGACCGACTTCTGAAACGCTGTCCTCTGTCCACCAACTCCTGCTGCTGGTGACAAGCTTAAGTGTGCACAGGGCACTTCTGCTTCAACTGCCACAGGGCTCACACGCCTGTGCCCAGGCCACGCGGACAGCTGGCACACATTCTGAGCTGAGCTGGGCTGCACCTATCCAAAAGGGCTGAAGTGAAAACTGGAATTTCAGAAAATACATCCTTGACTAGGAAACACAGCTAACACTCAGAGAGACTTGATCAGGGACGACCTTTTATTATTTTCAGTATCTCGTTTGGGAGGGAGGGGAAGGTGGGAAAGGGAAGGTGCGAGGAAGCGCACGCAGTACCCCCATACCACGTACCCCCACACCGCGGCGCACAGCTAGAAGGCAGAGGACACCCTTCAGAAGTCAGACTGTTCCTTCCACCTGGTGGGCGTCCGGGAATGGAACTCAGGTCGCAGGTTTGCGAGCAGTTAGTTACCCACCGAGCTATCTTGCTGGCCCAACACCGAGCTTTTTTACTTTATTTTTTAATTAATATTTATTTTCCCCCCAATCATACAAACTTAATAGGTCCCCCGGGTCCCCTCCCTCCCTCCCCCTCTCCCCAGTCCCCCTTGCACCCTCTCCTCCTTTTCCTCTTCCTTTCACCCCCCTCCGTCCCTTTCTCCCAGTGCCTCTCCCTTCCCCCCCTTCCCATTCCCTGGAGCATCCTTTAGTGTGAATGTCAAACTTTCCTTACACTCTAATGAGGTGTAAGGACTCAGAGCCCTTATTTGTGCTCCTCTTTAGTATGGGAACACTACTGTGATTGCTAATTCCTCGCCTCTAAGGATCCTAGTGCCTGTGCACTTAATAAAATGCACTGTTGCAGTTTGCCTGCATGGTTGCTGAATTGACCATCAAATGGCTTAAGGGGACAAAGGATTTATTTTCTCTTACGATTACTGGTTATAGTTCTTAGTCCAGCTTGATGGGAGAGCATGCACCAACACCAGGGCCAAGGAACTGGCCACACCATCATCACATAACAGCTGAGAGAGGAATGATCCTTACTTGCCAGACCAGCATGTCTGGCCAAGTGTACAACAGGAGGACAACTTCCTCAACCAGCTCTCTGTATTTTACTCACCTGTCCAGGGCCTAATCCCACCCACCATGGGCTGGGTCTTCCCCATCAACTAGACAATCTCCTTCAGGTTTGCTCTGGGCCTAACTCAACTACTAATTCTCTACAAATGTGCCCAGAGCTCAAACCCTCAACCATCGAGTTGCCACCTGTGCATAACCGTGACATGCACCAACGGTAAGATGTGCAAACTCAGCGAACAAATATCTTCTATGGAACCAATGTATGAACACTGCCAGTGGTGTACGCAGAAAAGGTCAAAACAGGCCAATGGATTTAACTGACCATCCTTCAAAGTATACCGGCATGCTTGTGACCTGCCGCTGTTTCTCACTGTGGCATCTCCACACCACTAGGACCCTCCCAGCCACATAGAGGGGAGAGGGCGAATTTTTTTAATCAAAAGGACACTAAATGTAGAGGCAGCTAGAGAACTCAGGTGTCTTTGGCCAGTCATTAAAGAGATATGCACATAACAATGTTACTCTTCCATTTTTTTGGGAAAATATATATCATTCATAAAAATGCTATTTATCCTTTGGTACAATCAGTAATTTCCTAGGTGAACTAGTAAAAAAAATTCTCTTAATTGCTAATGTGGTCAACAAGGATAGAAATAACCCACAGGAACAAAAGCTGTTTGGATGTATGTTTGTAAGTTGCAAAGGGACCTTGAAAGCCACTGTTCTGGGAAGTAAGAGAACAGGCAGCTCCTGGCCTACAACCCAATTAATGGCCTATATCAGGATTCAGATATAAAGGATCATAGAACTTCAGATACACAGGGGGATTTGGTGACCAAGAAATCATTAAAATCATCATCATCATTTTATGGAAGTCGGCCAGACACAGAGAGCGAAGTGCTGTGAGTTCTCACTGTGTAAAATGTAACATTTTGGTAGACGCCACAGAAGCACTTGTAAGGGTAGTCAGGCAAAAGTTTCCCGGGGCAAGAGCTGTGTGCTCAGAGGACTGAGCCCCCACTAGAGCAGACAACCGGGAGGAACTCTGGGGTCTACACAAGCAGACAGGCAGGAGAGTGGGAGGGAGAAAGATGGACTGGTGAAGAGAAGGGAGGGAGGGAGGGGGGAGCAAAAGGGAATGGAGGGAGGTAGGGACAACCACTCACTGTAAAACTAGAAAAATAAAAATAAAAGAGCTGTGTTGTATAGTGTGATGATGACCACGATTTGTAACATAGTTGCATAATCAAAACTTGTGGAAGTATTTTAAGTGATTTCAATCAAAAAACAAGTATGCGAGGCAATTAAGAATAAGCTCCATCTATGTAACTATTCCAAAATCTACACATATTTCAAGTCACAGCATTAAATGCAAATTTCATCTGCAAACAAGTATATATAAGAAATCATTAAGAAGGGCGCATGATACAGCTCAGAGGGTAAGTCCCCTCCCTGCTCACACCTGGCGACCCTCACCCTGACCCCTAGAAACCCACATGATGGAAGGAAGAGAACTGACTTCCAAAAGTTGTTCTCTGTTCTCTGCCTGTGCACCATGGCGTGCATGTGCGCGCCTTCTGTCTCAACAATGTTTTTAAAAAGAAATCACTAAGATTCCTAAGTGGCAGCGAGAAAAGAGCGGGGAAATGTGCCCCGCTAGGCAAATAAAAAGCAATATTCCTCATGAACCTTCAACCTCGGGCCCACACGCTTTATGCACGTGCACGCTGCCTGCAGAAGTACTTCCAAATGGCATTTAACTGCCCTGCGGGTGCAGCCCAGGGTCATAACCTATCGTGATTATTGATTGTAAATACACATTATTTATCTGGTTCTTTGCACCAATTTCCCTCGATTCGATGTATCGTTCTCAGAAAAAGAAACTGAGCAAGACCCTTCCAGGCGCGCCTAGTTTCTGCCCGCCTGAAACAGCATCAGGGGCCAGTTAACGCCTTCGGGACCACCCAGCTCGGCGGGATTAACCGCCCCTGTGCCATGGCTACAATCTGGGGGTGCAAGCACGAGACGCCCCAATCATCAAGCCCCTCTTCGGCTCGCCCCAAGGGCTCAACGCACAGACGCAGGTAGCGGGCGAGCGGCAGACGCGAACTCGCCTCCGACGGTGCAGCGCGGGATCTGGAAGCCACGCCCACCTTCCCCGGGCGCGCTCCCGCCACGCCCACCCCCGGGGCGCGCCCCCGCCACGCCCACCTTCCCCGGGCGCGCCCCCGCCACGCCCACCCCCGGGGCGCGCCCCCGCCACGCGCACCTTCCCCGGGCGCGCTCCCGCCGCGCCCACCTTCCCCGGGCGCGCTCCCGCCGCGCCCACCTTCCTCGGGCGCGCCCCCGCCACGCCCACCTTCCCGGTGCGCGTTCCCGCCACGCGCACCTTCCCGGGGCGCGCCCCCGCCACGCGCACCTTCCCGGGGCGCGCTCCCGCCACGCGCACCTTCCCCCGGGGCGCGCCCCCGCCACGCGCACCTTCCCCGGGGCGCGCTCCCGCCACGCGCACCTTCCCCCGGGGCGCGCCCCCGCCACGCCCACCCCCCCCCGGGGCGCGCTCCCGCCGCGGGCGTCACTCACCTCGGTTCGCGCGGGAAGCCGCGTCGGGAGCGCGCCGGGAGCTCGCCCAGACCCGACCCCGAGGGCCCCGGGCCCGGTGCGGCCGCTCCGCCTGTTCCGCGGGCGCCCGGGCCTCGGCGGGCGGGTCCTCGGCGCCATCGCTCTCGCTGGACTCGGCCCGGCGCCGCCGGAAGGTCCTCTGGGGTCTGTGCGCCATGGCGGGCCGGCGAGCGCGCTCCGCGGTGACTTCCGGCGCCCGCGCGGTGACTTCCGGGTCTCAGGCCTCCGCGCCTGCGCAGTGCTCAGCTTCGCCGTGCGCACGCGCACTGTACGTCCCCGGTTATGGGCTCCGGGCGCGCGCTCAGCCGCCCTGCGGGAAGTTCCGTGGGGGACGGGTCGGGACGGGACGGGACGCGGCGCGAGCGTGGTCATCACGTGGGCGGGTGGAGTCGTCTCTCCGCTCGGCGGAGAACTAGCTGTGGGACGCAGATGGCGACGCTGTAACAAGCGGGCGTTTTATTTGGAAGCCAGAGGAAAAGCTTCCTTCGTGGGAAGGGGCCTTACTGGGGGTCGCTGTGGGATGGGGGCGGAGGGTTGTGCGGCCCTGGCAAAGGTCCCTCTCTCCCTCTCTCTCCCTCCCCCCCTGGGGTCCCCTCTCTTCTCACCTTATCCAAGGCACTTGTCTGGGTTTATATGTCGGGCAAAAGTAACTTTTTCTTGGTTGCTGTTGCTTGTGGTCAGCTCTGAGCGGTCACGAGCCGCGTTCCTGCTGAAAGCACGCTGCCCACGCTGGTGCAAAAGCATGTTACCTCCCCGCTCCCCAACACACACACCTGTTGCGGACAGTTGCACCGCCAGGCACAGCCAGACGGCCTAGGAGAACAAGGGGGTTTTGCTCTTGTTGATACTTCTCTGCACGGTTCTTAGTCCAACTTGGCAGGAGAGTTGCACTTCAGGAAGGAGCTAAGGAAACCGGCTGAGAAATCGCGGAGAGAAGACAAACTCTCTCTCGCCAGAGTATCTGCATGCATTATGCCAAGTTCTCAGCCAACTTCTCCATCTTATCCTCCTGGTCAGGAAATTTCCCCACCCGTTAAGAACTGGTTCTTCCCAGATTTCGGGGGGGGGGGGATTCTGGTTTCTTGGGGACCACTGTTTTGAAAGTCCTGATAGCCACAGTTGGGAAGGCACAAAGATTCCTTAAGAACCCTTTGCCATTTGGTTACACAGTTAAGGGCTGGTGTATGCTCCCTGGTTGAGGGTGTAACCCCGTCATGGCAGGGAAGTGGGGCAGGAGGGCCAGGCGGGCAGTGCAGGGGGGTTTGCAGTTAGAATGCAGATGCTGTGTTCAGCCGCCTTTTCCTTAGTCCTCCGGATGTTGCTGCCTATACTGAGTCAATGGGCTCCTGTGGAAATGCCCTCATGCACAAGCCCAGAGAAAGGAATCAAGCGGCTCTTAAACAGTAAGGCCAATGGGGAGGTCCGTTATAAAGAGAAGCTGAGATAAGGGAGAGACTTAAATTCTAGTTTTTATTAGTGCTGAAGGTCTGGTGGCCAAGGGAACTGCAGTCGGCATAATCAGAAAAAACCTGAAGCAAGCCCTTGGCTGGGGAGAGATCTTCCGAGCCCCAGACAGAGCCAAGGAGCAGGGGTGGGGGTGGGGGGCATCTGCTGCAGTCAGCCTGCATGGTTGCTGATAAATCACCACCAAATGGCATAAGTGAACAGGAGGTTTATTTTCTCTTACAATTACTGGTTACAGTTCTTAGTCCAGTGTGACGAGAGAGCTCGCACCAACACCAGGGCCGAGGGAACTGGCCACACTTCCTGTACATAATGGTTGAGAAAGGAACAATCCTTACTTGCTAGACCAGCATGTCTGGCCAAGTGCACACAAAGATGCCAACTTCCTCAACCGGCTCTCAGTATTTTATTCATCTGTTCAGGGTCTAGTCCCACCCACCATGGGCTGGGCCTTCCCCATCGGCTAGAACATCTCCGGCAGGTTTGCTCTGGGCCTAGCTAAACCACTAATTCTCTACAAATGTGCCCAGAACTCAAACCCTCAACTGTCAAGTTGACACCTGTGCCCAGCTATGACAGCATCTTATACAGCTTTCAGATGTTGCTAGGAAAGTAGGTTGTAGGGGGAGGGAAGAGAATGTCTTGCAAAAGAGAGTCCTTTCTCAAGCCATCAGGGTGGAGAGGTCAGGGGTGTGTGATCAGTTCACAGAACACCTGACAGCCAGGGCCGAGGCTTTGCGGAGATGCTAATAATTTGCATCTCCAGGTAATTCCACTCCAGTAGTCACAACCTAAATCATCCCACATCCACCTCAGTCAACCTGACATCCAGTCACATCAAGTCTTAACATTCTACTTGGTCCCCTTGGGTCTCATATTCATCTCCTGTTCATCTCAATGAGGGATATATTTAGTCTAAAAGCTCCCAAAGTGTTGACAGTCCAACACTGTTCAGAAGTTTAAGGTCTCTCTTGAACTAAGAGGTCTGCTACTCCTGCCTCCGAGGAGTAGCTTTGAATCAGAATCCCTTAAAAAGGCCAATGGTAGCAATATTATCATATAAGATGGATTTAAAAAAAATAGAAAAGGTCTGGAGGGGATAGAGAGGGTGGGTAAAGTGAATTATCATTGAAAAAAATGTATGCAGAAGCCCCGCGCTAGTCTCTGGTCTAGGACAGCAGAGAGCTGGCTCTCTCCTTTCCTTGCTGGATTTCCTCCGCCATCCGTGAACGCTCCGAGGGGGACCCATCTTAGGGCTGAGCGCACCAAGTCCTGTGGTTCTTGCGTTTCCAGTGTTCCTCCTCTCAAAGTGGTAGCAGTTGCAGTTTCTGATGGTGCCCATACCTGATCCAGTTGCCGATTGGAGGGCTCATCAGGTGGCTCTGGGCTCTTCAGCTTCAGCTTAGTTGAATAGATTCTGCTTCTTGAGACTGTCTACCCGTGTGTCCCATCCCCTGACTCACATAGCTGAGACGAGACCCACCTGCACACGCCTACCTGCCTTGAATCCTGTAGCAGAGATGTAGTGAGTCTTGGTTTTCAGAACATGAATTCTGCTCAGGACGATACTTTATCTCCACCACCGACTCATTGCAAAGCCCGGGATTTTTCTTCAATGATGCTGATTTCTGTACTAGCCACAGCTGTTTTGCTTCCTGTCCTTTCCTTATCTGAAACTTTAAGGCCGCCAACACAGCTCTCCACTACCAAACGGACCAATTCCATCATCTTCAAGTTAAGATACAGGAAAGTCCTTGCTCACCTCGTCATAAGCTGGGCCTAAACGATTCATAACTCCCTCAGTACTGGTATTTTCCAAATATCCCACAATGCTATGCCCAACAGTTTTTGTAGCCCACAGTCTCGAAATCTTCAGACATTTCCATATTTCCCTCTACAAAACTTTAAAACAAGAGCTACGGATCTAATTTTATCAGCAACGCCCTACTTCTCTGGTAGCAAATTCTAGTGTAGTTTCCCTGAAGGTTCTCAATAAATGGATGACCAAAGAATTTCAGGGAACAAGGGAGTTTTATTCAATTTTACGATTGTATGTTTACAGATCTTAGTCCAGCTGTGCAGGAGAGCTCATTCCAACACCAGGCTCTGAGGGAACTGGACTCACCACATCTGCAGGATTGTTGCAAGAGAGGCAAGCGACCTCTCTCACCAGACTGCAAGTCTGTCCAAGTGTACTGAAGAATGACACTCACTGAACCAGCTGCCTCTTCTTAGCATACGCAGGGAATGGTCCCTCCTACCATGGACTGGGTCTTCCCACATCAGTCTCCTGCAGGCTTGCCCAGGATCTGCCTCAACTACTAACACTTTACAAATGTGCCCAGAGCTCTGCTGCGAGGCTGATCTATGGCTTTACCCACTGGAACCTGCGCTGTATCACCTTCTTTCTGTGCACCAACCCTGGAAAAGTCTCTTTTCTAGACAGACACACGTTTGAAAGGCAAGAAACTGCTTCAGCTTGGGCTTTCTTCCCCTCTCATGGGAGTCTTGGTTTTCAGAACATGAATTCTGCTCAAAGCGTATACCTGTATGCCTGTCACAAAAGTCCTCTCTCCACGACACTAGGATAGGAAGGTCAGAGATTTAGGCTGTATGGTCAATTTTGGGAATTGCCACATTCCAGTAGGATGATTACTAAATATTGTGGCTATGGTTAACCACACACGGGACAGGTCAGAGAGCATTTAGCTTTACACTTGGGTCTGTGGAAGATTCTTACCTCTTGCTCATTGATGGAGTGTAATGTAAATCTTACATATTTTAAAAACGCATACTCCAGCCGGGGAGATGACTGCTGAAGATGAAAAATTACAACTCTTGCCTCAAGGGGTAAGAGGTAGTTTATTCTGGAGCCAAATGTCAGTGGCTATGGTCTGAGAACAGACTCAGGTTGGCTCAACTTCCACGTGTTCCTCCGCAGCAAGAGGTTTTGGGATTTTATAATCACAGAACAAAGGGCTGGTTAGATAGCTCAGTGGGTACCGTGCATGATCTCAAACCTGGAGATATACATGAAAGTTGTCCTCTGACCGCCACCCATCAACCGTAGCATGCACACACATTCTCTCTCTCTCTCATTTATTTCTCAGATTAAACAGATATATTAATTTAAAAAACCTCAGAACAAAGAAAACTATAAATCAAGATGCTCATAATGCAATGGGAGAGCTTTGTTACAGGCCTTATTTGGTTCGTGGGAGCTAGTGGTCTGTTACATTAACTCATTTGAAAAGGTTTTGCCCCAGTCACAGATTGTTAGGAAAGATCCAGAGATGGGGTAAGGAATGGCTGTTAAGGGGGTTTAAAGATCACCCAAGGTAAGTGGTAATCAGATTGTGAGCCTGCAGCATCGGGGCCTCTCCACAGCCTTTGAAACGATAGCCCCTCAATCAGCATCGGGGTACAGCTCTTTCCAAGTTTTACCACCGCACCTCCTTTTTCAGGAGCCTTTGGTCACACTGTGGAGGTCTGAGAACCTGAATTCAACCCTCAGCACCCGTGTCAGAAGCTGCGCGTAGCTGTGCACGTGCCTGTAACCCCAGTGCCGTGGGGAGGGGGCGAGAGGTGAATTGCTGGAGCTTGCCGGGCAGTCCACCCCAAAGAGCAAGCGTGGGGGCCCATCTCAGGGTGCGGGCAGAAAGTGATTGAACAGAGTGATGTTTTCCTGTGTACATGGGCACCGCCGTGTGCGTGCACGCACACACACACACACACACACACACACACACACACACACACACCCCACCACCACCACCACCAGCAACAATTTAAAAACACCTGCATCGGTGTTTATTCTCATTAACATTTTTTTTCCACATGAGGGCACTGTCCGCTTTACTTTGGGATTTGCCAGCAGGGTGCAAACATTTTTCTCTTTTCTCTCCCTGAGGAACCCCTTTTCTAGAAGAGCTTCACTCCCCACACCTGGAAATGGCAGGCGACAGTTTTTCATGAAACTCAGTGCAGTTCTTCTGCAAAAGAAAATCAACAAACCACAATCCAGAACTTCAGAGACTCTATATCAATCACATAGAACTAGGACAGCCAAATCTCTCCCTATCCTGGAGCTCAGGGACATTTGCGGAAGAGGGGGCGGTAAGATTGTAAGAGCAAAAGGATGGGAGGAGCAACGATTTGCAAGATTCTCAACAATAGTTGGGGCCAAAGCAATCATAATGGGACTTTGCATGCCCTGCGCAATGTCCAGCGCACTGTTGCCCTCATAAAGTCTAGCATCTGTTAAGGGCACCGAGACCCCTGGAGGCAAGGGATTGACAGCCATAGTAGTGATCTTATGCTTAAGGGGAACAAGAGAAAGGGCTTATGGAAATGCCACTGGGTCCTTATATGTCATCGGAGAGGAGGACACAGTGGAGAGTTAGGTGCACACAATAAAGGACTCTCTGGGAATTGGGGGGGAGGCACTGGGGGAAGGGGAGGGGGAAGAGGGGGGAGGGAGGGAACTGGTAAAAAATTTTAAAATGTATAATTAAATTTTTAATAAAAAAAAAAGAATAAAAAAAAAAAAAGAATAAAAAAAAAAAAAGAATAAAAAAAAAAAAAAAAAGAAACTCAGTGCAGTTCTTTGCTGGGCAGAAGAGAAGTCAGCAAAAGTAGCGTCTCCTCCACAGCTCTTGTCTGTCGCCTAAAAGCAACCCGACCTCCGGCTTGATCCAAGCAATCTATGCGGGGACCTGTCACCGGTGCTCAGCGATGCTGCTTGCCGCCCCCGGCCCTGACGGGCTTGTGACGTGCAGTCTCTACCGTGGCTTCGGGCACTGTTGCTTGGAGCGCTAGCCAGGCTTTGGCGCCTTGCAGATTTCCGAGTAGATATATTCGGTGCAAATAGTGAGAGACATCTGGTCTTGATCTATCCTGCCTGTTGTGAAGCTGTGCACACACCCCTGTGTGTGTGTGTGTGTGTGTGTTCGTGCATACATACCATGATATGAGTGTGGAGGTCAAAGGACACCTTTATGTTTTTTCTTGTTTCGTCGCTATGCTGCACAGGGGAGCTTCCAACCTATTCTGCCTCTGCGCACTTCACAGCTGGGATTCCAGGTGCGAGTTGCTGTATCCGGCTTCTCACATGTGATCTGGGGAACCAAACTCAGGACATTATGTGTGTACAGCAAGCGCTTTTACCCACTGAGCCAGTTTGCCTCCCCTGCCCCTCCAGCGCATGTAATGGTACCTCCCACATACAGGTGGTCTTCCCACCTGGAGTAAGCTAGAAAGATATTCTCAAAGACACGACCAGAGGTTTGTCACTTGGGGAATTTTTATCTTGTGCAATTGTCAATATTACCTATTGTGGGCTGCTTGGATCTCTTGGTGGTGGCTTGTCTCACAGTTGGACGATGAAGGGATTCGGGCTGCATAGGGTTTTTGGTCTGACTCCTGTGTGTTGACTTCCCACATAGCTGGCTGCCTCTGACATCAGTCGTCTGCAGAGATGCAGGCTGCGGCAACATCCGCACCGTCTGAAGCCTGCTTTGGAGTGCCTGGCGCGCCACAGTACAGCATTCAGACCGCCAAAGCTTGCCACAGCCGGAGAGATTGGTCTGAACTCTTTGGCCTGTCAGCTTAAGCCCCCGACAGGGCCAGCGCGATCCTGGGTCCTGCACGACCGCAGGACTGTGCAGAGAAGCGGGCGTATCTTGCCCGAGCATCCTGCTGCCTGCCAGGCTCAGCGGGCTCTCAAGCCCACCACGGCGCTGCTGTGGGAAGCTGTCCGGGCAGGAGGAGGGCACAGGTGAGCTGGGCTCCGAGGCGCGAGGCTGTCTCACCCTCCTGGGCGCTGCGCCCAGACAGCCTGACTGTGTCATGATGTCACCCAGCAGCCAAGTCTTAAAAGCTCACTCGAATGTGGTCTGGCTGACTTTATGCTTTACGGATCGTTTAAAAAGCCCACTTCTGCTATTTGCAGCAGGACGAAGAGTTGCTTTGGGAAAGAACGCCCTTCAGACGGCCTTGTCTGCACACAGTATTGCACGTTCCTGTTTGTGTCCTGCTTGGGGGGGGGTGAGCCCTTGTTCAGAGCTGGCACCCAGCATCGAGCCTGTCCCGGCTGCCACTGGACAGTGTCCCGATGGGGAGCCTACTATCGGCCTCCCCTCAGCCAGTCCCCTGGGGGCTTGTCTGTGGCAACGCATCCTACTGGATTAACTCCTGAAAATAGACATATCATTTGGGTACTTCACCGTTCACGTCGGGCAGGAAATATTTACCGTGTTACTTAATCTTTGCCAGGGAAGTGCTACTTGCGAGTCGTTAATGGGTGAGCAAGAGGAGGTAGAGAGGAGACCTGGCCCTCAGAGGCACATTGAAAGTCCCTTGCGAGGGACACAAGTTTTCTGTGCCGGAGACAGAATTTTCAAGGAGTTGGTGACGCCCCTTGCAGCTGGGGTGAGTCATTCTGGTGCGGTAGCCTAGACGACCTTATGGTCCCCTGTCAAGGATTGGGGGCTGTTTTTGCAAATACAGTTGGACTTGCAGTTCGTTCGCATGTTGCTGATAAATTCACCACCAAAGAGCTTAGGGAAAGGGGCTTTTATTCATGCTTATGATTCTCCTTTAGGGTTCATGGTCCAGCTTGGCAGAGGAATTCGAACCCACACCAGCATCCGATAGAGCCGGTTGCACCAAACCACAGGGCTCGCTGAGAGAGGGGCGAACTCCTCATGCGCCAGGATGGCAAATGCTAAATGTGCCCAATTACTGAGCCGGCTCTGTCCACCTTATCCTGCCAGGTAATGGTCCCACGCACCTCGGTGGGCAGGGTCTTCCTGCGTCAGTTAGACGATCTCCGCAGGCTTTGCTCAAGGCTTGCTTTAACTGCTGATTCGCCATGTTGAGCTCAGAGCTCGACCTTCAGTTGTCACTTTGACACCTGCCTGGCCCAGCGCATTATTATTATTATTGCTGCTGCTGTCATTGGACACGGGTTCTCTCAGAGGGTCTGGGGCTCTCATGAGGCCGTGTTAAAAAACAGGGATCCTCTGGTTTTACCGTTTTTTACGTGGGCGCGGGATCAGAACTCAGTTTCTCAAGCCCGTGTGGCAAGCGCTTTACCGAATGGGCCATCTTCCCATCTTAAACACAGACCCAGGTGCTAAGTTCTCACCATGGAGCTGTGGCGACACGTGCAGAGTGCTCGCTCAGCGCCGGGGCCGCTCTGTGTAGTTTACGTAGCTGCCCCCCAAATCCTCCAGGCAGCCATGGGAGGAGGCCTGGGAGCTGCTTCTTGAGCCCGGTCCACCAATCTTTCTGTTTACAGTGTTGTTTTCATTATTCTACCCCATCGCGGAGATGCCTCTCGCCACCGACCCTGAGCTGACTGGGTAAGTCACGCTCCTGGTTCGCTTTCTCCCCCGCGAGCGGTGTCAATCATCGACGATCCCCCTGCAGCTTCCCAGACGTTAGGGCTCATGTTTCTTTTACTGTTGTCGTCCTTTCCTTTTCTTTCTTTTTGTCTTAGACCTAAGATGCTTCCTTCATTTTAGTAAGATTTCAAAACCAGTCATCAAAAAAGAGGATAGTCTGGCATGCACATTAAAGGATTCTCCGGAGATTGGGGGGGAGGTACTGGGGGATGGGGAAGAAGGGGTGAGGAGAGGGGGAGCAGGGGGGTCAGGGGGAGGAGGAGGGAGGGAGGGAACCGGTGTACCTATTAAGTTTGTATGAGCAGAAATAATAAAAAATGTTAAATAAAAAATATATTATTGTTTTGTGGTTTAAAAAAAAAGTCATGTATTCTTTTGCCTTGTTTTTTTCTTTTCTCATTTGGTCTTTTACCATGTTATTTCTTTTCTCTGGCGTTCTGCTGGACAGGATTGCTGGAGGGTTCGTGGTCTTTCTTCGGGATGTACGTCGGCTCTGTCGGGCGGGAGGGCGGGAGTGCGTGCGGGCTGGCTGGCGGGACGGGCGGGCGGGCATGAGGGGCGTGCGTGCGTGGGGGCGTGCGTGCTTTCTGGCGGGCGGGAGTGAGTGCAGTGCGCGCGAGCGTGCTAGCGGCGCTTGCGAGCGAGCGGTTAGTGCTCGAGAACGCTCTCGCGCACAGCCGCCGACCGGATTCCCAGCGACCCGCCATGCCGAAACGTTCCAGCCGGACGAACGATCCCTCCCTCCCGAGGCACGCACCGTCTTCCCCTTCCCGCCAGTCGTCCCTTCTCTGCCCTTCCCGCCCGCAGCCCGCCAGGACGTTCGAGGCCGATTCCTCACTCACCCGCAATCCTTCCCTCCTCTCTCTCCATCTCTACTCTGTCCTTCTTTCTTCTTTCTTTCTTTCTTTCTTTCTTTCTTTCTTTTTCTTTCTTTCTTTTTTCTTTCTCTCTCTCTTTTCTTCTCTTTTGTTTTTCTTTCTCTCTTTGTTTCTTTGTATGTTTGTTTGTTTTCTTTTCTTTCTTCTCTCTCTTCTTTCTTTCTTTCTTTCTTTGTTTCTTCTCTTTTGTTTCTCTTTCTTTCTTTTCTTTCTTCTTTCTTTCTTTCTTTTTCTTTCTTTCTTTCTTTCTTATTCTTTCTATTTCTTTCTTTCTTTCTTTCTTTCTGTTTCTTTCTTTCGTCAGAGAGCACTGTGTGTCTCTGTGGAAGCCCAAGGATGACTTGGGGAATCATCCCGGACTGCTTCTATCTCCTCGCTTGGCTTTGGGATTTCCCAGGCTCCACCCACAAGGGTTGGAAGTGCAGGCTGCTGCCTGGAGGTTTTATCTGGGATCTGGGATCTTAAGTCAGGACCTTCTGCTTTCTTGACCCCTGAGCCATCTCTCCAGCCCTCTTTGTCCATTTTGATATGTGAGCACACATGTATGCACAGGTGTGTATAGGTCTGAGGTAATACTGTCTTGGAAATCATCCTCTATCACTCTTCCATCTTATTCTTTTGAGACAGCATCTCTAATTAAACCGGGAACAAGCCATGAGGGCTAGTCTTGCTCTGGGAGTCCCAGACCCCGACTTCCTGGACTGGAATCACAGGAGGGCTGCCACGCCCACTTGCGCGTTGAGCGCAGTCATTACTGGGTCATCTCTCCAGCCCTCGTTTGTAATATTTTACCTGCAAGTCCCACGTAGCTTTCTGTTGGCTCTCATCCTGCATGGCATCTTCATCGAGGCCCACATCTTGGATAGAAAGTTGAATGAAACATCAATGCGTTTCTGTCAATTATTAGAAGCATGTAACCTGCCTTGATGCAGTCTGAATCATTTCGGCAATTTTCTTTCTGACCCAAGCCCTCACCTTGTAGCCCAGGCTAGCTTGGAGCTCCTGCTCCTGCTCCTTAGACCCCAAGTGCTGAGACGCAGGAGCATGTGGCTGTGTCTGGCTCTCCTGTTCCACGTTTTCTCTTTGGGCCCTTTGCTCCCTGGTTTCCCTCCATCTTGGAACAGGAAGCTTTCCAGTTTCTTTCCCCATTTTTCACTGTGGATGACTATAAGCTAAAGATTGTACTTTTTAGGTGTTTAGAGGTTTTAGAGGCAGTTAGTAACTCTATCATCTTTTATTTAAAAATTATTTATTTTGTGCATATGTGTGTGCGTGTGTGCATGTGTGCATGTGTGTGCATGCCTGTACATGTGTGTACATGTGAGCGATTGTGTGTGCATGTATGTGTATGTGTGTGCATGCGTGTGCATGCCCATGCCACAGCACATGTGTGGATGCCAGAGACAACCTCTGGAGTCAGCTATCTCCTTCCACCCTGTGGGAAGCAGGGATCAAACTCAGGTCGCCAAGCTTAGCCGCAAGCCTTTATC
Organism: Typhlomys cinereus; assembly: GCA_023101885.1. Taxonomy (NCBI): domain Eukaryota; kingdom Metazoa; phylum Chordata; class Mammalia; order Rodentia; family Platacanthomyidae; genus Typhlomys; species Typhlomys cinereus. Next base: position 640,989 of record JALPQD010000708.1, on the reverse strand, counting down.
TGCTCAGCCAACTGCAGGCCCTGTGTCTCCTCTTGCACGAGACGATGATCACATCAATATCTACCCTGGGAGCCTTTCTTCTTCTTGTGGTTGATTGGATGGTTGGATGCTTAGACAGAGTCACGTATCTATTTTTTAACTTTCATTCTGTGATGGTTTCATACACAGATGCAATGTATCTATGTGCTCTTACCCCTCACTACCCATCCCTACCCCTTCTCCTCTCCAGCTAGTCTTGTTCCTACTTTCATGTCTTTGTGCATGTGTGACCCACTCGGTTCCATCTGGGATGTCTCCATTGGCATTGCCCGAGCACCCGCTGGGCATGGGTGACCTGCCTGGGTAAATCATGGAGAAAGGACGCTGTCTTCCTCCTGTCTGGCATCACCCTTCAGTAGTCTCTCAATGATCTTCAGACTCATCAGCAGTATTTCTTGTGATCTTCCCCCATCCATGAGGAATGATGCAAAGCCAGCCACCATGCAGGTCTAGTGGAGTGAACACTGCTGGAGTGAGTTCTGGGTGCCGCAGCCCTGTCATAACCCGAGGACACTGACAGGCTCTCATGTTCTTTTTTTTCTCCCATATTTTATTTTTTTTCCTAATCATACAAGCTTAATAGGTAACCCCGTCCTCTCCCTCCCTCCTCCCTTCCCCAGTCATCCCTCCTTCTACTTGTCCCCTTCCCCCTTCCTCTCATCTCCCTCTCCCCTCTCCATCTCCCCCTCCCCCTCTCCCAGTGCTTCCCCTTCCACCCTCCCTCCCATCTTCTGGAGCATCCTTTTGTGTGAATCACAAGCTCTTACATTCTTATCACCCCTATTCCTGAGCCTTGGGGTAGAGGGTATACAGCCAAATTTATTTATTTATTTATTTATTTTTTTACAGCCAAATTTTTAAACATAGGAATGTTTGCTCATGCGTTGGGGGAGGCGGAGGGTGGGGTGTTGGCTACATTGCCTAACACAGTGCTTGAGACTCATCCCCAGCATCGAAAGGAAAAAGAAAGAAAGAAAAAGAAAAGGCAGCTGCTGGCCAGTGAGTTAGCTCAGTGGGTCAGGCACCTGTATGCAGACCTGGAGACCTGAGTTTGATGTGCGGGAGCACACGTGATTAGAGGGGAGAACTGACTTCTGAAAACTGTCCTCTGGCTCCACCTGCGACCCGGAGACCTAGGAGCAAGCGCGCGCGCTCGCAGCAGCGGGGGCGTCTCTCCCGCTCGCGCTCCGGGCTCGCGGAAACAAACAAACAAACAACAAACAAACAAACATTTTAAAAAAGAAAAAGAAAGAAAGAAAAGCTATGTGCAGAAGTGTATAGTCTACAAGTGTAGAAGGCTATTGGATTCCTGTGAGTTTTGAGTACATACTATGTACCCTGGGGTACATAGTAAGTTCCAGGTCAGGCTGGGCAACAGAGTGTGACCCTACCCCAACCAACCAACCAATCAACTAACCAATCAACCAACCAACCAATCAACCAACCAACCAATTAACAAACCAACCAATCAATCAACCAACCAATGAAGTAACCAATCAACCAACCAAACAACTAACCAACCAACTGACCAACTAACCAACTAACCAACCAATCAACCAACCAACCAATTAACCAATCAACCAACCAACCAACTAATCCAACCAATCGAATAACTAACAAACCAACTGACCAACCATATGACCAACTAAACAACCAACCAACTAACCAATCAACCAACCAACCAACTAACCAATCAACCAAACAAACAACTAACCAACCACTGACCAACTAACTAATCAACCAAACAAACAACTAACCAACTAGCCAATCAACCAAACAACTAACCAACCAACTGACCAACCAACTAACTAATCAATCAACTGACCAAACAACCAACCAACTAATCAATCAACTAAACAGCTAACAAATCAACTGACAAACCAACTAGCTAATAAATCAACCAAAGAACCAACCAACCAACCAACAAACCAACAAACTAATCAAACAAACAACTAACCAACCAACTAATCAACTGACCAACCAACCAACTAACCAACCAACCAACTAATAAATGACCAATCAACCAACCAACTAACCAATCAAACAATCAACTAACCAACCAACCAATTAATAAATCAACAGACCAACCAACCAACTAACCAACCAATCGACCAACCAACCATCCAACCAACCACCAACCAACTAACCAATCAACCAACCAAACAACCAACCAACTGATCAACCAACTAACTAATAAATCAACCGACCAACCATCCATCCAACCATCCAACCATCCAACCAACCAACCAACCAACCAACCAACCAACCAACTAATAAATCAACTGACCGACTGACTAACCAACCAACCAATTAACTGTCCAACCAACCAACCAACTAATCAGTCAACCAACCAAACAACTGATCAACCAACTGATCAATTAATAGATCAACCGACCAACCAGCAACCAACCAACTAACCAATCAACCAAACAACTAACCAACCAACCAATCAACTAACCAACCAATCAACCAACCAACCAACCAACCAACCAACCAAACAACCAACCAACCAAATAACCAACCAACCAACTGACCAAAACAAAGATATCAGAAGAAAGAAGAGAGCGAAAGCTTTATTTTATTTTATTTATTTTTTTATCATTGGATTTTATTGATTCCATCCACTGAATCCCCCTCCTTAGTTTATAAATTTTCCCTTACCATTTCTTCAGGTCTATGTCATTTTTTTAAATTTCCACTTATACAAACTTAACAGGTACACTGGTCCCCCCTTCCTTCCAACCCCCTATCCCTCTGTGCCTCCCTCCCCTCCCCCTTCCCTCCCCATCCCCCAGTGCCTCCCCCTCTCATCCCCGGAGCATCCTTTCATGTGCATGCCAAACTCTCCTCTGGGTCCTCCTCTCGGATGAGGTGCAAGGACCCAGTGGCATTTCCCAGAACCCTTTCCTGTGTTCCCCTTAAGCATAGAAACACTACTGTGGCTGTCAATCCCTTGCCTCCAAGGATCCTAGTGCCTTTAGCAAAGACTAGACTTTGTGAGGTCAATAGTGTGTTGGACATTGCGCAAGGCATGTAAAGTCCAAATATGATTGCTTTGGCCCTAACTTGTGTGGAGTATTTTGCATATCATTGCTCCTCCCATCCTTGTGCTCTTACAATCTTACCGCCCCCTCTTCTGCAAATCTCCCAGGATGGGGAGAGATTAGGCTGGCCTAGTTCCAGGCAATTGATATAGAGTCTCTGATATTCTGGATTATGGTTTGTTGATTTTTTTTTTCAGTTTTGCTGCTCCTGCAATGCCCTTGGCTCCACCCTGATAGGTATTGGATGTCACCCCCTGGCCAGAGATAAAAACCTGTTAAATTAGAGTCTTGTTATAAGAGTATATTCAAAGGTAGATGTAATAAAAGTAGGAAACCGCAGTGAGGGAGGGGTCAATCACCCATCTGTGATATGGTTACTTTCTATCTGCCAAACTATATGCCCTCCCCTTTTGGTAAGATCATACCCTATTAGTTGTAAATGATCAGGAAAGAAAGTCTGTGAACTTAACCAGATGTCTCATTACTTACTTGCAGTCCTTGATGGAGGCCTATTTTCTCTGCTGTAACATGGTCCCCTCTCTCCTTGTTACTGGTGTGGCCCTCCTTCCTCATCCCTCCTGTTCATAATCTTAGCAATTACTGTAGTTATTACAGAGATTTATCTTTGAGTGTCTCTAAGTGGGTTTGGTACTAGGATCCACCTATTAGGGAGTACATATGGCGCTTAATTTTCTGTGTCTGGGATACTTCGCTTAATATAATTGTTTCTGATCCCATCCATTTCCCGGCAAATTCCATTAATTCATCATTTTTGATGGCTGAGTAGTACTCCATTGTATAGATGTACCACATTTTCCTTATCCACTCGTCAACTGTTGGACATTTGGGTTGATTCCATGACTTTGCTATTGTAAACAGTGCTGCTATCAACATGGTCGTGCTTGTGAGAGCGAACGTTTTAAAACGAGCTCTTCATTACACGTTTTCTATTCGACAGTTAACTTTGTTCAAGGCGCAGGTCTCTCTTTTCTGGAGCACTCCTCTTTGCCCTCCTGGAATCCCGGTGGTTTCCTCTTCTTCAGCCGCTCCATCACGGGGCTCGTGGAGAGGAACTCTAGCAACCAGAGATCTGAAAGTCTGGCTTTTCCTCCGTTTGGAATCTAATATTCCTTATTTTTCTTTGTTCTTCTAACAAGTGGCACAGCTGGGGTTGACTCGTGGCTGCTCCTGGGAGCCGGTGCGCTCAGCGAGCCATCCCCGTGCTCAGACGTGCAGGCAAACCTGGCTTGGTCAGGAGCACATCCCACGCAGTCGATGCATCCTACAGAGCAGCCGAGGGCGCGACGGGAGGCCGTGCTTGAAAGCCGCTAGGAGGGCAGCAGGCACCTCCACAGGCGGCCTGATTGAGGATGGGCACAGCCCACGGGAGGCAGAGAGCTGGGGGCAGGTATCTGTCCATGCCTGATGCTGGGATGGCAGCAGGCTCTGCCTCTACAGGACCCGACAGACGCAGCCCGACCATCTCATGCCTGATGCTTTCGAAGAACACGAAGGAGTTGTGTGTGGCTGGAGTGAGGTCAATCTGAGGAGCAGGTGAGACGGGGCTGGAGCAGAAAATGAATTGGTCTCAGGTCATGCCAGTCAAGGAAGCGACCTTGGCTTTTATTCTGAAGGTCAAGGGAAGCCCCTGCGGTTTGGGGGCTCATCCTCAGCCCGCTCTTCCTCTTTGGGTGTCGCCTTCGGTGGTGGTGGTGGACACCAGCGTTGCCTTGGTGATCTGACATCAAGAGCCAGGTCTGCTAAGAGACGAAAGGGTGGGCATGCATCCCAGGAAACCACGGAGACCAGTGTGCCCCCCACAGCAGCTGCTCTGCTTCCTTGGGGGACCATGAGGGCATTAGTACCAGGATTCTCTGGGCCCTATGAAGAGCTGGGCCTTGAGTATCCCAATATTGTATCCAGCTATTTTTTTTTTTTTTTTTGCCTTTGGAAATTGGTGTGAGGGAAATAATAAAGATGTGGTCAAGACCTTTGCAGAAAGGTGTTTCCCTAACGTTTGCCTATACTAGAGAAATTTGGGGGTATCGTCCAATGTCTCCTAATTATTTCTGTCATGAAAATGCAAATTGTCATATTATGTATCTTTTCAGATTAAAAAAAATTCAGAATAGTTAATGACACAGTACTTGATCATAGTGCAATCCCCCTCCCTCCCTCCCTCCCTCCCTCCTTCCTTCCCTCCTTCCCTTCCTTTCTTCCTTCCTGCTTTCCTTCCTTCTTTGCATGAGTTTGTGTGTTTGCTGTGAAGGCACACGTATACTCATATTTGAACATGTGTGTGTAGGTTTGTGTGCAGGTGGAGGCCCATGCAGCAATGGGTGTCATCCTCCATTGCTCTCCATTTCATTCATTGTGGCATGAGGTCATCTTACATGAACCCAGAGCTCAATTTGATGCACCCAGGCTGGCTATCCATCTTGTTCTGGGACCTCCTGCCTCTGTCTTCCAAGTTTCCCGTACTTCCAAGTTTCCCGTATCACCTGGCATCCGCACGGGTGCTGGGCATTGGGCCCCCATCCTCACACTTGCCTGTCTGCTGTACCGAGCCAGCAACTCAGTCACGGTCACAGCATACTTTTAAATGAAAAAAAGAAAGACTGAATATGAACATGTGTTATGGTTGCATTTTGGTGTCAACTTGACAGCTGCAGACTGTTTGGGGCACAGCTGTGGAAGGTGAATGGTTGGAATGGCCCCTGAACAAGCCTGCAGGTACTCGATTGATTGCTGTGGAGAACCCAGCCCATAGTGGGTGGTACTTTCTAGTGGTGGACTGGATAATAGGAGGTGCAAGGAGGAGGGACTTGCTCTTCCCTGATCTGGTGTTGACTTGCTGTGGAGTCCACTCTGTGAGCGTCGAGCGTAGTTCACTTTAGAGCATCATGGCCTTTGTTTCTGCTGCTGCCTCCATCCTTGGCTGATTCAGAGCTTCATCTTTTCCACCACATTGTCGCTGTTCTCAATGCCTTTGGAGCCTGGTCTCCAGGCCTTGCTGCTCTTTGCTGATCATTCTTGACATCGGAGTCCAGCTGTTCTTCACCGATGTGGGAACCCAGAGTGTTCGACCTTCCAGAGGAGTAAAGGCTTGAGACCGTCTTGGGATCTTTTGGCTTTGTGGAACATTCTGGTTAAGAGCAAGGTGGCTGCAGGCGGCTACTTCGAAGGGGTGAGTTGTTTTAATAAACTTATTTATATATTACATTCTATAGATTCTGTTTCTTCAGAGAACCCTGACTAATACAACATGGATGTTATCATTTTAGCTTGTAGAATAGAATAAAAAAGTTTTCAGAAAAGGAACTTGGATAAAATATACGAACATGTTAAGTTACTCTTTGTTATACTTCAAAGATTTCTTCAACAGTTGTGCATTCATACTTAGACAAATATGTCTCCTAATGTAGACGATCAAAAAGACTAACAATTTTGACACATGAATTGACGTTAGCTAAAATTGGAGACCAAAGTAGTGTCTAAGAACTTGCTGTCATAAAGAAATTCTATTGTGTATAACTTTCTTTTCTAAATAGTGATTACAGAGACAAGGAAGAGAATACAAGTTGTCAGGTGTAATGTTAAAACTTTGCTTGCAGGCTTATTAAAAAGATCTTTAAAGAAAACAAGATCACATGCAATCTTTTTATAGTGGGGTGACGAATGTCTCATTAGGCAGAGTGCATGTTGGCATAAAATGAATGTAATTCATATTTGAGTTTTTGGCTAATCAAATGACATATGTTTTATTGTCTTGCAGTTATATTAATGAGCAATATTTAATTGAAAGCTAATTGAATATTCCAGGAGGCAATTATCTTGCAATAGAGATGCCAGATCTGACAGGGGAGGTAGGTGAGCAAAAAGCAGAACTGGTGTAATTATTCCTTTGGGAGATGTAAAGGAGCACCCACGCCCTGCAATGCATGGCAAGGGGGACTTGTGAGGGGTCAGTCCCAAACTGACCGTGTCCTTCCTTGAACTCAATGCCAGCTTTCTCCTGGTCCACAAATGTAGCAGAGGACATTCGTCCACAAATGAATGTCCCCAGACGTCCTTAGAACCTCACCTGGGATAGTTAATGCGGGTCTTGCTGGGCTTCATAGATCCAGGTACCAACAGTGCACGATGCATCCTGAGTAGGCATGGGATGCAACAAACCAAACATCAAAAAAGATCTTTCTAATGCTAGAAGACAATCGAGCAGAATCTAACCCTTTATTATCTATCTATCTATCTATCTATCTATCTATCTGTCTGTCTGTCTGTCTGTCTGTCTGTCTGTCTGTCTGTCTGTCTACCTACCTCTCTATTTTGAGGCAGGGTCTCTATCTCAGGCTGGCCTCAAACTTGGTACAGAGCCAAGGATGACCTTGAACTTCTGATTCTCCTGCCTCTACCTCTCAACTGCTGGAGTTACGGGCATGCATCATCATGCCTGGTAGAGTGAGTGCTTGGGTATGGGAACTGCAGGAAGCTGTTCCCGGTGACCAGGCAGGCTCTTCTAACAACTAAGCTGCATCCCTACTCCTACCATTTTTTTTAAAACTACATATTGGGGGCTGGAGAGATGGCTCAAGAGTTAAGACTCTGCCTCAAAATCAGAAAGTCCTGAGTTCAGAACCCAGGTCCCACGTTAAAAAAAAAGCAGGCAGAAATGGCAGTGGCCTGTCTTTCTGGCCCTGGCCTAGTGGACAGAGCCTGGGAAATCCCAGAGTGAAGCAAAAAGGAGGTAGAAGCAATCCAGGATGATTCCGGAAGTCATCTTTGGTCCTCCACAGGGACACACAGTTCTTTCTCTGTCTCTGTCTCTGTCTCTCTCTGTCTCTCTCTCTCTCTCTCTCTCTCTCTCTCTCACACACGCACACATGCTAAATAAGCTGCATATTTTTGGAGGCCTCTCAATGTTTTAGAAACATGCTATATATTATATGTTTTCCTGGACTTACATGAAGACATTGTATCTCATGATAAAATTCACTCATCTTAAGTATATAGCTTAATGACTATTGGCTGTGTTAGCACACAGCTGTGTTAGCACACACATCAAGGTTCAGAACACTTCTCTCATTCTGGAAGGTTCTCTCTGTGCTATTTTTCAGTCAGTTACTTCCCCAGGTCCCCAGCCCCATACAATACTATCTACCTGTTGTCTGCGACCATCCTGTCTATTATTATTTCCAGGAATTTGTATGCACAGAACCACACTGTATGGAATTAAACCCTAGGTCTGGGTCTGCAGACCACACCCCCTAGGAATGTGCTAGAAACACCCGCCCTATCGAATGAGAACTTCAGAATAGAACCCAGCAATGTGTATTTTAATGGGTCCTTCATTTGATTGTTAAATGTTTCTTCATAAGAGGGGAGTAAGGGTTCAAATTACATTTCTGCAGCTTAACGACTGAGATCTCTTCCTGGTTCTAAAGGTTTCAGCATTCTGAAATTGGCAGTGTGTGTGACTGTGTTTTAATATTTATGTGTCTATATGTGTATGCATTTGTGTGCCTTTGTGTATGTATGTGTGCATGTATGTTATGTGCATGTTTGTACATGCACTTGTTTGTTTACATGTGCATTTGTTTACATGTTGTAATGGTTACTCTTAGCTATTGCTAAGTGAGAGAACACCCAAAGTCAAATAACTTAAGGGAGAAAAGGAGATTTATTCCTTCAGGTTCCAGGGGGGAGATACAGTCTCTCACAGTGGAGGTGACATGGCTAGGGTTAGGGTTAGGCTGAAGCTGGCAGGCTAAGTCACGGCGGACATCCACATGGCTGGAGGATTCCTGGAGAGTCTCTCTTCTTCCCAGTCCTCTGTTCTGTGGCCTCTTTTATGTGGCCCACTACTGGAGGTTCCAATGGGATCTAGGGCTGGTCTTTGTATTCTCCAGATAATCTCTTCAGGTGGTCTCCGCTGATCTTAGTTAAAGCCAGGTGTGTCAAGTTGACACTCAGGTTTAACTATCACACATGTGCTTGTGCATGTGTACTTATATGTGCATGTGTTTGTGCATGTGTGTATGTATGTGAGTGTGTGCTCAGTGTATACATACAGCTAGATAGATGTACGGGTATGTGTACATGTGTTTTTATGCATATACGTGTTTGTGCGTATATATGTGTGGGCATATGTGTTTGTGCATGCATGTGTGCGTGTGTGTGCTCTGTAACACTTTGTGAGCATGAAGACATGTGGTTTTACATTTATGAGCACTATACACACACATTTGCTGTTCTTCCTGCCATTAGAATGATCATCCAAAGGGGAAGCAGAGGGGTCGAGGAATGATGTCATGCAGAAGCCAGCACAGAATGGAACGCGCTTTGAAACTCATTCAGGTGTTTCCCCACGGCGTTTGTGCAGCTGTCTGGGCACAGGAGAGCTGCCTACAGCGCTCTGGTGTAACATCCACAGAACGTCCACAACCACAGCCCCAGGGCAGTGCTGGAGGGGAGACAGACCAAGCCCGACACAGAGGCAAGTGCTCAGCTGCTGCCAGGGCTGTCACCGAAGTGGCCGGTTCACGAGGAGAACGGCTTGCAGAAGGGTCAGCTGACTTTGCACTGGTTTTCTGTTAAAACCCAAAGGAACAAGAAAAGCAATCCCAACCGGGAACAAAAGTTCAGCATTGTAAGTGCTATGAACCCCTTGGAGACCACCAGGGAAGCCTGGGTCAAGCGGACAAGTTGGCTTGGTCATGTGATGCCCACCACGGAAGAGAGCTACTGTTGCATCTTGAAAAATTCTCAGTTTTTTCACTGGAATCTTGTGTGCATTTGTGTGTATGTGTGTGAGTAGATGTGCTCACATGCATGTAGGCACATGCACGTCACAGTGCACCTGCGGAAGTCACAGGACGACCTAGATGGTCCTCGCCTTTCATCTTGTTTGAGACAGGGGCTTCTCTCGTCCATAACTGCCTGTCCTGGCTCAGCTGGCCTGTGAGTTTCTAGGGATTTTCTTGTCCTATGACATGGTTAGATTCAGGTGTCAGCTTGACAGTGGCAGATTGAGTTTGGGACACGGCTGAGAAGAACCGATAGTTCAGGGTGAGCCCTTGAGCAAGCCTGCAGGTAATTATTTAATCGATATGGAAGACCCAGCCCATCGTGGTTGGTGCTTTGCAGTTTGGACAGGATAAAAGGAAGCGCAGGTGGGAGGGAATTGCCCTGTGCTGAGGTGCTGTGTTCAGTCCGCTTCTGGTCTGCTGCCGGCTTCTCTGCTGTCGCTGCCGCCGCCGCTGCTGTTCTTGGCTGACGCAGAGGCAACCTCTTCAGCTATCCACTGTGACTGAGGTTTGAGACTTTCCAGGGAGTCTTTGGTCTTCTGAGATATTCAGCTCAAGAACTGAGCAGCTACAGGCAGCTACTGTCAGACCACATTGGTTTTGTTTTGTGAGTTAATCTAACAATTTCCTTTATATACACATGTACTCTGTTGTTCTTTTCCTCTGGAGAACTTTAATGCACCCAACCTTTCATCTTACCGTGGGCATGCTGGAGATTACAGATGCATGGTTTGGTGGCCAGAACCAGTGGCTTCTGGGGACTCAAGCTCAGGATCTCATCCTTGCATGACAAGTGTGCTACCCAACTGAGACATTGACAAAGCCTTCTCTCTGGCATTTATCTTTTAAGTCAGCCTTAGGTTGGAATTAAGGTGGCGTTTCATGGGTCTGGATTTAGGATTAGATAAATTAGGGATATACACACACACACACACACACACACACACACACACACACACACATATATGAAATTTAATTGCTTATTTTGAGACAGGGTTTCAATTTGTATTCCTGGCTGGCCATAGATTCATGTTTCTCTTTGCTCAGCCTCCTGAATGCTGGGTTTATAAACTCAGGCCTCTACACCCTGCTTCAGAGAAGGATTTCAAAGCCTTTTATTCACATGAAATTTTTAGGGTCTTTGTTTTTCCTTCTCTCAGTGCGACGTGTGACAGCAGGGACTGGGTTTTACTTACTTAAAGCCTTGGTGAATTTCCATTTTTAGTTTGCTAAATTCAGTCCTCATGTCTCAGTCTCTATTTCTCATAAGAAACCATAACAACAGACTATTTTCAACTTTGGTATTTTCCCATTTGCATATCATCTACAGAATGATAAGTGTATGGTAAGCCTGTTTTTGCTGCAGTTTGACAAAGTTTAATCCGGGATTAGCAATGGCCTTCATTGCTCTCTCATCAGCCGCTTTCGAATCAGCAAGTGACTGCATTCTAGAATTTTCATCACCAACTTGATCACTTTGGCTCACTGATCCCCTGGTCTTAGAGGCTTAATTATGCCATTTTTATCAACCTTTACATTTTAAAGTTAAATATGAAAGGATCTGCAGTCATTTTTTCATTCTTTTTATAAAGTGGTTGTCAGTCCCTCACTGTTTGCTTATCCTTGGGACTTGAATAGATCTGTGTCTATCAGGAGACTCTGATGGACATGCAAGGTCTACCAGATACCCGTGAGCTGAGAATGCTTGCTAGGGAAAACCCAGGCTGGATTTCAGGCTACTGGTGGCCTGCCCAGAGAAATCCGCAGCTAAAACAGCATTCAGTGTTTAATCTAGGGATTAAACCAGGAACCAGGTAGGATTCCTGCTTGCTGAGCAGACTAGATTTGCAGTCTGAACACTCATGCAGCCAGCTGGGCCAAGAAATATTAATGGCGTGCTTAAATGTGATTTCTGACATTTCTTTTAGTCCCAGGGATGCGCAGTGAAAACATGATCTTCTTAGAGTTCCAGAGGAGCTTATGGCAAATTCCAAGTATGAAAAGGCTGTGGTCTTTTTTATTACTACTCTGTCATTATTTTGCATTAATAGCCATAATTAGTCTGAGCCGGGCTATCATCCGCTATTGAAATATCTGAAACTAATTAGACATGAGATATGTTACCAGAACGAGATGGGGTAGACTGAAAATTTACACAAATGAGGTTCTCTGAAATGAAGAACACAAGTCATAAAAATGTTTCTGGAACCAATCAGAAGGGAGACAAAAGAGAGAATGAAAGTAGCCAGGGGGAGAGAGACCAGGTTTCTAGCACTTCAGAAAGTTTAATTAGCATACCATAAGGTTCAAGGTCCGTACAATGACGGGGGTCCTTGTGATATATGATTTAATATAAATGACTGAGAAAGTATGTTAGCTTCCCATCGCTCCTCCAAACTCCCTGACATAACATAAGAAGAAGAAAGAAGTGCTTGGTTTGGTTCAGAGTTTCAGAGCTTTGGGTCCATATTGATGGGCTCTGTTGCTTTGGGGCGTGTAGTGAAGGGAGAATTTGTGCTCATGTCATGACAGCTGGGAAGGGAGAGAGAGAGAGAGAGAGAGAGAGAGAGAGAGAGAGAGAGAGAGAGAGAGAGAGAGAGAACCATGGCTGGCATCCTGAAGTCCTCTTAAGTGCTTCCCAGTGGTGAGTTTCAGATGTCAACTTGGCAAACAAAAACTGAACCTTTTGCCAAACCTGTGAGCAGGGGTGTGGGAGATTATTTAACTGATGTGAGACCATTCCCTTGGCGGATGGACAAAACAGAAAGAGAGCTGTTGGAATTTGACAGACTGGCAAGCTAGAAGGTATGTCTTGGTCCTCGACCCTCTCTCAGTGATTACTGTGGACGTGCATGGATATCTGTGGTTGCATATCTGTGGGCTTTCTATCCATGGGTCATGCATCTATGAGTTCTGCTTTGAAGGCTTACCTAACCACAAATTAGAAAAATATACACATGTACTGAACACAGACAGACCTCTCTCTTTTTTGGCCACTCTTCTCTAACAGCACAATGCGACAACTCTCTCTATATGCAGTTTCCCCCACCTTAGGTGTGAGAAGGAATCTAGAGATGGTTGATGTTCAGGAAGGGTCTCCTGGGTGACATGCAAATATGAGTCCGCTACATAACACTCTTCAGACTCACAAGTTTGGAATCTTTGGGGTCCTGAAGCCAATCCTCTCCAGCTCCTGGACTGTTTCTGTCAATATTCTTCCCTTCCAAAGTCACACTTGGACACGTGGCTTCATTCTCCCCAAATCACCAACGTATGAAGTACTCAGCAGTGAGCACAGACTGAGCCCCAATTCTGCAGCGAGGGAGAGCCGTCACTAATCGAAACTTCTACTTCCATTTTCTTTCTTCATACCAGCGAGTAGATTGTCTTTGTAGTGTTCATTTTTCTGCAGCTGAATGATAAATGGTTGCAACTTATCGTCATGGAATCATACGACTTATGAGCTCCCAGGTTCCACGGGGCAGGATAGGGGTGCAGTTCAGCTGCTTTCTGGAGCATCTCCCAGGTTACAGCCAAAGCACCATCTGGGCTGCGTCCCCTGGTGGAGTTTGAGGTTCCTTTATGGACTCTGTGGGTGTAGTCAAAGGCATTCGGTCCTTTCGTTGGCAGTACAGAGGTTCCTGCCTGCCTGCTGGGGGCAATGCTCATTTTTTAAGAGTCCATCTTTGCTGCCGGACCACAGGACTCTCTCAGCCTGGCACTCACTTCTTCACGACCAGCAGGATAATCTTTCCTGGGCTAAGGAAGAGTCTCACAGGTGGTAACAATCCTGGGACTCATTTATTGTACTCGTGACTCCCTCTCATCTCCAAGAGGAGAGGATTCAACAGGACATGTATGCCTGGAGATACTGCACATAACTCCTCTTCCATGTTAGTCAGAGGAGCAGTGTGTCCTGCAGATCCCACGTGAACCCATTTAACCATAGAAGGTGCCACAGAAAGGGAAATACCAAGGACTTGGAGTTCAGGTGATGTATATATGGAAACATTTTGCAAGGAAGTCAACGTATTGATATGGGAATTTTCCGCATCATGCCTTGAACAAGTCAATTAAGTTTTTTGAAATCCTGCACTCTGAGCTATAGTGACCTGGACAAAGATTGGTAGTTGTCAGTCACCCAACATCCCTTTTCCAGAGTAGAATCCCAGATTTTCAGCTGGGCACAAGCCTCTTAAAATAAAGGGTATGTTTTTCTGCTTCCCTTGCAGCTAGATTGGCCCCTCATCTAAGTTATCTTGATCTGTCCAGTGGGACATACACTGATGGACATGTTGTACACAATATTGGTACATGTTCCTCTTCTTTGTAATAGTCACAGCACAGGCATAATATTTGTAGATTCAGCAGCTATATCGAACCATCAAGGTACCTAGAAAATGAGAAGCAACAAGACTGAAGGAGCCTGCTCTCTGTCACCATAAAGTTATTCCACCCTTGGATTTTCATTTTCTCAGACTAAACTCAGAGAAACTAAAGAAATTTTGAACATTTATTCTTGGTTTCTATTCACTTGCTGCCTTTATGTCACTCTATAAAAGATCTATGTTAATAGCAAGCAAGAATATTCAAGGCACGTAAGTCAATAAACTAGATGTGGTAACACGCACCTACAATCCTTAGTGCTTGGGAAGTGAGGCAGCAGGCTTGAGAGTTTGCGGCCAGGAAAGAACTTGGTTTGAAGTGAGTGAGTGAGGATGGTATTTTAAAGCATGAATTCAAATTCTGCTAACGTACCTCCAAAAATCATATGCACAGGGGAAGCTGGGGCAGGAAGATTACTTGAGCCTAGAAGCCTGGGTCAAGTCTGGGAAATACAGTAAGACACCGCCTCTTAAAATAGTGAATTCAGGTACTGGTGACATGAATCAGACGGTAAAGGGCTTGTCTTGCAGGTATGAGCACCTGAACTTCATCCCCGGAAACGATTAAAAAGAGCTGAGTATGGCGAGACAGTGGGTCTTTCCGGTTACTCAGCCTAGCCTATGTGGAGAGTTCCAGGTCTCATAAAAAAGTGGAAATGCCTGAAGAATAACATGACATCTGAGACTATCCTCTGACCTGCACATGCGCAAATCATATGTGTACAAGTACCTACAGACACACGCACCTGCACAAACACACACACATGTTCATTCAAAAGATATTTGGCAATACGTTTTGGCGACTCATATCCAACACCTTTCTGTGTTGGGGAAATTCCTATCTTAATCCTCATGGTAGATAGAGTCAACCAACCAAATGGATTTTCTTTTTTCCAAGAATCCACCCTAAGGAGAGGACTTTAGCTTCACTAGTAAGACGTGTCTGGCCCGACTCTGAGCAGGGATATATGACCCCCAAGGAGGCAGGGAGGAGCACCATCTGATGTTTGGTAGTGGTGTCTGGCTCTCAGGGTTTCTGTGGCTGTGTAGAGAAAGTCACCCAGGACTTGCCACTGAAACATTTCTATCTTCAGAGGACCGCTTTTCTCAAACAACTTGGGCTGTTATTCTTGAAAAAATAATGTGGACTTGCTTTTCTTGGCTGCTTGATGATTTTGATGTGCCTTAAAAAAAGTATCTAAAAATTTCTATTGTAATTTGATAGATTATAGTTGCATATATTTATGGCGTACAAAACGATGCATGAATAATTCATATTCCATCAGTGCAGAATAAATCAAGTCAATTAACATAGCCTTTTAATCAATTTATAGCCTATGGAAAGCAGCTGGTTGGTGTTTTGCATGTCCGAGTGCTTTGACTGATAACTGACGGCATGTCTTCATCCCATCACTGACCACTGAGGCTATCCTAGCCTTCTAGTCCAGAGGGTGAACTAGGAATCAGTTATTGAGTTTCAGGAAATATGGACATCTCTGGTTTTTAAAAAAAATTTTAGCTGAGGAATGAAGGGGAGAAGATGAGACACTGACTCCTTTTCTTAGTGCTGTGACCAAGTGCCTGGCAAAAGCAAGTCAAGGAGGGAAAGGGTCTTTTGGCTCACAGCTCAAAGTGTAGTTCATGTCTATCATGGCGACAGGAGCTTGAAGAAGTTGGTCACCTTGTAGCTTCAATCCAGGAAGGAGAAAGAGAGAGAGAGACACAGAGAGAGAGAGAGACAGAGAGAGAGACAGAGAGAGAGAGAGAGAGAGAGAGAGAGAGAGAGGGGAATTGCTAGTGATCAGCTCGTTTTCTCCTTTTTGAACACTCACACCTCAGCCTTTGGAATGGTTCTTTCAACATTTAGGGCGTGTCCTCCCATCTCTATTAACCCAGTCTAGAAACTCCCTCATGGACGTGGCCAATGTCGAGCTGACGATCAGTATTAACCATCACAGGGAGGGACCATGCATCTGGAGGCAGAGATGAATTTTCAAAGGAGCGTCAACCATTGCCAAGCACGGGATCCAATCTCTGTTCAGTTTGTGTTCTAGCCACTGTCTCTTGAGGACGAGTTGTTCTCAACAACCAGATGGTCTGCTGCCCATCAATGCTAATCTTCAATCCAGAGCTTGCTCATGGCCCTGGCCAGCCTCCCTTGTGTTAAATTCTTACTTGTTCAGTGTCTTGGTATAGTCAGGAACCTTCTCTGGGGATTGTGTTGGGACCACAATCTGGAACTGGCATAGAAGAACTATATAAAATGAACTTCATATTTTTCAGTGAACCAAAAGAAAGAGGGATCTTCTCCATGGAAACCATGATTCTAAATTTTGTAATTGCAACACGAGCCACCTACTTAGCTACTTTTAAAAATTATCTCGGTTCTATTTTTTTTTTTTTGTTAGTGATGCACAAACATCTTCAGGGGCAGAGACCCTAGAAGCAGGAGGCGAGACTGAGGTATTGGATTGCTTTTCACACCCTGGGAGAAGCCACAGGAAATAGATATCATCCTCTTTTAGGCAAGGAGAGATGGTAGAAGATCCCAAAGATGAGAGAAGTAGCTACTTATGTTGGAAAGGAGAGAAGTCCTTCTGGGCACAGTGCAAAAGTCATAGAAAGAGAGTGAAACATATGACTACATAAGTATTTCTGTATTTTTTTAGTTGAAACTAAAATTGAAGGGAACAAATGAGAAGTCGGCCCATGATGGACTGGGCAGATTGGTTTGGAAAAGTAGAATGCTGGCCAGCAAGATGGCTCAGTGGGCAAAGGCACTTGCCCCCCAAGCTGATGACTTGAGTTATCCTTGCAGATCTTGTAAAGGTGGATGGAGAGAATCAACTTCTCTAGAATGTCCTCTAATTTCCACATGCATGCCACGGTCTATGTACCTTTTACACATCATACACACATGGACACACGATAAAATTATAAAAAAGATGGAAAGGATTCACAACGAGGAAATGTTCTAATTACAAATGATTGGAATACTCAAATTGGCAATCTATAAAATGAATTTCTCAACAATCAGATGGGAAATTCTTAATTTCCTTAATAATATATTAATAGGAAAATGTTTACCTTATAACTAGGGAAGATTAATAGTGCAATATCTTGGATTGTACAGAATGTTATGAAATGAGTTCTGGAATATATAAATTGATTAGGCTTTTTGTGGAAAAGTTCAGTAATATATGGGAAAAGCAATGTGCATACCATTTGAAATTCATATGTGGAAATAATTATTAATGTATACAGAGTTATACAAACAGGATTTGCTATCACACTATTACTTACAGTAGCAAAAGTTTGGGAGAAACTTTGGTAAGTGAAAAAAATTTATATTAGGTGTATACCTACACAGCCAAATAGAAGGCAGAATTATTTTGTTTTTATTTATTTAGACAAATGTTACTAATGCTTTAAAATGAATTTGAAAATATCACCTAAGGTTATTTTTTTCTCTTAAATTTATATCTCTACACAAGAAAATGATTTACTGACCAAGTTTATGATTAGATGTTTGTTACTAGTCATCATTAAGTAATGGCACAAGATTTTCATCTTTATTTCATTTATTTTTGTTTATACTTTTTAGGAACTTTTTGTTTGGCCACCGGTGATGATACATGCTTGTAACTCCAGCACTTGGGAGGTAGAGCCAGGAAGATCTAAGACCAATCTCAGCTATGCAATCAGTTTGAGCCAGCCTGGGCTACAGGAGACCCTGTTTCAAAAACTCAAGAAAAAAGGGCTGGAGAGATGGCTTAGGGGTTAAGTCTCTGCCTTGCAGGCGGAGGGTCCTGAGTTCGGATCCTAGATCCATCCTAGATCCCATGTATAGACGCCGGCGGCCTGTGCTTCTGGTCCTGGTGGGCGGGGCCTGTGAATCCCAGGGAAGAGTAAACAAGGAAGAGGTCGAGGCGTTCCACGATGGTTCCCGAATTCGTCCTTGGTTCTACGCATTTTATTCACAATTGAATAAATAAAAAAAAAAAAACTCAAGAAAAAAAGTTTTTCTTTATTTTATTTTATTTTTTTGCTTTGGTTGTGTAAAATGGAAGTATTGTGGTTCAGGAAAAAATATGAGAATAAACGCTATTGGAAAAGATTGAAGTGCAAAACACAAAACTAAAACGGAAATAGAAACATGTAAAATCACTATCTTGTCTTTACTTAGCAAAGGAGAAGAAATCTGTAATTTCCAAAGCTTGTGAAATTTGCCCTTGTTGAAAAAAATAGCAGCTGGGGGTGATGGTCCAGGCCTGTGACCCCAACATCCGGGAGGTGGAGGCAGGGGGAGGAGAATTTCACAGCCAGCATGTGTGTGCACCAAGTTTGAGGTCAATCTGGGCTACAGGGATCCTGTCTCAAAAAATGAAAAACAAACAAAATTAACTAATTAATTTTAAAAGAGTAAATAAAAATTATGCAATAAAATGTTAGCTCCATTAAAGAAAGAAACCTGGAAGGGCATTTTTTGAAGTTTTCTTTTTTTATTTATTTTTTCCACTCATACAAACTTAATAGGTATCCCAGTGCCCTTCCTCCCTCTACCCCTTCCTGGACCCCCTTGCTCGCTCCCCCCTTTTCCCCTTCCTTCCCCCCTCCCCCTTTCTCCCAGTGGCCCCCCCCCATCCCTGGAGCATCCTTTAGTGTGAATGTCAAATTTCCCTCTGTGGGGTGTAAGGACACAGTAGCATTGCCTAGAGCCCTTTCTTATGCTCCCCTTTAGTATAGGAACACTATCGTGACTGTTAATCCCTTGCCTCTAAGGATCCTAGTGCCTGTGATCCATGCTAGATTTTGGGGGTCAATGATGTCAGTCATTGCGCAGGTCATGCAAAGTCCTATTATGGTTACTTCGGTCCTAACTTGTGTGGAGTATCTTGCATATCGTTACTCCTCCCCATCTTTAGGCTCTTAACAATCTTACTGCCCCCTTTTCCACAAATTTCTCTGAGCTTTAGCATGGGAGAGATTAGGCTGGCCTGGTTCCAGGTGATTAATGTAGGGTCTCTGATGTTCTGGACTATGGGTTGTTGTTTTTTTTTTTTTTTTTTTTTTTTTTTTTTCAGTTTTGCTGCTCCTGCACCGCCCTTAGCTCCATCCTGATGGGTATTGGATGTCACCTCCTAGTCAGAGATAAAAGGCTGTTAAAATAGAGTCTCTCTATAAGAGTAGATTCAAAGGTAGATGGAATAAGAGTAGGAGACCGCCGTGGGGGGGAGGTCAGTCTCCCATTTGCAGGATGGTTACCATCTATCTGCCAGACTTTATGAAGTTCTCTTTTTTTGAGACAGGTGCTCTTACTGATAGCTGGACTCATTGGCCAGCGAGCTTCAGAGATCTCGTCCTTCATTTCCCTCAACTGCTAGAGTTACAGACATCCATCACCAGCCCTGACTTTTTAATGTGTGCGCGAGGCATCCGAACTACAGACGGTTTGTCAACTGAACCATCTCCCTGGCCCCGTTACTCATAATGTTATTACCAGAAAAAAATGCTTGAAAGACAAAATAGTAAGCAAACTCATTGAAATAAGAGTGGCTCACTAGAATCGGCTTACTCAGCTTTTAAATTCATGAACGGCTCTAATGGGCAAAATGGATCGCAGTACTCATGAAAACCAGTGTTCCGTGGAAGCTGGGATGAGCTGACAGTCTTACGGCTTACTGTGGTACTTAGTGGTCACTGTGGAAACCAGATTATGCGCTTATCAGAGACATCAGGAGCATTTCAGTGCTTTCCATTGGCCGGGCTCACCCTGTATTCCTGAGGAGTTAGTTGGGTGGGGATGGGTGAGAGTTCACCGGGCTGGAATTAAGTTTTACTGGAGTTTTTTCTCTTGCAGAAGTTATGAGACATGAAAGACTATGAAAGGCAATGCTGTGTCAGATGTAGTTTGTTCTTTTTTTGCAGCGTTTTTTTTTTAATTTCCGCTCATACAAACTTAACAGGTACACTGGTCCCCTCCCTCCCTCCCGCCACCCCCCATCTGCCAGACTCCAACTCCCCTTCTCCCCCTCCCCTCCCCTCTCCTTTCCCATCTCCCAGTGCCTCCCCTTCCTTCCCCATCCCCCAGTGCCTCCCCTCCCATCTCTGGAGCATTCTTTAATGTGCATGCCAAACTCTCCTCTGGGTCCTCCTCTCCAATGAGGTGCAAGGACCCAGCAACATTTATCAGAACCCTTTCCTGTGTTCCCGTTAAAGCACAGGAACACTACTGTGGCTGTCAATTCCTTGCCGCCAAGGATCCTAGTGCCTTTAGCAAATGCTAGACTTTGTGGGGTCAATAGTGTGTTGGACATTGTGCAGGGCATGTAAAGTCCAATTATGATTGCTTCGGCCCTAATGTGTGTGGAGTATCTTGCATATCATTGCTCCTCTCATCCTTGTGCTCTTACAATCTTACTGTCCCCTCTTCCGCAAATTTCCCTGAACTTCTGAATGGGGAGAGATTAGGCTGGCCTAGTTCCAGGTGGTTGATACAGAGTCTCTGATGTTCTGAATTATGGTTTGTTGATTTTTTTTTCAGTTTTGCTGCTCCTGCAATGCCCTTGACTCCATCCTGATGGGTATTGGATGTCACCCCCTGGCCAGAAATAAAAACCTGTTAAATTAGAGTCTTGTTACAAGAGTATATTCAAAGGTAAATGTCATAAAAGTAGGAGACCATGGTGAGGGAGGGGTCAATCATCCATTTGCAAAATGGTTACTTTCTATCTGCCAAACTATATGCCTTCCCTTTCTGGTGAGATCATACCCTACCAGTTATAAATGATCAGGAACGAAAGTCTGTGAACTTAACTTGATGTCTCATTACTTACTTGCAGTCCTTGATGGTGGCCTATTTTCTCTGCTGTAACATGGTCCCCTCTCTCCTTGTTGCTGATGGGGCCCTCCTTCCCCATCCCTCCTGTTTATAATCTTTACAAGTACTGTAGGTATTACAGAGATTTATCCTTGAGTGTCTCTAAGTGGGTTTGGTATGAGGATCCCCCTATTAGGGAGTACATATATCACTTAATTTTCTGGGTCTGGGATACTACACTCAATATAATTTTGTTTCTAATAACATCAATTTCCCGGCAAATTCCAGTAATTCATCATTTTTGATGGCTGAGTAGTATTCCATTGTATAGATGTACCACAGTTTCCTTATCCACTCGTCAACTGTTGGACATTTGGGTTGATTCCATGACTTTGCTATTGTAAACAGTGCTGCTATGAACATGGTTGTGGTTGTGCTATCAAGGTGAATTTTTGCTGTATGGGGGGTTATTCCCAAAAGTGGAATAGCAGGGTCATATGGCATTTCAATCTTTAATTTCTTTAAGAATCTCCAGATGGCTTGCCAGAGTGGCTGTATGACCCTGCATTCCCACCAGCAATGTAGCAGAGTTCCCCTCTCTCCACATCCTCTCCAGCATTTGTTGTTGTTTGTATTGTGGATTTTTGCCATCCTGACCGGGGTGAGATGTTATCTCAGGGAAGTTTTGATTTGCATTTCCCTGATGGCTAAGGATGTGGAGCATTTTTTAAGATATTTGTTAGACATTTTAATTTTGTCCCTGGTAAAGTTTCTTTTAAGTTCCAAGGCCCATTTTTTTTATTTCTACTCATACAACTTTAACAGGTACACCTGGTCCCCTCCCTCCCTCCAACCTCCCTATCCCCCAGTGCCTCCCCCTCCCATCCCCGGAGTATCCTTTAATGTGTATGCCAGACTCTCCTCTGGGTCCTCCTCTCCGATGAGGTGCAAGGACCCAGTGGCATTTCCCAGAACCCTTTCCTGTGTTCCCCTTAAGCATAGGAACACTACTGTGGCTGTTAATCCCTTGCCTCCAAGGATCCTAGTGCCTTTAGCAAATGCTAGAATTTGAGGGGTCAATAGTGTGTTGGACATTGTGCAGGGCATGCAAAGTCCAATTATGATTGGTTCGGCCCTAACGTGTGTGGAGTATCTTGCATATCATTGCTCCTCCCATCCTTGTGCTCTTACAATCTTACTGCCCCCTCTTCCCCAAATTTCCCTGAACTTCTGGATGGGGAGAGATTAGGCTGGCCTAGTTCCAAGTAGTTGATATAGAGTCTCTGATGTTCTGAATTATGGTTTGTTGATTTTTTCCCCCAGTTTTTCTGCTCCTACAATGCCCTTCACTCCATCCTGATGGGTGTTAGATGTCACCCCCTGCCAAGGCCCATTTTTTAATTGGCCCATTTGTTTCCTTGGTGTTTAGTTTTCTAAGTTCTTTGTGCACTCTGGATAATAGAGCTCTATCAGATATGTGGTTAGTGAAAAATTTCTCCCAGTTCTGTGGGTTGCCTTTGTGCTGGAGTTACAATCTCTTTATCTGAACAGAAGCTCTTTAGTTTCACAAGATCCCATCTGCTGAGTGTTGGTTGTAGTGACTGTGCTATTGGATGTCTGTTTAGGAACTGTTGGCCTAGCCCAATCAGCTCGAGGGAGTTCCCTACCCTTTCAACTATGGTTTTTATAGTCTCTGGCCTGATATCGAGGTCCTTGATCCATTTGGAGTTAATTCTTGTACATGGTGACAAGTATGGGTCCAGTTTTAATTTTCTACATGTGGAGATCCAGTTTTTCCAGCACCATTTGTTGAAGATGCTGTTCTTTTTCCATTGGATTCTTTGGGCCCCTTTGTCAAAGATCAAATGGTTGTAGTTGTGTGGGCTTATATCTGGGTCTTCAACCCTTATCCATTGATCTGTGTGTCTATTTTGGAGCCAGTACCAGGCTGTTTTTACAACAATGGATTTGTAGTATAGACTAAAGTTTGGTATGGTAATACCTCCAGCAGTGTTTTTGTTACTTAGGATTGTCTTTGCTATCCTGGGTCTTTTGTGCCTCCATATGAATTTTGAGATTGTTTGGTCAACTTCTTTAAAGAATTGCTTTGGGATTTTGATTGGTATAGCATTGAATCTGTATATTGCCTTTGGTAGGATGGTCATTTTTACGATGTTGATTCTGCCAATCCAGGAACAAGAGAGGTCTTTCCACCTTCTGGTGTCTTCTTTTCTGCAGTGTTTTTATCCAGGATTCGGGATCTGAATTCAAGTCCTTCTTCTTGCAAGGCAGAGTCTTAACCCCACAGTGCCACTTGCTATCCAGTGCTCCAAAGAAAATTACTCTGTTTCTTTCCTGGCTTGGAGTCTGTAGTCACTGTGTGCTTGTCAAAGCTGATCTGATTCCGTGACCCCAACTCCTATCTGCTGGCCTAAGACCGACATTTTCCATTTCTACAAATCCATTGCAAATGTTTGAAAGAAAATGATTTTCACCCAAATGTTTTTTTTCCT
Source organism: Typhlomys cinereus (assembly GCA_023101885.1). Classification (NCBI taxonomy): domain Eukaryota; kingdom Metazoa; phylum Chordata; class Mammalia; order Rodentia; family Platacanthomyidae; genus Typhlomys; species Typhlomys cinereus. The sequence continues at coordinate 617,382 of JALPQD010000708.1, read as the reverse complement.
ATCTTGGAGATTGTCCATCTTTGGTGAGCAGAATAAAGTAAAGTTAGTTCTACATGTCCCAGGATGTCGATTGCTGATGTTGTAACTTTGCTTCCCACGTGCAAAATAAACCACTTCCCTGTCTTTGTTAGCAAGCATTAATTGTGCATACGGATGTGTGTTAGTCCTGTCGTCCCATTGCTGAATAAATATAGGCCCAAACAACTTAAGGGAACAAAGAATTTATTTCAGCTTAAAGTCTCCGTTCATCAACAGGGCAGGATCTGAGGAAACTGGAATCCCATGTCCACACAAGGAGCTGAGAGAGGAACCGATTTCTCTCTTGTCACGAGACCTGCATGCCAATATGCCAAGGCGTTCCTGAAAGTATGCCTTAGTTACCACACCAGCTAGCTTTTTCTCCCTTATCCACCTACCGAGGGAATGAATGGTCCCGCCCATCCACCATAGCTTGGATCTCCCCATATCAGTGAAGTAATCTCCCAAAACCTTGCTCGGGAATTACTTTAACTCGCATATGTGCAAAAGACAGACCAGCAGGTTCCAAGCTGACCCCTGTATCTAATTAGCACACACGATGGGCTTCAACGTGACATTCTCATACATGTAAAGGAATTATTTTGTTCCTACTGCCCCTCCCCGCCCACCTCTCTTGTCTCCCTCCCACTTAAGTTGATCCTGCTCTTTACCCTACCCACCTGTCCTGTTCTCACCTGTTTTGTGACCTCATGAGTGTCTGTTGACAGGCAGCGCCTCAGGGAGACCCCCCCCTCCCCTCTCCGTGCCAGAGCTTTCCATTGGGCAGCAGCTAAGTCCCAGCCGCATTGCGCGTGGACGTCGCGCAGCTCCTGCCTCAGCACCGACAGCTCCGAAGTCACAATTCTTTTCAATGGATTCATCTCTCGAAATTCATCTTCCTAATTTCTGCTGCTCCTGAATCCCAGCGGAGTCGTGATGAGCTGCGAGTGTTCGTGGATGAATGTCAGAACGGCACGTGACACCTTCGGAGCGGCCTCCGTCAACCGTTGGAATGCAGAATGAATTTGCTAATGATCGGATCCTGAGCAGGCAAAGTCTCAGGGAGACATGACATAGGACATTGGATTTCTGTGCCTGGAAGATGCTCAGACCCTAAAATGAGGACTTCAAGAACACCCAGCATGGAGCTCAAAGAGGGCACAGAGACTGGGCACAGGAGGCCCATACTTAAGTTCTCTTTAAGATTACAGCCTTTGAGCTGGAGAGATAGCTCAGGGGTGAAGACTCTGCCTCGTAAGCAGAAGGTCCTGAGTTCAAATCCCAGGTCTCTGATGTGTGCAGGCATGTTGGATGTCATGCTTCATTTGCTATTTATCTTAATTTTAGAAAATTTATTTTGCTTAGTAGCAGAGAAGAAATGCATGCGACCCTCCTCCAAAGTACTGAAGGGCACGGGGCAGTAATAGATTCCAGGGTGGGCTGGACAAAAACATCCAACCATGAACTCATGTTCCCAGGTTCATCCTAGTGGGACACAGTATAAAGCAAAAGGACAGGAATATGGGAGGAAGACTGTAGGCCAGATGGGCAGGAAGGGGTGGGGAGAGGAAGATAAGGAAAAGTAGAGGGGGGAGAGTCAAAGTGTACTGTATACATGTATGAAATTGCCAAAGAGCAAAATCCAGCAATAAAGTGGGAAAATGTGTTGTACTGGCAAATATTAATTAGACATTTTCATTCAGATACCTCATGTCCTTCAATCATATCCATTCCCCTCCCTTTCCCACTTTGTGTGTGTATGGTATGCTGTGTGTATGTGTGTGTGCATGTGTGCGTGTATGTATGTATGTGTATGTGTGCATGTGTATGTGTGTATGTATGTGCATGTGTCTATGTGTGTGTGTATGTGTGTATGTACGCGTATGTATGTATGTGTGTATGTGTGTGTATGTATGTGTGTGTATGTATGTGCATATATGCATGTGTGTATGTGCGTGTGTACACATTCATGTATGTGTGTATGTGTATATGTATATGCATATGTGTATATGTGCGGGTGTATGTGTGTATATGTATGTGTATGTGTGTATATGTGTATGTGTGTATGTGTGTATATGTGTGTTTGTTTGTGCATGTGTGTGCATATGTGTGCGTATGTGTGTGTGTGTGTGTATGTGTGTGTGTGTGTATATGTGTTTATGTGTGTGTATGTGTGTGTGTAACAGAGTCTTCATTAATCTGGAACTTTCCAAGTTAGGCAGGCAACCGTGTGCTGCTACAATTGTGAGACAGGTGTTTGTGCATGTCAGTGAACCAGGAAGCAGAGAGTAGACTGGAAATGGGGTCGGGTTATAAAACTCAAGATCTGCGCCCCAGCGTCTGACTTCCTTCATCCAGGCTCTAGATTGCACACTTTCCCGAGACACTAAAACGACCTGGAGACCAAGAGCTCAAGCACACCAGCCTCTGGGGACATGCCACACTCAAGTCCGGACAGAGGGAGGAGAGTCATGCTTGTCCTGTGGCGATAGTTTTAGGGGGATCTGTTGTTTAACACGGCCGTTAGAGAACAAGGGAGTTTGCGGGATTTATTCAACCCACTTGCTTTAACCAGGTATGAACGGAGGAGCTACAGCATTGGAGGGCAGAGAGGCACAGGAAAATGCCCCCTCAGTCCCCGGGGAGCAAGATGCCAGGAGACCCTGTGCCGACGGCTCCTTTCCCTCCCTCGCTTCTGCGACTCTTTGGTTCTGAACGAGATGGGGGAAAAGAGGTGCATTACTGTTAGACTATAGGTGAGAGTGTTTGATGAGTGGTCTCATCAGCTTGATGGGATGTAGAGTCACCATGGAAACAAACAGCTCTTAGGGCTTGTCCGTGAGAGTGTCCAGCTGATGTTATTTTTGCTAGTTGAGGTTGGTATGCCTATCCTAAACACAGGTGGCACCACGCCGTGGCGGAGGATCTGAACTGAATGGAAAGGAGCAAAGGAACGGAACGTGAGCATTCGTTGTTTTGTGATGGTGGACGCCACGGGACCAGCAGGCCACGACGTCCTCCCATGGCGTCCTGCATCCTCAGACCGTGGCTCAAACACGCGCTTCCTCTTTAAGCGTCTGGTGTCAAGCGTGTGGTTGCAGCAACCTGAGAAGTGACTAACACAGGAGGTAACAGGTCCTGAGTGTTGGGGTGTTGAATGCGGGAGCTAGTCCTGCAGACACTGGCTGCTTGCCTACTTGTTCTGACGTCCCGGGGTGATACACTGGTCTACTGTCTTTCTTTGCTTTGGAGACCCCGCCCCGTCTCCCTCCTGGCTGGGGACGAGCGCTCCTCTTCTGTCCCCTCCTGCCTCACTCAAGCGCTGGGTGTTTTCATCGTTGTTGGGTTGGGGTCACTCTGCCCCTCCTCTTTGTCTGCCTCTGCACATGCCTATCCTCGTCTGATTTCCCTGGCCCTGGGATCTGCCGGGGTTTCCTCCTGCCAGAAGGTCTGGGCCAACTGCCTCTGAGCGCAGCAGCCCTGTCCTTACTGTGGTGCGACGCTTTCTCTGGCACGAAAGCAGATGCAGCCAGAACAGCAGATTGCGCTGCTGGGGGAATCTTAGGACTTCCTTCCTTCCTTCCTTCCTTCCTTCCTTCCTTCCTTTACTTCCTTCCTTCCTTCCTTCCTTCCTTCCTCCCTTCCTCCCTTCCTCCCTTCCCCCCTTCCTCCCTTCCTCCCTTCCTCCCTCCCTTCCTTCCTTCCTTCCTTCCAACCTAAATGACCAGTTTTATTTGGGGTCCTCTAGAGTCTCTCTCACTATCCTTGATATCTTTATTTCCTTCTTTTCTTTTAATTAATTAATAATTCCTTACTTAATGACTACTTCATTCATCACTTCATCCCTTCCTCCCTTCCTCCCTTTCCTCCCTTCCTCCATTACTTCCTTCCTACCTAAATGACCAAGTTTTATTTGGGGTCCTCTAGAGTATCTATAACTATCCTTGATTATCTCTCTTCCTTCTTTTCTTTCCTTCCTTCTTCCTTCCTTCCTCCCTTACTCCCTCCTTTTTTCCCTTCCCTCCCTCCCTCCCTTCATCCCTCCCTCCCGTCATCTCTCCCTCCTTCCTTCTTTCCTTTTTGTAGGGTTTCCTGTATCTCATGCTCACCTTGAACTATGTACCAAAGATGAGCTTGAACTTTGAGCCCCTGTCTCTACCACCTCCTATGCTGGCTTAACAAGTGTGTAACCATCATCGGGCCTGTCTCTTTATGCAGCGCTGGGAACTGAACCCAGGGCTCTACCCATGCTTGCCCAGCACTGTGCCAGCTGAGTTCAGAAGCAGCCGGTTTATCCCATTCTGCCCTTTTGCTGGGAAATCCCACGTTCCCTGCATCCCAAGCACACGCTGCACCTTCTGGACCGTCTTCCCTGAGCACCCACCGTCCCAGGGGACGGCTCTCCCCTCTCTTCTCAGGACACTTTGCTCTGTCATATTTTAAGGGCCGTTGTGTCAGTGCGACTCACACACAGGCAATTGTTGTCCCGTCCTTGTGTAGATGCCGTGAGCGCTGGACAGCACCTTCTTCAAGTCTCAGCGCGCGTCTCAGCCAGGCAATCAAAGAGAGCAGCGATTTTCAAGCATTAGCGGGCGAGGGCGCAACGCACAGCCGGACAGCGACCAGACTGCTTATGAGGGCGGCACCACACCCGCCCTTCTAACCCCCAGCCCCGGGAACCCACTCAAAGTCTCTGCGCAGCTGGTGGACCGCAGCCGTGGGACTCTGTCAGAAACCTCAGCTTCGCGTGTTTATTTTCCACGCCACTTCTGGGGAAAGAGAAACATGCTCCCAAATTAATCAGGGACTGCCCGTTAGGTGACAGGGTCCTCCAAGCCCTCGGCTCGCAGGGTGGGAAAGCAAGGGCTGCAGACTCCTTTGCCACCAAACCTCCAGCGGGGAGCCTCTCCTTATTCTCGTGGTTTTCATTTACTTAGTAAGAATCCTCTGGAGATCTTGTTACAATGCAGACTGCTGGTTCCCACTCTCTGGTGCTAATTCAGAAGGCAGAAGTAGGGCCAGCAATTCAGCATTCAAGTTTTTTTAAATTTTGCATTTGCTTATTTATCTTGTGTGTGTGTGTTGGGGGAGGGGCAGACATAGGCCATAGCACATGGTGGAGGTCAGCAGTCAACTCCTAGGACTTGGTTTCCTCCTCCCAGCACGTGGGCTCTGCGGGTCAAGTTCAGATCATCGGGTTGGTAGAAACTGTGACCCACTGAGTCATCTCACCAGTCCAGGTCTAAGTTTTAAAAACTTATAATTTAAAAAAAATTAGAGGAGGACGAGAAGGGAATGGAGAGAGAGAGAGAATGGACGAACGAGATAGAGAAAGCATGCATGCCACAGTGCATGGGGGGTAGGTGCTAGAGGACTTCTGAGAATCAAACTCATCATCAGGTTTGCAGGCATGCATCTTACCCGCTGAGCTCTCACTGACCCCTGAGTTCTGCATTGTTAATAAGCATCCACATGTCCTTGGTCAGCACTGATGCAGAATGGTCGGGCGTCCCTGCCTTCATTTTGTGTCTGTCCTTTACTTTGCCTCTACTTGACTGTCATAAATACATGATGACAGAACCAGCCAGATGTGCATGTCTTTCCACAAGCTCAGTCTGTGATCTCCTGTGACCATTACACATCACATGGTCTTTAGAGCTATACACGCATATCATGTAGGTTACAGAATAGCTGTGAAGGCTTAAAGGCCTGCAGAGCACAAAGGACTTCAAAGCTGCCCTGCAGACAGAGTCGGGGAGGCCCTGGTTAGATATTAATGAACCTGGATGGAGGTGAGAATTGCCACGCAGAAGAGCTGTGGGGCTGCAGGTCCAGCTGAACTACAGGGTTGGGCTGCAGAGACACAGGACCTTGGGGACTCTGTACAAGACCATAGAGTTAGCTCACAAGTTCAGTTCCTGGTGGATGAAGGGATGCTCCGGTGGATGGACTGACAGATGACTGGGCTGCATGAAGCCATGGAGACCAAGTAAAGCTGAGGTCCCTAGGGAAGGTCAGGAGTTTCTGTCTGTTGCTCCCCCATACACACATGCATACACATACACACTCATGCACATACACACATGCACACACATGCATATGCACACATGCACACACATGCATATACACACATGCACACACATGCATATACACACATGCACACACATGCATATACACACATGCACACACATGCATATACACACATGCACACACATGCATATACACACATGCATATACACACATGCATACACACACATGCATATACACACAGGCGCATACACAATGCACATATACACATATACACATGCACACATACACATACACAACACACATGCACATACACACAACGCACATACACATGCACATACATGCATGCACACGGACACCTGCACACACACATGCACACACATGAACACAGGCATACATGTGGGTGCACACATGCATACATGCATGTGCACACATACACATGCACACACGTGTATACACACATGCACGCATGCGTGCACACACACACACGTACACCCAAGCACACCTCTGGGGATTGACCAAACTGGTTTACAATAGTGAATGAAATTAAGACTAAAACTGGAGAAACTCAAGAAAAACTAACAAAGACTTCTCTTCCTAGATTCCTGTCTTCCAGGAATTTTTCATTTGCTTATTTATCTTGTGTGTGTGTGTGGGGGGGGGAGGGCAGGTATGTGCCTGGCACATGTGTGGAGGTCAGAGGTCAACTCGTAGGAGTTGGTTCCTTCCTTCCGCCACGTGGGCTCTGCGGGTCAAACTCAGATCCTGTCCTGCAAACCCTCTGGTAGTGGTTGCTCTCTCCGCCACGGCGAGACAACATTCACACAAACAGCTTAAGGGAGAAAGAGGGAAATCATTTGGCTTGAGGTTCCCGAGGTGAGATTCAGTCCATCGTGGCGGAAAAGGTGCGGCAGGACAGTCAATGGAAGTTTGCAGGTGACTTAAGTCACATCTGTCATCATGGAGGCCAAGAGAACAAGCAGCAAACTTCAGCAGCAGGCGGCTGCGGAAGCAGGTGGGGCCACCCAACCCAAGCCCACCCCTTTGAAGGGTCTTCTTCCAGCACAGCTCTTCCTCCTAAACATGGCTTGAACTTCCTCAACATTGACAATAGCTAAGGGTGTCAACACAGGAGCCTGTGTGTTGGGGGGGCAACTCCCATCAAACCATGACGCCTACTGACCCTAATAGCGAGCGACTATGTGAGATGCTTATCATTCCCCACACCGACCTCCCCGCAAGCACTAAGCAACTCTGCAGGCTAGAAAGGTTAGATGCACTTTTGTCCTGTGGGCTTTGCAAATCCCTCTGCTTGGATGTGCGTGGTGGTCTCTCCCAGGTCTCTCCAAGTTCAAGCAATGTCTCCTGTTCTCATGTGCTAATGCTTTCCTACCTTAAGGCCAAACTGTGTTCTCCTTGGCCATGAGCCATCGACTAACAAAACTCATGCTTCTAGAGTACCGGTGACCCAGCAGGGCTCACCCAGAATCAGGCCACCTGATCTCTCCCCATCCTAAGGCTTTGGGAACCTCACAGAAGAGGGGGCGGTGAGATTGTAAGAACCTAAAGATGGGACGGTCCACCGTTGGACAAGACATTCCATTCAAGCAGGGCTGCTGCATCTAGGAATTCACTGTAGTGAGATTTGTCCTGCGTAAAGACTGACATACCAGCATACCCCCATAGACTATAGAGAAACTCAAGAGAAATAAGAAAATATGGTAGAAACCTTGGAGACTAGAGCTGGATGAGTGAAGGGAAATGCCCCTGTCAGTGGGGTGGCCTGAGGAGAGGCAACTTGGTATGTCACAGAGTCCTGAACCCCACAAGAGTGAGCAAGCTAGGGGAACCCTGGGATCTACAGAAGCAGACAGGCAGAAGGGTGGGAGTGGGATGGATTGCTGAAGGGAAGAGAGGAAGATGGGAGGGAGAGAAATGGAAGAAAGCAGGGATAAATGCTTGCAAAACTAGAAATATAAAACAATAATTAAAAAACTCTGATGCTTCTTAAGTCTTCCCCTTGTGTTAGCTTCTTTTTATCACTAACCTCCACATGGACCTAACCGAAAGCAACCAGACAGACAGGAAGGAAGCAGAGATGCTGGATTCTCGTCCTGTGTTCAGTGACTTTGTGGTCCCAAGCGAAGAGGCCATGCTTTCTAACCAAAGCAGCCTTTAAGTGCCTGCTTCCTAACTGGGAAATAAAATCCCTGACATGGTTTGACTTATATCTGTGCAAGAGTCAGGATTTTACTGGTTTTAAATGTGACCCTTTCAGCTAGTTGCCCATGTACTTGTAAATAGTCCTTCCCAGATGCTCCTGCAAGTAGCTGTAAGTAAATTCACACACACACACACACACACACACACACACACACACACACACACACACGGGAGGAGAAGGGTCTAGACGGGAAGAAAGGGATCATCAGATGTGGGAGAAGAACAAGACGGGGTAATGGAGGTGAACGTGACTGACATGCATTGTAGGCATGCACAAAATGTCACAATGAAGCTCACACGTATGTGTGATTCATGCCTGTTAATGAAAAGGAAAAGCAGACTGACACAGAATAGAAGCAGTCTCTCCAGCATCCCTGTTCTACTCCGAGTGCTCACTGGGGCTGTGTGACTTTGGAGAGACCCCTGTGGCTGCCACTCAGCACCTTTTGAGAACCTGTTTAGGAAATAAAAATGATAGAAATGGAAACTGATCAGGAGTAGACGTGGCTGTGATGTCTCTGGCCAGCAGCTCTACTGGCAATGACTGTGCGGAAGGAGCTCAGAGCTGTCCATCTTAGGGCTGTGGGAGGAGCTCAGAGCTGTCCATCTTAGGGCTGTGGGAGGAGCTCAGAGCTGTCCATCTTAGGGCTGTGGGAGGAGCTCAGCTCCCTGTCCATCTCAGGGCTGTGGGAGGAGCTCAGAGCTGTCCATCTTAGGGCTGTGGGAGGAGCTCAGCGCTCTGTCCATCTTAGGGTTGTGGGAGGAGCTCAGCCCCCTGTCCATCTCAGGGCTGTGGGAGGAGCTCAGAGCTGTCCATCTTAGGGCTGTGGGAGGAGCTCAGCGCTCTGTCCATCTTAGGGCTGTGGGTGGAGCTCAGCGCTCTGTCCATCTTAGGGCTGTGGGAGGAGCTCAGCCTCCTGTCCATCTTAGGGTTGTGGGTGGAGCTCAGAGCTGTCCATCTTAGGGCTGTGGGAGAAGCTCGAGCTGTCCATCTTAGGGCTGTGGGAGGAGCTCAGCCCCCTGTCCATCTTAGGGCTGTGGGTGGAGCTCAGCGCTCTGTCCATCTCAGGGCTGTGGGAGGAGCTCAGCGCCCTGTCCATCTCAGGGCTGTGGGAGGAGCTCAGCGCCCTGTCCATCTCAGGGCTGTGGGAGGAGCTCAGCGCCCTGTCCATCTCAGGGCTGTGGGAGGAGCTCAGCGCCCTGTCCATCTCAGGGCTGTGGGTGGAGCTCAGCGCCCTGTCCATCTCAGGGCTGTGGGAGGAGCTCAGCCCCCTGTCCATCTCAGGGCTGTGGGCGGAGCTCAGCGCCCTGTTCATCTTAGGTAGGGCTGTGTGGCAAGAGTAAGTTTCCCCTCCCCATCTTAGGAGTGCCCCAGGAGGAGTTCAGCCTTTGCTTATCTTAAGCTTGTTGGCTGGCCCCCAAACAAAACACAGAGTGGCAAGAGAGAAGCATGTGAGATGCGCAGTGAGGACCTGTGTTCAGATTCCCAGAGCGCAGTGAAGCCAGACATCTGTAATCCCAGCGCTTTGTTGGAAGGTTGGAGGCGGAGCCAAGAGAATGTGTGGGAAGCATGCAGGGCAGCTAGGCTGGCGTGTGACCTGGGCAAACCCTGTCTCAGACAAGGTGGGAGGAAGGCGTCAGCCTGGGGTGGTTCTCTGACCTCCATGCACTTGCTGGGGCACGTGCTCCTGCACTTACACACATGAATGTGTGCATACACACATTGCACACACACCCACACCACACACATACGTGAGTGCACACACATGCAAACACGTACACACATATACAAATGTAATGGACAGGCACACGTATGCTGGGGCAAGTGCTCCTGCACTCACACACATGAATGTGTGCATACACACAATGCCCACACACACACACACCACACACATGCAAACATGTACACACATATACATATAATTCACAGGCACATGCATGCTGGGGCATGTGCTCCTGCACTCACATACATGAATGTGTGCATATATACACTGCACACATGCACACATACTGCACATACGAACATGTGCTCACACCTAGATTTACACTTTCTGTGCATATTCACACACAGTTGGATGCAGAACAGAGTCGTGGGAAATATGCTAGAGGGAAATGTATAAGCTCAGAGTTAAAAAGAAAATGAGAGGTACGGGCTGGGGCGATGTCTCCGTTGGTAAGGTGCTTGCTACACAAGACTGAGGACCTGAGTTCAGGTCTCTAGCAGACATGTAAAAAGCTGGGCGTGGTGGAGCATGGTTGTAATCCCTGCATTGGGAAGAGGGAGACAGGAGGATTCCCAGGACTTAAAGATTCTGTGAGCTCAGAGTCAGCGATCCTGTCTCCAAAAAAAAAGATGAAGACTGGCTGAGGAAGAGACTCAATGTTGCCTCTGGCATCCATGTTGTTGCAGTCCACCTGCATGGTTGCTGATAAATGACCATCACACAGCTTAAGGGAACAAGGAGTTTACTTTCTTATGACAGTCCAGTTACAGTTCTCAGTCCAGCTTGACAGGAGAGCACGCACCAACACCAGGGCTAAGGGAACTGGCCACACCATCACTGCATAACGGCTGAGAGATGGACGATCCTTACTTGCCAGACCAGCATGTCTGGCCAAGTGAACAGAAGGATGCCCACTCTCTCAACCAGCTCTCCATGATTTGTTCCAGGGCCTAATCCCACCCACCATAGGCTGGGCCTTCCCCATCAGGTAGACAATTTCCTTCAGATTTGCTCTGGGCTTAACTCAACCATCAACTCTCTACCACTGTGCCTAGAGCTCAAACCCTTGACAGTCAAGTTGACATTTGTGCTTAACTATGACACAGGTGAACCTGTACATATACACCTGCCCATCCCTATGTGCATCACACACACACACACACACACACACACACACACACACACACACACACAGCAACAACGATATCTGCTTGTTCAGATTCCTCTTGGCATCCTTAGCTTTAGAACTAGGGGTCATCCTTGGGCACACAGGAGCGCCCTCCCATGAGGGGACCTGATTTAGACAGGGGAAGGTCGTAAGCTCCTCCCACATGCTGATTCCCAGATTCCTCCCTCTTAAAATAATCAACAAGCCAAGGCTTGCATCCTGCGCATCCTGGGGCAGCCTGTGCTGACCCCCCTGGCGTCTCGCCTGGCTTACCCGGTCAGCGCTAGACTGAACTTTCCCGACCCGCTCTTCATCCGTAGCTTCCTGTGCCCTTTCTGGGGGCTGCTCAGCCTTTGATTTACCCCGTGCGGTTTGTTCTCATCTGCAGGAGGAAGGTGATATTTGCTCACCTTCTTGCACTATAATGTGATGGGTTGTTTGCTTTTGACTGTTCTCAGAATGGCATCGGGATTTATGGTACGCTTCTTCCGGCTCAGTGAACCTCCTGTGTCCTGCACTTGGTGGGGGCTCCAAAGCCTGTGGGTTGGAAGGGAACCGAATAGAAGGCTAATAGCGGTTTGGCCAGGTGTAAGATGCCGTGCGTGACGGGGGAGGTGTTAAGGTGGAAGATGGGAGCTGCCTGTGGTTCCCCTGATACCTTCAAATGGGGCTTTTAGTCTGAGGGATGCAGTGAAGGACACAGTCATCATAGTGGCTGAGGATGGGGGGGTCTTTTTCCTGCATAGACGTCATTTTGAAGGGCGCTGGTACTGCGTTATACCCTTGCTTGATGTCTCCAGCTGATGTCACTGTTTTGGGAGGATGTGGAATCTTAGGGAGGTCAAGATAGAGGATGTGGGCTTCGCAGATGTAATCCATCCTCAATTCCAGCCCCACACTCTTTCTGTGTCATTCAGAGAATCAGCTTCACGTTCCTGCTCCGGAGCCTTTCCCACCATGGCGGACTGAATCCTCAAACACTGGGCCAATGTTGCTTCTTGTGGGGGAACTTAGGACCGTGTTAAGAAAAGGAAGTAGGTGCTGACCAGTGAATAGCTGCATGGCCACAGGCAGAATTCATCTCTCCGAGCCTCAGTTTACCCTGTGGCTGTGTGGAATTGAGGATGTGTGTCTCACGACAGCCATCTTTTCCAGACCAGTTGTCCCGTGGGAAATTTCAATCTCATCTCAAACTTGGCTTTTTCAGGAAGGGTTTCTCTCTCTCTCTCTTTCTCTTTCTCTCTCACTCTCTTCCTCTCTCACTCTCTTCCTCTCTCTCTGTCTTCCTCATTTTTTCCTCTTTCTGTCCTTTGTTTAACATGCTGTTCGCAGTTGGTAACAGCATCGTATGAGTTTGCTTGTTCCCTCCCAGGGTCTCCCACTGGGGCGTAGAGTCTACGAGGGTGTAGGTGGTGTGGATTTTATGCTCCATGCTTCGGATCTCATGGTGCACCAGACGAGGGGTCAGCTATCAGGGGCAAGTTGTGGAACAAGTGAGGTATTTCAAGCATGGCTCCAATCGGGGCACATACTTTATGAACAATCACTACCATGACTTCCACAGGCGGAGGAAGAAACATAGACATTGGAAAGGAAGTAGGATGGACACGGTCTCATTTGGAGATTCATGGGAACCTCGTTCAGGATCTTCTTGTTCTAGACACCATGTATAATCTCTTTCTCGATACTGCTTAATGACTATGGTGTAATGCAGTCATTTTTAAATCGTGCTTTAGCATGTTTTATTTTTATCATTTTTTATTTTTAAGTTTGAAAGGTTTTTTAAAAAACGTTTTTTTATCATGTTTTATCAGAAACAGTAGAGGCCATCCAAGTTTCTTGACTGTTACTCGTGCCCAGGTGCTAGTGTTATTCCGTGGGAACAAACAAAAAATGATTATTTAATGCCTTTCTGCGTTTCCTTTCCCACACCACACCTGTTTTATTATCCTGTGCCCATGCATGGCCTTCAGGAAACAGAAATGCCGAGAGACCAGGACGCAAGCTTTTGTCTTTCGACACCATCCTTCTGAGAGTTTATTCTCTCAACCAACGATCCTAACTTTATTTTCCTTCTAGCTGGGAAGCAGACGTGGTCTCAGACCAATGACAAAGCAGGATGTTTGATTCCTTCTGTCATAGTTAAGCACAAATGTCAACTTGACTGTCGAGGGTTTGAGCTTTGGACACAGTGGCAGAGAGTTGATGGTTGAGTTAAGCCCAGAGCAAACCTGAAGGAGATTGTCTAGCTGCTGGGGAAGACTCAGCTCATGGTGGGTGGGATTAGGCTCTGGAATAAATCACAGAGAGCTGGTTGAGAGAGTCGGCATCCTTCTGTATACTTGGCCAGACATGCTGGTCTGGCAAGTAAGGATTGTTCATCTCTCAGCTGTTATGTGGTGATGCTGTGGCCAGTTCCCTCGGCCCTGGTGTTGGTGTGAGCTCTCCCGTCAAGCTGGACTGAGAACTGTAACCAGTAATCGTAAGGAAATAAACCCCTTGTTCCCTTAAGCCGTTTGATGGTCATTTATCAGCAACCATGAAGGCTGACTGCAACACCTTCTAAAATCAATTCGGTTTGTTCAAAAGGTACATTTTTATTGTCAGCTGACGTTTCCTTTTTGGCCTGCTGCTGGGGGTGCCCCGTGCACGGTGGCCGCTCCGGGCAATGATGTGAGCACACAAGTGCCATTAACATTGGTTGTGATCATCGTGACCTGCAGGTCTGGAGAGCCAGAATTGAGACTCCAAACGCCTGGTTGGTGACTCTCCCAACGGCAGAGCACAGATGAACCTCTCCAAATACACCTCAAATAAACCTCTAAACACAGCCCTCAAAGGATTCTCTAAACGATGCTTCCTGCCTCTCCGGCTACTCAGCGTGGAGTTTCAGCATCTGTTTCCACATCTGAGAGGCTCTGCCTCAGAATAGAAAAGAGACAATTTACAAGTCACTCGTTTGAGCCCCACGGGTGCTGTGGCTTGGAGGGGCTAACGGCCTGCCAGCTTAGTCCTGGCAGGAGTTTGGAAAGAGTGGAGAGTGTAGTTTGACTGTTCCTTGCCACTGGAGCAGCTACGGGGGCGAGGGGGCTGAGGAATTCATTCTTTATCTTGTTTACTTTTCTTTGTTGATCAGTTTTGTTCTGTGGGAATTTCATCGATATGCATCACAAGGTTTCATTTCTTTCCCTCCCTCCCCCCACCCCCGTCTGTCCCCTCCTGTCGCTACAAGTCCATCTCCCGAACTCATGTCCTTATGTGTGTTGTGTTTTTGGCAGCCCCCCTCCCCACTGCTCCGTGTCCTGTCCCCACGGGAATCTGTGGGTTGTCCATCGTTCAGGGGGTCCCTCTGAGCATAATGGGCGCTGCCACCTTACTCAGAGCATCCGAGATTACCCTCGAGAGACTGTCCATGAGACCAGACCTGCTGAGTTTCCTCATAGAAGGCAAGGCTGGGAGAGGGTCCTTAGCTTCTCGCCTGACAGCCTAGCCTCTCCTTTCTGCTCCCCGTCCCAGCTGCACCTCGTCCTGGGCAGTGCCAGGGCATATGGGACATGAGGCCTTAATGGAGACTCCACCTATGCAGCTGTGGGGACATTGCGATTGGTGAAGGCTGAGGCTTTCCTGTGATGTTTCAAGGTCACACACGCTCCTGTCGGTAACCCTTCCCACTGGGGGCAGAGAGATGGCTCAGCGGATAAAGTGATGGCGTGCAAGCCCGAGGGCCAGGGGTTCAGAGCCTCAGAAGCTGTGTAAAAGCTGTGCAGGTGGGAGCCTTCTGTAACCCAACAGCTGGGAGGCAGAGACGTGGGATCCTCGGGCAATGGGAGGCAGAGACGTGGGATCCTCGGGCAATGGGAGGCAGAGACGTGGGATCCTGGGGCAATGGGAGGCAGAGACGTGGGATCCTCGGGCAATGGGAGGCAGAGACGTGGGATCCTCGGGCAATGGGAGGCAGAGACTTGGGATCCTCGGGCAATGGGAGGCAGAGACTTGGGATCCTCGGGCAATGGGAGGCAGAGACTGGGATCCTCGGGCAATGGGAGGCAGAGACGTGGGGTCCTCGGGCAATGGGAGGCAGAGACTGGGATCCTCGGGCAATGGGAGGCAGGGACGTGGGATCCTCGGCAATGGGAGGCAGGGACGTGGGATCCTCGGGCAGTGGGAGGCAGGGACGTGGGATCCTCGGGCAGTGGGAGGCAGGGACGTGGGTCCTCGGGCAGTGGGAGGCAGGGACGTGGGATCCTCAGGCAAGCTGCATAGGCAGACTGGCTGGGAACGGGAAGCTCTAGGCTCAGCGACAGACCCTGCCGGCTGAAATAAAGTGGAGCACGACTTCAGATACCTGACTGAGGTCAACTCCGACATTCGCATTCACGCATACGCACATTAACCCCCCACAGACACACCAAACATAAAGTAAACCTTCATGCATGCTCCTATACGCAAACCCAATTAACTCAGTGGCTGGACGTGGCTGGAATTCTCATTTTGTTCTGTAGTTGCTGCCTGATGTGGGATGCGTAGGGGTCTCCCCAAGAAAAGTTAATGCAATGCACCATAACACGGCAAAGAGGCAAGTGATCAACCATGAATACAGAGAGAAACACCAGGTTCATCTGATCTTTTCATTCTCCCCCCCCACTTTATTTTTTCCTAATCAAACAAACTCAATAGGCACCCCATCTTCTCCCTCCCTCCTCCCCTCCCCAGTTGTCCCCCATTGCACTCTCCCCCTTCCCCCTTCCTTTCGCTCCCCTGCCTACCTCCCCCTCTCCCAATTCTTCCTCTTTCTCCCTCCCATCCCCTGGAGCATGTGTTTATATGAGGGCCAAACCTCCCTGTGAATCCTCCACCCTAGTGAGGGTTCAGGACTCAGTGGCATAGCCTGGAGCCCCTTCTTGGGCTCCCCATTAGCATGGGAACTCTATTCTTACTGTTTAATCCTTGCCTTGAAGGATCCCACTGCCTGGAGCCTTCTCTCCTATGATCCATTGGGGGGTCGTTGACATGTCAGCCATTGTGCAGTTCAGGCAAAGTTCGATTCTGGCTGCTGCAGCCCTAACTTATGTGGAGTATCTTGTACTCTTTTTTTTTTTTTTTTAAATTAAGATCTCACCAGCTCACTTCTGGGATAACTGGCCCACTCTCCAGATAACGATGTGAATCCCTTGGGAAGAGCAGAGCCCCGGACACTGTCTCAGGGATACTGAACTTTCAACTTGAGATCTTTAGGGGGCATCCAAACCAAGGCACCCGTCTAATTTCAGGCTGGAAGTGCTAGAGTGCAGCACCTGCCTTTGAAATGGAGGCAAAGAGGTTGCCTTTGCTTTTATTTTTTTGGGTATCTTTTCTTTATGCTTGGAGCTTGGAACCTGCTGAGCGGGATGCTGGCGTTTTACGACCCTCCGCAGTTGTTAATTGTGCTTGGCAAGTCAGTCTGTTCCCAAAACAGTTCCACAAAGGTTCTTGCAAAATGACTGAGACTCTTGTAAGCCAAAAAGCTGGATTAAAAAAAAAAAGATTAAAAATTCTTTTTAATCAGAGGTTTCCCGCGTCTGTACATGGATGGCTTTGATTCTTTTTCAAAAGACCTAATAAAAATTGCCAAAAAATTCCTTCAAGTACTCATATCATTAATACTGTTTAAGCGAGGGAGTCTGGGAGAATTACCCAGAATTACTACAAAGAGCTCATCTGGTGTTTTTTTTTTTTCTTTGACAAATGATGATTTTTTTTTCTTATAGCTATACATTCATGTTGAGCTCCTTTTTCTGTTCTACCGAAAACTGAATGTGAACTAGCTTCTCTACCAGCAGTGTTGTACTGCTTCGGGTGAAGCCCTGTTACTCCCTGTTGCTCATACCGTTTCCTCTCGCCATGTGTTGAGAACACAGGGCTCTCCATACCCCACCTGTGTCTCAGAGCTTTAAAGCAGAAGGACATGTGCGTTCCTGCAAAACAGCATGCACAGAGCATGTGGAACCTTGGCATATTTAAACACACCAGAAATGCGAGAAATGGAAGGACACCTTATCCGGGAGCTTCTGAAATGCATGCTGGAGGGCTGACTTCTTTTTCTTTCTTTCTTCAAGGAAAATTCATGGGAGGTAGCTAAGCTTGTAGACAATCCTCCTCCAGGTGACTCGGGACTCGAATACATTGGATTCTATGAACTAAACGTCTTCACGGATCCTTAAAATGTGGAATTATAGAGAAAGGGAGACGGCTCGGTTGGTAAAGTGCCTGCTGTGAGAGAAGGATGATCAGAGTTTGCATATCCCCAGAAATCATGTAAAAAGCCAAACATAACAGTGCTCGTCTATAATCCCCAGTCATCCCTTCGCTTCACCCTTATCTACGCTACTGAAACTTAGACATTGTCTTCAGAGCACATGTTCATATAATTTATCTTCATCCTCCATGACTCTACATCCCACATGGCTTAAGACACTGCAGCTCATCATTGCTGTATGCAAATTTTGGAACCTACGCAAGTTAGTCAGCAATACTAGAAAGACTTTCCAAATGGATGTTAATAAAAAAGAAAGGAGAAACATTATCTCCAAAGAGTTTAATATTAGAGCTAAATACTATAAAAGTTCTGATGAGATTTACTTTTGAGCATAATCTTTTTTTATTTATATTTATTTATTTTTTCCCAATCATGCAAGCTCGATAAGTACCTTCCCTCTCTCCACCCTTCTCCAGTTTCCCTTGCACCCTCCCCCTCTTTTCTCCTTCCTTTCACCCCCTCCCTCTCCTTCTTCCAGTGCCTCCCCCGTCCCCTGGAGCATCCTTTTATGTGAATGCCAAATTTCCCCCTGAATCCTCCACTATAGCAAGGTGTAAGGACTCAGTGGCGTAGCCCAGAGCCCTTTTTTGGGCTCCCCTTTAGTATGGGAACATTATTATAACTGTTAATCCTTGCTAAGGGATTAACTAAGGATCCTAGTGCCTGTGATCCATGCTAGACTTTGGAGGGTCGTTGGCATGTCAGTCATTGCACAGGTCATGCAAAGTCCTATTATGGCTAATGGGGCCCCAACTTGTGTGGAGTATCTTGCGTATTGTTGGTCCTCCCCATCTTTAGGCTCTTACAATCTTACCGCCCCCTCTTTCACAAGTTCCCCTGAGCTTTAGGATGGGGAGAGATTTGGCTGGTCTTATTCCAAGTGATTATTGTAGGGTCTCTGGTGTTCTGAATTATGGTTTGTTGTTGTTTTCAGTTTTGCTGTTTCTGCACTGCCCTTGGCTCCATCTTGATTGATATTGAAGGTCTTACTATATTGAAGATCTTACTATAAGAGGCAGTTCAAAGGTAGATGTAATAGGACTAGGACACTGCAGTGTGTGTGTGGGGTGGTCAGTGTCCCATCTGCAGGATGGTTACCATCTATCTGCCAGTCCCTTTAAAAAAGAATGCTAGCATATTTTGGTAAGACCTCCAAAGCCTAGTTGTAAGGCCAAGGGTACCATCAGGCACAGAGTGCTGGGAGATGGCTTGGTAGGCAAAGTGCTTGCCATAGAGATTCGGGAGGCGGCTTGGTGGGTAACGTGCTTGCCTTGAAGGTACAAGGACCTGACCCCTAGAACCCACAGAAGGAAAAAGAGCTGACTATATCAGTGGTGCATGCTTATCACCCCAGGGCTGGGAAGACAGAGACAGGCAGGTCCCTGGGGACCACTGGCTGGCCAGCCTTGCCTAATCACGAAGTTCCAGGCCAGCGAGAGCCCAGGGTCAGAAAACAAGGTGGGCGGTCCCTGAGGACAACATTGAGGTTGTCCTTTGACCTATGATCACGTCCACAAGGCATATATATCCACATCCATGCATCCATGCTCACATAGGCACACATATATACATACATACATACTCACATGCATACATACATACACACATACACATATACATATATGCAAATACACATATATCTAACAAATACACACAAAACACATATGCACATGTACATACACCCACATATGAACATATATACAGCATATGTACACATATGGGATATTTATATAGACTCTGTTTCTAACACACTCTGGATATTTTGTCACCTGCTGACTTGTGTGGAGAGCCAACCCCACCCTAGGCTTCGCTTGTTCACAGGCCTCTCAGAGACCCTGCCTCCTTAGTAGCTTCCAGGTGTGTCCTGAGGCTGCCAGGTGTTTCCTGCCTGGAAACTTCACACCCCTGAGATGTTTTTGGGTCATTTCAGTCTCCCCCTCTTCAGCTCTGGCTCATCTGGGAGGCAGAGTGGCCCTCACTTTGATCATCACAGTGAGTAAAATGCTTTTTTTGTGTGTGTCCTCTAGGAGAAACCAGTTTGAATTAGATTAGCGAAAGACCGTCCTTTCATTCATAGAAAAGCACCATCTTAGTGATTCGAGCTTGCATGATGAAAGGCAAGATCGGCACACAGACCGCCATGTGCAGGCGGAGCGCGTCAAGAACTCCAGATGTGGGGTTTGTACTCATTGGTTACAGCTCCGGGGGGGCTGCCTGTCCTGAGAGGGCAGGTAGTTATTACCCTTTGAATGTGAAATGTCCCTCGCAGGCTCATGTTGAATGCTTGGTTACCAACTGGTGGTACTATTCGGGGAAACTTTGGGAAGGGGAGCCTAGCTGGAGAAAGCAAGCCACTGTGGAGGTGTCTTTGCAGGGCTGTCTTGTCTTGGCCTCCTGCTGGCCCTGCCCCCCTGCTTCCTGTCTACCAGGAGGTGAAGAAGCCTTTCCCCTACTTGCTCTTGCAGCCTGGATGCTCTATCCAAGTGTCTGGGGCCGAGCAAGCTTGAACTGAGTCTTCTGAAACTATGGATGCTATCGATAATGATAGATATTTATAGGAACAGAAAGGACCTTGACATAACCACCCTTCAGAAGAGCTTCATTAGGAGAGACGACGTCATAGATGGCGTGGTGTTGTGGCACTTTCCTCCAAACAACCAGCCACCATCTTTGCTCTGAGACCATGGGATCACCTGTTAGCCATGGACTCCTTCAGAAAGAGAGAGGGTGGAGAGGGTCGCTGGACCCAGAGCCAGACCCTCTGGCTCTGGCCTCTCCCCACATGATTCTGCCCTAATTGTATGTGGTCTCAGGGCTGTGAGGTCTGGGAGGTGCTGTAGGGTAACAGGCTGAGGAAGGTTAATTGTAAGCAAGCCCAGTGCACTTATTGATTTGTCAAGTCAGACCGCAGTGTGACTGCTACTTTGGTCCTTTGTGAAGCTCCTGTCTGGGGTGGATAGATGGTCGTGTGTGGTGTCTCCTTGGGAAAAGTGTTCACATACAGCATGGCAGAGGTTTTGAAGGGAAAGAGCCTTCAGTTCTGGTGAGCAAAAGGAATTCCTTCCCGTAGACATGCTGCAGTCTGGTCTCTGGGGCAGAACTCACAAGGAAGCAGAGTTATGATCCACAGTGGTCCTGGGTCTGGGTCTGGGAGTGGGCTGGGCTTGCAGACTGCTGGCCATCGCTGGCTTGCTCATCAGCTCTCTGTTCAGAGGGGGCAAGGCAGTGTGGATTGGTTTCTAGAGAGGCAGCCAGAGGATCTGTGATCTCACCATAAGCACAACAGATCTTTCCTCCTCTAGTTTGCTTCTGTCAACCATCAGATCTCAACCATGAGAACATCTGATTTATATTATACAGCTGTAGTCATGTAAATGTGGTCCATTACTTATAAATCGGGTTGAATATTAGTTGATTATGAGATACACTGACAAGTTTGAAGCGTTGAAGAAAAGAGTGAGCTGTACATCTCATCCTGCAAATACTTTAGCGTGTCCATTTCATGTCCATCTCATCTATTCATCACTCACACATCTGCACATAAGCAGAAGTTTTAACCTTTTGCAGAAGATATGTGGATATCCCTTCCAGCTACAGGAGACAAAATATGCTAATTATTGAAATCTCCATTGAAGTTCTGCAGGGGCAGAAAGCTATAAGCATATGACATCTGAACTTTAAAATTGCTTTGAAGAAACATACTTGTCTCAAGGGTTGAGAGAAGAGACATTCATCTTGGTAAAATTGGTAGGTATGGAGCAATCTGAAGTTCAAGTAGTTCTATGCAGATGAGGAATTAGCCATAATGGAGTTGCTATTTAACATCTAAGTTAAACCACTATGGCCATCTCTTTAGACAAGCTTCGTAAATTTCCAAAGAGATTAAACTCCAAGATCCTAAATGCCCAAGGCAAAGAAAGTAAAATAATGAATATAGTTACAAGGTCTCTCAGGAAGTTAAGTAGATTATTAACATTCATAAGAAAATTCCCAAATTAATGGCCTAGGGAGAATAATATTTGGGTTTAATGATTCTCACAAAAGACACGTCTTTCATAATGAGTAAATAATGTCCATCTGATTTTTACCTTGTGGTGGGGCTGGGCTCTGGCAAAGATTTGAAAAGCATTTCACAGCTTTTATAACCTTGGGAAAAAGTGCTATGCGAAGTAATGCTGTGACACTTGGCCCCAGTTTCTGAGACCTTATGGAATTGAATTCTGGAAGGTGTGAGATAGAAAAATGCAGTTGCCGAGTTACTTCTAATGAAGTTGAAATGGCAAGTTACTGAAACCCAAAGGTAGTCACCTAAGGACTTTTCAGAGACTCCACTCCCTCACCTACACCTGGTGCTGGTAACACCAAGGTCCTGGGCCCTCTGCAGTCAGCCTACCCTGCTGGCACTTAGTAACCTTTGCTTCTGCTTTTGGAAAGTCCTGCTTCGCTTGCTCCACCCCTGCCTTGCTTCATTATAAAAGGAAAGTACAAGCTGAGCTCGGGGCTGGAATCCTTTGGAGAGTGATGCTTGGCTTCATATCACTTGTGAATTAAACTCTTCTCTTTTACCCTCCTTGGTTTTTGAGAAATTATTCCACAGTAACTCCTGCAAGATCTCACCATGTTGGAATACATAGTACACTGTGATCTGCAAATCAGAAATCAACTAATTGCATTTTTTTGGGTGCTGTTGATAATGCTATTTGGACTGCCTGGATGGTTTCTGTTTCTTAGTGATTCTGTTTGGCAGGAGTGAGCTGAGTTCATCTTCCTTTCCATTACAACTGAGAGTGCTAGTTATATGTTTTTGGACTTAGTGGTACTGAAAAGGCTGGACTTACAACAAATAAAGCCACAGAGACCTTGATGATCCAATTAGACTTCAGCCTAGGGACTGGTGTAATTGAAAGACTGTAAGGTCTAAATTTGGAGGGTGCAGCTTAAAAATACATTTCTCCCTCCACTGCTTTTCGTCACACTTTGGTGCATCTTCTTCAGCCTCTTCTTTTTGCCTCTTCTCAGCATCTTGGATGCTCACAGACACTGAAAGTCACTGCAGCCAAACTCTAATACCATGTAGCCCCCAACATGGCTGAGTGTCTCTGGGTGGGTTTGTGGGGGGAGGTGGTGTGCCTGGCTCTTTGGCTGATTCCATTTATTCTGCATTGAGGGTGGCGGGGAGCCAGAAAAGGCGAGAGGTCTTTGCACGTTCTCTCTGGCCACCGTCATTCTTTCTTAAACACTGCAGCTTCCCAGCCAACAGTGATGGACGGGTGGCCTTACCTGAGCCTACATACGGAAGTGTATCTTTGTCTTGGAATCTTCCAAACCTCACGCTGGAAGGTCCCATCTGTTATCACTGTCTCTATGAACTTCTTTTCAGGCTTGCTTATCGTGTGGTTGGAGACACAGCATGTGAGAATGATGGTGGGGGACAGATGGAGTCACATGATAATGCATGATCCTAAAATGTATACCTAGGCATGGTAAATATTCCAAAGATTTTAAGAGAATTATTCTACCAGGTGAGTAAGGATTGATTTATGTTTCCTATTATGCTTCTTTGTTTCTATAGTTAGCGCTTTTGTTAGAAGAATCAATGTCATCAAACCAGAATGTAAATTGGAGTGGTACAGCTGTTTTGAACAAGAGTTCCCTTTGGACTCTGCATTTGGGCAGTGGGAGGGACATCCATTTCAGTGTTTCCTGGTGGCACTTCGTTTGTGCTCAGAGTCTAGTCTTATGAGCGTGTTTCTACTCCGGCTCCTTTTTGATCTTGAAGCATCAATTCCTGGACTTTAGCTGGATATCTAAGCAGTGACTTCAATCCTTCAGGATCTGGGGATACATCTGTGGACACAGTTCTTCATCTCTTTTCACCCTGGAGTGTGCTGACCGTAGGATGGTTTTCCTCTGGACATCACATGGCCCCTGTTGGACTTTTCCCCTGGTCTAATCTAAAGAGGATGCTGAGTAGCAACATGAAACATTGTCCTAGATGAACAGGGCCCCCAGGGCTCACAAAGTAAACAGCTCTTAAGTCTCAGGAAGTTACTGAAACTAACAAGATATTTTTTTGGGGAAAGAAAGCAATCAATAACTGTGGTAATAGTGGCGGTTGGTGGTATGTGGAGACTTCTCAATGGGCTGAGCCATCTGCAGGAATCTCTAAGTTGTCTAACAGTCTAGAGGAGACTCCTGCAAACAATGTTTACTGCAAACCGTGAAGAATGTTCCAGTATTTTCAGCTCTGTGAGTCTCTCCCAGACTGAGGTGGACTTTCTGGTGATATAGATGTTCTTGAGTTATACCTGTTCAGACATATTCAGGTAAGTGAGCTAAATAAACTCACTGGTTCACCCTTAGACTTGGTGTGATCATTGCTTTGTTTTTTTTGTTATTGATTCCCTGTCTGGGACAAACAGATGTTTGTTTGGCATCTCCTCAAGAGAGGAGTCACACAGCACTGCTCTTAAACACAACGAGGACAGAGCAACTCGGGTCGTACAACCTGAAGCTGACCTGGAGTGTCCAAACCTAAGAAGAACAGTTAAGGAGTCCTTCTGTGAGTAGATAGAGAAGAAAAAGAATAGAATTTTCACTTATTCTTGGCAAGAATGAAGAAGCAAACACGGTCACCCCCAGTTTCTCTGAGGACTGGTTCTAAGACCTCTCTCTGGTGTCCACGTTATAGGTTGCTCAAAAACCCTGTATGAACTGCTATAATATTTACCTGTAATCTGCGCACGCTCTCTTATATGCACCCATCCTTTCTGGATTACTAATGCCTAATCCAATATGAATGCTATAAAGCATTTATGCAATATTGCCTAGGGAATAATGACGTGGGTAAATCCACACGTGTTTCATACAGACACAAGTGTTTGAATATGTTCGAACCCAGACCTGATGAATACACAGATGTGAAACTCGCCTATGGGCTTTTGCTCAACTCAATAATGGAAGGAATGGATAGAGCTGTCAAAGCGAGCAGAAATCACAAATAGAAGATACGAGACGCAAGACAGTTTTTTCCAAATTGCCCTTACCATGAGGAGTGTTCTTGTGTGTCTCTTTCATGCAATGGGAAAACTCACTTCAGGGATTTTTCAAATGCTTTTGACTGAGAAGATACAAGAGAGTTTAGTTTTTTATATATTTCATTTTTTAGTTTTACAAGCATATTGAATACTAATCCCTGCTTCCCTCCATCCCCCCTTCCTCCCATTTCCCTCTCTACCCTTCATTACTCCATTTCACTCCCTCCCACCCTCCTACCTGGCTGCTTCTATGGACCCTGGGGTTCCCTCTGACTTGGGTACACTCTTGTGGGGGTTCAGGCCTCTGAGGTATATCAAGTTGCCCCTCCTCAGGACATCCCACTGATAGGGGCATTTCCTTTCACTCTTCCAGCTCTAGTCCCCAAGGTTTCCCCTGTAAGTTCTTATCTCTCTTTAGTTTCTCACAGTCTATGGGAGCATTAGTCAGTCTTTATGCAGGTCTGGGAAGGACAAGTCTCATCGCAGTGAGTTCCTGGATGCAGCTTCCCTTCCTTGAATGGAATGTCTTGTCTAACAATGACCCTTCCCATCTTTAGGTTCTTAGAATCTCACCGCTCTCTTTTCTGTGAGGTTCCCCAAGCCTTAGGATGGGGGCAAGAGCATTTTGAGAGAAAGATGCTTGAGTCTAGGCAGAATTCATTGCAAAAGGTATTCATAATCTTTGGATATTGGGTATTTGCATGTAATTGACCATAGCAGTTGCTTTTCTTTTATTGCTGTGAGACAGCACTCAGACTCAAGCACTTAGGGGAGAAAGGGAGATTTGTTTGGCTTGTGGTTCAGAGAGATATAGTGCATGGTGCATAGCAGAAGGCAAGGCTGGTGCAGAAGCAGGAGGCTGGTTCAGGTCACTGAAACCACCAGGAGACATCAAGAGCGACAGGAATCAGGGCGGAGTTACCAATCTGCAAGGTCCTCCCTACTCTCTGCGGAGCTGTGCCTTCCTCCAGCAAGGCCCCACCCAAGAAAGCTGCCACTATGCTGTCCCTGAGCATCAATGACAGCTTAGGATCTCATGGGCTGAAGAGATGGCTCAGGAGTCAAAGCCTTTGCCTAGTAAGCCAGGGCACCTGAGTTTGGATCTTCAGATCTTCAGAAATGACAGAGGCCTGCACTTTTGGCCCCGGAAGGTGGAGCCTAGAAAGAAATAAGGAGGCAGAGCAATCAGGGGGATTTTCCCAAGGTCATCCTTCGGTATCCACAGGCACCCACACTCAAGCTCTCTCTTCTACACCCCAGCTCCCACATCTACACGTGAAAATTAACAGAAAGGATCCCAACACATGAGCCTGCGGGACGATTCGCATTCAGACTATGATATTGACTCGTGAGGACTGGGAGATAATGAGATTGTGTCATCACTGAGAGACCCTGTGCTCTTCATTAGGACTCCTTTAAATTTCATGGTGTTAGAGCATCTGAAAGGTGGCCACTAGATGGCACTTAAAATCCACGAGACTCAGGGAGGAAAAGAATCCAACTTGGGAGTTCTCAGAACAGGATCAGTCCGTCTGCAGGAAAAGAAGAGGGGCAGCCTTGAGAGAATTTTGAGATGATGGAGAAAAGGATTCATGAACCTATCGGAGAGGAAGGGGGAAGAAAGAGAGAGAGAGAGAGAGAGAAAGAGAGAGAGACAGAGAGACAGAGAGACAGAGAGAGAGAGAAAGAGAGAGAGGGGAGAGAGAGAGAGAGATCAGTTTTAAATATAATTCTCCTTCTGAGTTGCTATCAATGAGCAGGATTCATGAAAGGAACCTATTACACACACACATACACACACACACACACACACACACAGATATGGAGAAATATGGAGAGAGAGGGAGAGAGGAAGAGAGGGAGAGAGATTTGAAGAAGGAAGGGAGACAGGGAAAAAGTAGGAGAAAGGGAGAGGGAAGCAAAAACGGAGAGGGAGAGAGAGAGGGAAAGAGAGAGAGAGAGAGACAGAAAGGGAGGCGAAGGAGAGAGATCAGCTTTGAATATAATTCCCCATTCACCTGGACCCTTATCAATGAACAGATATTGCTAAAGACAATGAGACAATCGGCTGTTGCTAATGGGGGTTTGCAAACTGAACCGTGAAGGGGTGGGCTGAGGCCTGGACTGTGTGCAGGGTAATGAGGTTGTATCCCAGATGAGTACTCTGCTGTTTGGCACGGGACCTCTCTTTCTGTGGTTAATTTGGTTTGTGCTTCGCAGAGCTGAGCAGCAAGAGTGTGACAACTGATTTCAGGAACTCCACCTTCCTGGGCGTGGCCATCCGGTGTGGATGGCGTGTGGATGCAGTGGTGGGTGGAGTTGGTGCGGGGGTGGGGGTGGGGGAGTGGGGGTGGGTGATGGGGGGTGGGGGTGGGTGGGGTGGGGGGGATGGGGGGGCGTTCACTGCTAGCCGAGGCGTTATGCAATAGCATTAGGGAAAGATACAGAGCTGCAGCGCTGGGTGTCAGGCAGAACAGAGAGGGGGAGAGAGGTTGGACGGACCGTCAGGGTGAGGGATTTGACTCCACAGCCAGTGCGACCTTGGACAAGCGAAGGCATCTCTGAGCCTTTGCTTCCTCATTTGATCATGATGAGTCCAGCTGATAGGACTGCTGAAACCCTGAAGCAAAGTCATGTCAGCATATAATAAAAATTTAGCTTTCCCCTTAGTTATCCTAACAGGTTTTGATGTGAGCGCAGCCAAGACTTTATTATCCTCTTGGTTTTCTCCACATAGGACGTGGAGGTCGGCAAAGCCAAAGGCTGGCTAGCATTCTGCTTTGGGTGTGTACACGTGTGTGCACACAGAGGTACGTGCATGTGTGTGTGTGCATGTGTGTTATGGTCAGGGGACAGCTCCAGGTGTTGCTCCTCAGCTGCCCTCCACCTCCGTTCTGAGACAGGGTGTCGCGTGGTCCTGGACAAGCAGGCAAGGTCTGGCTGGCCAGCGAGTCCCAGGATCTTCCTGCTTCCTTCTTTCCAGTCTGGAATCACCATTGCAAGCTGTCAATACACTTACAATACAAAGACCAGCCCTAGATCTGATTGGAACCTCCCAGGAGCAGACCAGATCAAAGGAACCATAGAACAGAAGATTTTGAAGAAAGGTTCTCCAAGCTGTGCTAGGAAACTCTTTTCTCTCATGGAATCCTCCAGTCTTCAGCCGTCACCGACTAGCCAATTGGACTGAGCAGCTCTGAGCCTGCAGATGTCTGCAGTGACTTAGCTGCCTCCAGCTTCAGCCACCAGCCACGTCGCCTCCATATGAAAGGCTGTTTCTCCCCTCTGGAACCGTAAACTGAGGAAATGTCTCTTTCTCCTTTAAGTTGCTTGACTTTGAATGCTTTCTCATAGCAACAGCTAAGACTAACTATTACAGTTGTAAAGACTGATTTTTTTTTTTTAACATGGGTGGTGGGGATTGAACTCAGGTCTTCACGCACACGCAGCAAGCTCTACTGACTCAGCCATCTCCATGGTATGCGATAGTCTGCTTTTGCTGCTGCAAAGCTGACCTGGACTGTGTTGCTTGGACCGCGTCAGCTTGTTTTAGAAGTCAGTGGGAAACGCAGACTCTTCGGGCCTCGCCCTACACCCAGTGAACCAGAATCTGCATTTTAAAAAATCAAGATCTGCAGGCAGTGCTTACGTATGGTAATGCTAAGAGGCCCAGGCTGGCCACAGCAGAGCTAATCTTTTTCTTTTCCTTTTTTTTTCATATTTAATTTTTTTTATTTCAGCTCATACAAACTTATTAGGTACACCAGTTCCCTCCCTCCCTCCTCCTCCCCCCCGTACCCCCTGCTTCCCCTCCCTATCCCTCTCCCTCCCCATCCCCCAGTGCCTCCCATCCCAATTCCCAGAGAGTCCTTTCTTGTGCATGTCTGATTTTCCTCTGGGCCCTCCTCTCCGATGACGTACAAGGACCCAGTGGCCTTTCCCTGAGCCCTTTCCCGTGTTCCCCTTAGGTATAGGAACACTGCTGTGGCTGCCAATCCCTTGCCTCCAAGGATCTTGGTGCCTTTAGCAGATGCTAGACTTTGTGAGGTCAACAGTGTGTTACAGGACAATGTGCAGGGCATGCAAAGTCCAATTATGATTGCTTCAGCCCTAACTAGTATAGAGTATCTTACATATCATTGCTCCTCCCATCCTTTTGCTCTTACACTCTTACCGCCCCCTCTTCCGCAAATTTCCCTGAGCTTCAAGATGGGGAGAGACTAAGCTGGCCTAGTTCTAGGTGGTTGATATAGAGTCTCTGAAGTTCTGGATTGTGGTTTGTTGATTTTCTTTTGCAGTTTTGCTGCTCCTGCAATGCCCTTCACTCCATCCTGGTGGGCATTGTATGTTACCCCCTGGCCAGAGACAAAAAGCTGTTAGAGTCTTGTGATAAAAGCACATTCAAAGGTAGAGGTAATAAAAGTGGGAAACCACAGTGAGGGAGGGGTCTATCACCCATTTGCAAAATGGTTACTTTTTATCTGCCAGACTATATGATCTCCTCTTCTGGTGAGATCACACCCCCTCAGTAGTAAATGATCAGGAACAAAAGTCTTGTGAACTTAATCAGATGTCTCATTACTTATTTGGGTCCTTGGTGGAGGCCTATTTTCCCTGCTGTAACATGGTCCCTTCTCTCCTTGTTTCTGATGTGGCCCTCCTACCCCATCCCTCCTGTTCATAATCCTTGGAATTACTGTCTCTAGGTGGGCTGGGTGGGTTTGGTACTAGGAGCCACCTATTAGGGAGTACATACGGCGCTTAATTTTCTGGGTTTGGGATACTTCACTTAATGTAATTGTTTCTAATGACATCCATTTCCCGGCAAATTCCAGTAATTCATCATTTTTGATGGTTGAGTAGTACTCCATTGTATAGATGTACCACAGTTTCCTTATCCACTCCTCAACTGTTGGACATTTGGGTTGATTCCATGACTTTGCTATTGTAAACAGTGCTGCTATCTTTTCCTTTTTTTATGAAGATATCATTCAAGTGTGAACTGAGATTTAGTCAGATTTTTTTTTTTTGTGAGAGAGAATTTTTTTTTCTTTTTTTTTTATTAAAAATTTAATTATACATTTTAAAATTTTTTACCAGTTCCCTCCCTTCCCCCTCCTCCCCCTCCCCTTCCCCAGTGCCTCCCCCCCAATTCCCAGAGAGTCCTTTATTGTGTACGCCTAACTCTCCACTGGGTCCTCCTCTCCGATGACATATAAGGACCCAGTGGCATTTCCATAAGCCCTTTCTCTTGTTCCCCTTAAGCATAAGATCACTACTATGGCTGTCAATCCCTTGCCTCCAGGGGTCTCGGTGCCCTTAACAGATGCTAGACTTTATGAGGGCAACAGTGCACTGGACATTGCGCAGGGCATGCAAAGTCCCATTATGATTGCTTTGGCCCCAACTATTGTTGAGAATCTTGCAAATCGTTGCTCCTCCCATCCTTTTGCTCTTACAATCTTACCGCCCCCTCTTCCGCAAATGTCCCTGAGCTCCAGGATGGGGAGAGATTAGGCTGGCCTAGTTCTATGTGATTGATATAGAGTCTCTGAAGTTCTGGATTGTGGTTTGTTGATTTTCTTTTGCAGTTTTGCTGCTCCTGCAATTCCCTTCACTCCATTCTGCTGGGCACTGTATGTCACCCCCTGGCCAGAGACAAAAAGCTGTTAAACTGGAGTCTTGTTGTAATAGCACATTCAAGGGTAGATGTAATAAGAGTAGGAAACCTCACTGAGGGAGGGGTCTATCTCCCATTTGCAAAATGATTACTTTTTATCTGCTAGACTATATGCCCTCCCCTTCTGGTGAGATCAGGAAAGAACGTCTGTGAACTTAACCAGGTTTCTCATTACTTACTTGCAGACCTTGATGGAGGCCTATTTTCTCTGCTGTAACATGGTCTCCTCTCTCCTTGTTTCTGGTGTGGCCCTCCTAACCCATCTCTCTTGTTCATAATCCTTGCAATTACTGTGTTACATAGGTTTACTTTTGAGTGTCTCAATGTGGGCTGGGTGAGTTTGGTACTAGGAGCCACCTATTAGGGAGTACATACGGCGCTTAATTTTCTGGGTTTGGGATACTTCACTTAATATAATTCTTTCTAATGACATCCATTTCCCAGCAAATTCCAGTAATTCATCATTTTTGATGGCTGAGTAGTACTCCATTGTATAGATGTACCACAGTTTCCTTATCCACTCGTCAACTGTTGGACATTTGGGCTGATTCCATGACTTTGCTATTGTAAACAGTGCTGCTATCTTTTCCTTTTTTTATGAAGATATCATTCAAGTGTGAACTGAGATTTAGTCAGATTTTTTTTTTTTTTTGTGAGAGAGAGAATCTTTAGAACACACTGTAAACTCAGACTATCCTTTAGTCTGCGATTTTTCCGCCTTAGCCTCCCAGGTGCCGGGATTAGGGGATGAGTCACCATATGCATATCTTGGACAAATTTTTATTTAGGTGCTACTTTCACCCTTCCGGACCCAGAGAGGGACTGGTTGTGGCCTTTCTCATTGCTGTGACGAAATTGCTGATGAAAGCAACTGTCATAATTAGATACAGGTGTCAACACGACAGTTGAGGATTCGACCTCTGGACACGTTTGTGGAGAACCGATGGTTGAGTTAAACCTGAGTGAGCTTTCAGAAGATTGTCTAATGGATGGGAAGAGCCAGCCCATGGTGGGTAAGTCTAGTCTAGCTACCTGAGCAGGTAGAAGATGGAAGAAACTGGTCGAGAAATTTGGCATCCTTGTGTTTATTTGGCCAGACATACTTGCCAGGGGCAAGTAAGGATTGTACGTCTCTCGGATCTTATGTGGATATGGTGTGCCAGCTTCCTCGGCCCTTGGTGTTGGTGTGGGCTCTCTGGTCAAGCTGGGCAAGGAGCTGTAACCTGACAATTGTAAGCCAAGAATAAAACCCTCGTTCCCTTAAGCTGGTTGTCATGGATTTGTCGGCAACCATGCAGAATAGCTGCAGCAGCAACTTAGGGGAGGGAGGTTCATAGTCTGAGAAGAGATTCAGCCTGTGGCAGATGGGATGGGCCGGAGCGGGAGGGGGAGATGGCTGCTCCGCTGCAGTCAAGAAGAAGCGAACAGACAGGAAGAGGGTCGATCCTCAAAGCCCACCCTTGGAGACCTACTTCCTCCAGTTAGCTCTACTCCTAAAGGTTCCACAGTCTCCCAAAACAGCGCCACCTGTTGGAGCCTGTTTGCTCACATACGGGAGCCTGTAGGGGACACTTCACATTTTTTATAACTATTTAGTGGGTATGTGTGTGTGTGTGTGTTTGCTTGTGGGTGGGCTCACCTGTGTTTGCAAAGTGTACCTACACGAGTGAATCTGAAGGCTCAAGGGTGATATCAGAAACCATTTTCCGTTGCGCTTCTACCTTACTCTTGTGGGCCTGGGTGTCTCCTTAGGGCCAGAGCTCACGGTTAGGGTTAGTCTAGTTTGCTAGCTTGCTCTGGGGTTTCCCAGGCTCCACCTTCAGGGTTAGAGGCTGGCTGCCACACTTACTCAGGATATATATATTTAAAATGGGATCTGAGGATCTGAACTCAGGTCCCTTTGCTTATGAGGCAAGGGTTTAACCACTGAGCAGTCTCTCCGGTCCCATTTTGAGTTTCTTTATCTAAAAAAAATTTGAAGAGAGAGAGAGAGAGAGAGAGAGAACAGTTGCATGTATGCATGGCATGGTGCATGGGTGAGTTTGCAGGACGACTTTCAGAAAGCAACCTCCCTCTGCCATGCGGGCTTCCAGGGACTGAACTCAGGTTGATGACCAGGTGCCTTACTCACTGAACTACCTTATTAGCCCCCATTTCAATCTTCTAGAAGCCCGAGATCTGGTCAACTCAGAGGAC
The DNA here is from genome assembly GCA_023101885.1 of Typhlomys cinereus. Lineage (NCBI taxonomy): Eukaryota > Metazoa > Chordata > Mammalia > Rodentia > Platacanthomyidae > Typhlomys > Typhlomys cinereus. Next base: position 585,014 of record JALPQD010000708.1, on the reverse strand, counting down.
CCAGATTGACCTTGTGGGGCCAGAGAGTCCTTTGTCGTGGACGACCAGCTGACGTTTTCTGAGATTCCGGTGGCCTTCCTGGAGTTGATCGACACCTGTCCTGGTGCCTCGGAGTCATGATGACGACATCGCTCAATGTCCTTGGAGGCTTTACTGACCTCAGTCGAGAATGACCAGGTACAGAGCAGGAGACACGTGTTTCTCATTATTTATCTTCTTATCCCTTCTGAGGAAGGGGATATGTGGTTTTAGCGCAGACAATGTCTTCAAAATGTGGTGCTCATATGCATGAAATCTGCATAGAATTTTCCTTTACGGATAGGAAGCAGCAGAGGGGAATCTCTCACCTAGCTCCTCCATTGGAAGCATTCTCTGAAATGAACTACAATTGTTTCTCTGGATGGTCAAGATTCACTTGCCCCTGTGGACTTTTTGTTTCCTATTTCAAGTGACAAGACCTAAGTAGAGAGATACTGCAGGGGGCGTACCACCAGACTAGAGACTCTCCAAGAGATTCATAGTTCATTGTAGATTCCCCCAGCTACCAGACGCCTTTTATCTCCTTTGGAGTCTGGAGGATTTAAGTAATAGGCCCCAAAGATTCCTCAGCCACGAGTGTCTTTAAGTTTCTGGCTAAATTTACAGGTGGGAGAGGACACACATACATACATACATATATATATTTTTGCAGCAATTTTAGAGCAAACAAATACCACCAGCATGAAACCAAGAACACTTCTGTTGAAAGAAAGCCAAAGTGAAATCGAGACATACAAATATTCTACATTCCCAAGTTGTGAGTAGGGGAGGGGGGGGAGCTAACCTTTCCACGGTTCTGTGTAAATTCCAGAAAGCTAGTCTGTCTTGACTCCATTGAAGCTTGACCTCTGTCCTGGAGGGAAAGAAATCGACTCCCAGAAATCCCTTGTCAAACGGAAGCTCTGCTCTCTGGGCTCATTTGTTTAACCCTGTGACAGGGTGAAAGTGTACACTTGGTTACGTTGGAGGTGGGCTGCAGCACGCAGGAAGACCTGGGCTCCCACGCGCTGCCTCTCTCTTGGCTGGCGGCAAGGCTGGCAGCTCGAGGCATTGTCTGGCTTTCTACCTTGGCACTAGCGAACTGTAAACTGTAGGGAAGTTTTCCCTTAATCTGCTGGCACCTCTACCCCGCAGAAATACAATGTGCAGTCTGCGGCATGCTGATCCTTTAGAAGTGAATAATTTACTCCAAGTAATTTCTCTGCTACCATGCTTTCAGGCAAATTTGCCAACTGTTGGTGAATACAGACACTCTTGTTTTGACAGTCACCAATAGCTGCGATAGCTGACACTCCCCTCCCCCTGTTCTGGAAAGAATTAGCAGCAGGGACTTGGGAAGCTCAGGTGAAGATTCTAAGTATCAGGAGAGCCCGAAGACAAATAAATGGATGTCTCCCGTCTTGCTGCTTTTGGGTGAGTGGACCAAGTGAGCATCGTGATTTCACTGGGGGGCTTGTTAGAACTGCGAACTCGTGGGTCGCCTCAGGTCAATCGAGTCAGAATCTGTGCCTTGACAAGACGCTGCAGGAGGCAGATGATTCCTACGCATTCTTCGGTTTGAGAAACGTGGGCTCGGGGATCACCAGGTGTCCCCTTTGCCAATACTGGAATCACCTGGGTGGGGTTTAAAGTATGTTAATGTGGGGGGAGCGTCGAGGAAGAGAGGGCAGTAAGAGTGTAAGAGTCTGCAGCAGAAGTGGAGGTGCACTGCCAGACAATGTCCTCTGGTCAAGACGGAGCTGCCTCACCCCAGAACTCACTGTAATGTCCACTTCCATAGGCCTATCGACATTTCACCATGGAAGGGGGAAGATCTTAAGATTTCTGAGAGATCTCCCTGAGAGACTATTTAAGGGTAATGCCAGATGGGAGAAGGGGGATGGTTTACTCACTGATAGGGCATCCATGCCCAGCAAGTATTCAGGCACCTGCCAGTACTGACATTTCCTATGAAACCCAGTGGGCCACACATGCAAAAAGGCATGAAGTTAGGAGAGAGATTTGATGGCAAGGAGAAAGTATAAAGTGGGGAAAGGAGAAAAGATATGAATAGGTAGTGAGAGGCAAAAACATACAAAATCATTATAGTTATGAATGAAAGTGTCAAAGAATTAAAAAAAAACCTACTTAGATATCCTAATGCCCAGGCTTACCCATGCTGAACATTGGCTCCCAGATGGCAGCAAGCTCAGAACCATCATGTCCCTCCTATCCCAATGGACACTGGGCAATATCTATAGGCAGTTTCGATGGTCTCGGTTGTAAGGGTGCCACTGCGATCTGGAGGAGAGAAACCAGGATGCCTCATGGACCCTTGACACAGGACAGGACGTCACACAGAGAACCACCTGAACCAAATGCCAACGGTGTTAACGTCAAGAAACTATGTTCTAGAATAATTCAGTGAGACGGGCTGGAGGCGGGAGTCAGTAGCCACGTATTTCTGTAATATTTCCCAAGGGGAGTCTGTGATAGTTCATCTTGGGTGTCAACCTGACCACACCTGGCATTAACTAAGATCAGCTGAGACCATCTGAAGAGATTATCTGGATCAAAACATTTGCAATACAAAGACCAGCCTTAGATTCCATTGGAACCTCCCTACATCTCATTGGAACCTCCCAGTAGCGGACCAGATAAAAGGAGCCACAGAACAGAAGACTGAGAAGAAGAAGAGAGTCTCTCCAGGAATCCTCCAGCCTTCAGCCGTCACCCACTAGCTTACTGGATGTTTGTAGTGACTTAGCCTGACTCCAGCTTCAGCCACCAGCCCTGTCGCCTCCACCATGAAAGACCGTATCTCCCCTCTGGACCCCTAAGGTGAATAAACTACCTTTTTACTCTTATTTAACTTTGGGCGTTCTCTCACACAATAGTTAAGAGTAACCATTACAGAGTCCATTGTACAAAGGCCATTGGTGGGAGACTCTGAATGGGGGGGTTTACAACAGGGAGACGGGGGTTTGGGGGATGCAGAAAGACTTGAGGGGAGGCAGCAAGCTCAGAGCCTAAAGTAATTTGAATTGCTGTGCATGTCCCATATTCTCAGTTGTGGGGAAGGAGAGCTGAGAGATGGAAATATAATCAGCAACTTGGCCCTTAAAGAAGCAGGTACTGAAAGATACTTGAGACCTTGCAGAGAAGGAAAGAGCTCCTATTATATGGTCTTCTTCAGTGACTGCTTTGTAGTGATGTGTGTGTGTGTGTGTTTGTGAGAGAGAGAGAGAGTATATGTATATGCATATAATTGTATGTGCATATGGAGGTTCAGGCATGAGATGGAGAATCATCCATGATTGTTCTTCCACGTTTTTTGTTATGAGTTTAGGTCTGTAATTAAACGCCTTTATGGCTTGTCTGACTAACCGCCTTTGTCTGGGGAATCCCCAGGTTCTGCCTTCCAGTGGGAGAGAGCCAAAGGAGGAGGAACTTAAATATTACCCAGATTAATTCGTTTTTTTTTTTTATTAAGGCTGGATTTGCAACAATTTCTGATATGACCCCAAACAGATTTGTGCCATTTCATATTATGTGTTTATGTAAAACAACATTCTCAGCATTGGATTCTTATTTATGTTTATTCTCTTAGAGCTTCATACATGAATGCAATAAATTTATGCCTTTTTCTTACCTCTTATTGTACAATCCCCCTTCCTTCTCCCACTACAAACCTTTGGACCCTTCGCTTTCACATCCTTTCTACTGTCGGGTAGCCCACTGCACTGCATCGAGGTTGCTTTTAATGGTATGTGCTTGAGTAATTGCTGGGGCGTGGATTGTATGTCAATGGGTATATCATTGAGGAGGGCATCTTCCTTGCTTTTTGTTAGCACCACCCTTCAATAAGCTCAAAAGGGTTTGAAACCCCTTGAGATTTTTGCCCCTCCATGCTGAACCGTTGATTGGTTGGGTCTTATGTGAGTTCATGGGTGCAACAGACCTGTCATTCAGAAGCTACTGTCTGTCACCACTTCTTCCCCCTTGAGGCTTTGCAGTTTTACCGCCCCCTCTCCCATGATGTTCCTTGAACATGGAGGTGGACGGTGAACTTAAACACTGTCAGATTTAAGTACTGACAGCTACAAGGTTTGAGTCTCAGTCACTTCTGAAAGATGTTGTTGAAGATCTCCATCCTGAAGTATCAAACATTCAGCCAGGATTTGATTCTTCATGTAAAAATGAAACAACACAGTCAATGCCTCTCAGATTTAGAGCTGGGCTCTGATTTATCCTGCCATAAGCAAGACACTGTCTCACTCCAGAAGGTGAATGGAATGGAATGAGATGCTAACTTGGACCCTGTTGTCTTTGCTGGGACTTATGGCTGTTCCTTCTTTGAGCTAACTCCACCCCCCACACACACCTTGAGATGAATGAGAACCTCCTTTGCTATCATTCTACCAATAAAAGCCTATTAACTGAGCATACCCCAGCCTGTGAGTTTCTCCAATAAAACAGAACCCAAGAGCACCCTATGAGTTTGGATGACCAGATGGATAATCAAACAAGCCCTCATTCCCTGCAATCATTTCTTTTCTTTGACTCGAGGTCACATGTAAAAGCACTCCCATGGGGGAGTAAGACGAGCATCGGAAACTCAAGGAACAAACCACGCTGAGCTCCAACTTATGACTTTACTTCTGCCGTGTGCCCTGCTGATCTATCACGTGCCATCCGAAGACATACATGGATGTTTTTGTAACAGCAAACAATAATCCCTATTCTATCAGACCCAATGTTTTCGTAACCATCTGGCCATCCATTGTCCCAGTTCCATTGACACACAAAAGTCACTGTCACGTCTCAGAGATTTTTTAACCAAGGAAAGCTTTCAAACATGTCCCCAACACACCATCCTATTTTATGTCCTCTGTCTATTGGCAGCGCTGCGTTGCCTCTGTTGGAATTCCGTGGGGACTCCTTGCTCCTTAATTTTGTTTTTCTTGTTGACCCAATGTGCTTGTGACTTTCAGTATCGAAGTCTTCGGTTTATTTTATGGAGGGCTGTAAATGTTATGCATCTAAGGAGGCACGCTTGCATTAAAAAAAAAAATAGACACTCATTCTGCTGTGCATCCAGAAAGGAGAAATTGCTGCAAGCTGCAGGAGAGATAGTTCGTCTCCTATATCCCAGAGAGTCAGAGGCAGCGGAGGGCTGTGCTATGAGGGGAGGGCCATACTAGCATATGCTCATGAATAATGAATCTGACATTATGGCTATGCAAATGGAACACAGCAAGCTTGAAGCTAAAATGCGGTTTCATCCTTTATTCACGGCCTCTTGTGCTCCGCACCTGGATAGCGTGCTGGCGAGGGATGTGGGGGGATTTGGCAATCTGTTTGCTGCACTTTGGATGGAGGAGGCTTGCGGGAAGGAGCCAGCTATCCGGGCTGGGGTGTTTCCATCGCAGACTCCAAAGGTGAAAGGAGGCGAATGGAATCCTACAGGGAAGGCACGCTTGCTTGCTGCAAGCGTGGACAAGTGTCCAGGGCTCATTAACGCCAGGAGTGACGGTAGCTTTCAGTGCCTCGGATAAAGAACAAAGACAACCTGGATACTGGATAAACTCTGTGCTTGATGATCTTTCCATTTGAATGCTTAATATGTATAGGACAGGCATCCGTTTTGAGTTTCCCTTTTCAGAGTAAACACTGTCTCTTTTTGGAACTCAGAAACAAAATCAATAAGGTATTGCAATTCTGGAGGGACGGAGGCTTTGGGTGAGGAAGACGTGAGGATTTGTTTAGTTATGGTTCACAGGGACCACCTTTCCTTCCTGCCCCCGTGGTCTTGCTCTCAAAGAATGTATAATGGTAGAAAGATACTCCGTGATTGATTAGCATTCTGGGGTCAATCCGCAGCATACCACGGGGCCAGGGTCTGAGAAATGTCCACGCGAGCGCTTTAGGAAAGCAGATGACTGTGACTTGTTTTTGCAAGCCCCAAGGAGAAACATTTCATATTTCCTTTCCGGTGGACAGTTATTTTCCTGATGCTGACAGTCGGGAGAATCTTCCTTGCATTGCAAACAAATGTGAATTGATCTCAATATAATAATATGAAAAAAAAAAAAACCCTACTGTTCATCGCTGAAGAACAGGAAACGTTGTCACCTTCATGCCAAGGACTGTGAGGGGTTTCTGCAAACTGATGCTGACTTGACCCCAAATGGAATAACCCATGTGTTACTTTTGGCTGCACGTTGATATTGAGTGGAGATTGATTCGAAGACCAGGCAGGCATCGGATGCTCCGTGGCAAGTGGCTGAGAGTGAAACTCAGGTCAAGCGCTCAGCTGCCGTTAAGCCCACCTGGGGGGTCTTGTGTCTTAATCCAATTAATTATGTACTTGTTACTCAGCAAAAATACCTGGCAAAGCAGCAGAGGCAAGGAAGGGTTTGCTTTGGTGGACAGCTCCAGGGCCTCATTCATGAGGGGTGGAGTGGATGGGAGTTGTGGTGGTCAGGCAGTTTTAGAATAGCCATGCTGGGAGATCTTTGAAGGTTCTGAAGGTCAGAGTTGGGGTTACCCTGAAGGAGCACACTGCATTTTAACCCTCCACAGAGATAAGATCACCAACTTCCCCCAGCGCACAGCAGTGGCAGGAGCCGGAGGCAGCGGGTTTCGTTGTATGTGAAGAGGAAGCAGAGAGGGTCGAATAGCATTTTAAAGGCTTCAGTTGGCAGGATCTGTCCACTCTGTCCTGACTCCCGGACCCGACCCGGTGGGAAGCTGGGAAATCTCTCCCAGCCCATGAGCCCGAATAAACCTTCGGCTTTAGGCGGCTTCTTTCACATGATTCTATCTTGAGGATGTAAAGGCAGCTGATAGAGTTGGGGAAGGTGCTTAGATCTGGGATCTGCTCTATGGCCTGGTCAAGCCAGGCACGACTTGGTGTGTTATGAGACCCACGCCCCTCATCTGGATGCATAGGCATCCCTTCGTAACAGAGTGATGTTACCTAAAAGTGCCCTGTGAGTTGGTTCTGGACCCTGGTTCCATGAGCTCACATGAACGTGTTTCCTCCACTATCCTAGACTTTAAAAAGATAATTTTTTTTAAAAAGTTTTCACTCAGACTTGAGTCCAACAAATGACGTAGCTTCCCTGTTTGTCCCTAATAAATTAAGATTTTTTTTTCCCGAAACTGAGAACAGCATAACTTTGGCTTCTTATTATACCAGTTTCCTAGGATAGGGTGGGGGTAGATTTCAGGTCTATGTAGAATTCTCTTTCTCTCCTTCCTTTATTTTCTTTTTTGAGGATGAATGAATTGTATAGATAAGCCCACACACATCAATGTGGAGCCTATGAAAAGAGTCCCAAGCATAAGAGAGCAACGCTCCTGGAGGCAAAGGAAGGACACGCTTGAAAGAAAAAAAAAAAGATTTACCACAGGAAGCGAAAGTAATTTATCGCAGCATCTGTTTGTCCTTTCAATAAAATTCAATTAAGCCAGATTCTATGAAACGCGAGATTAGAAATGAGATAAGACATTAAAAAGTCAGAGGAAACTGGCTTTCTGGAAGCCCAGACTTGGAAAAAGAGGTCATTGAAAATCGAGAGGGATGGGTCCAGTTTTAATCTTCTGCATGTGGAGATCCAGTTTTGCCAGCACCATTTGTTGAAGATGCTGTTCTTTTTCCATTGGATTTTTTGGCCTCCTTTGTCAAAGATCAAATGGCTGTAATTGTGTGGGCTTATGTCTGGATCTTCAACCCTTATCCACTGATCTGTGTATCTGTTTTGCAGCCAATACCAAGCAGTTTTTATTACTATGGATTTGTAGTATAGACTAAGGTTTGGTATGGTGATACCTCCAGCAGTGTTTTTGTTACTCAGGATTGTTTTTGCTATCCTGGGCCTTTTGTGCCTCCATATGAATTTTGAGATTGTTTGCTGAATCATCTTGTTGGCCCCTGGAGAAAGGGCTGAGATGCCTCCAGGTGCTAAACAGAGAGTGTGAGGTTGCTGGGGATGACGGAAAGCAGAGCGGTGGCTGGAAGTCTCCTCCAGGGGACCAAAGACCCACAGGAAAGAAGACGCATCCATCCGACCCCAGAAACCCCAGACCTCCACCTTGGGGGGAGCAGACAGGTAGCAGAGGATGTGTGGGTACCATGCACACTTCCCCTAAAAAGACAGGTGCTCACCGGGAGAGTGACGGATATCAATGACAAAGCTCACTCAAAGCTTTGAGTTCTAGTAGCTTCTGAATTTGAAGGGTGTTTTTTTTGTTTCCTTTTTATCATTATTTTAAAATATTTTATTTTTATTCACATTAGAGAAAGAGAGAGAATTGTACAAATGCATACCATGGTGCTCGTAGGAAGTCTTTTTGCCATTTTTTAATGGGCGTATATTTATTCCATGTTTGTGTATGTTTTCTATGTATTTACACTGAGTTTCGTAAAGAGGTTTCTATTCTGGACTTTGGCCAGATTTAACTCTGATCCCCCCCCCTTCCTCCTCTCTGAATAGAAACCACCAATGCAGTGATGTCAGATCCTATCTGCATAGTTCAAGCGAATGAGGTTTGGACTCAGTAAGGGTTAAACTTGGCTACAGACTCTGTTACTGGGCCAAAGTCATGCTGTGTGACAGGGTGATAACGCATTTAATGAGTCATGGAATATTCTAGTTTAGGAGTTCAGAAATGGTAAATAGTTAGCATGAGTGTTTTCTGCCCGTGGCAGACATTGCTAATTTAGTGTAAGTCTCTCTTGATGAGATGCTGCTTCGGACTCCTGCATTTGCCGCCAGAGCGCCAAGCAGCCTCTGTCCGTTCTGCACACTGGGGTCCAAGATGCCCTTACTGACTCAGCTCAGCTCAGCACTACCTGAAAAGTTATGAACTCTCAGGAGGACAAGGTCACTTCAAGGTCGCAACTTGATTTAGAAAAAGAGCCAGAACTTTGGGCTGGATCTCTTTGAATCCTCGATCAAGTGATCTTTGAAATACATATACGATGGGCTGGAGAGATTGCTCAGAGGTTAAAACTCGCTTTGAAGCAGAAGGTCCTGAGTTCGGATCTCAGATGCCATGTAAAAATGCCAGGCAGAAGCAGTGGAAGCCTCCACTTCTGGTCCTGGTGGGTGAAGCCTGGGAAATCCCAGAGCGAAGCAAGAAGGAGGTAGAAACATTCCAGGATGATTCCCAGAGTCACCCTTAGTCCTCCACAGGGATACAGAGGGCTCTCTGACACACACACACACACACACACACACACACACACACACACACTAAATTAAAAATGAAATACATACAATGAGTCAAAATCGGAAGAAATGCAAAGATTTCAAAGTTATATTTTAGCATTTATTTTCATGGGTATGTGCATCCCTTTGTAATTTGAGTTTGGCGAATGCTTGTGTAAGGGTACATTTGTGAGTGTGTGTGGTGTGTATGTGTGTTGTGTCTCTGTGTGGTGTATGTGTGCATGCATGCTGTATATGAATGAATGTGTATGTACATGTATGTGTGTAAGTGGTATATGTGTGTGAGTGTGTATTGTACATGTTATGCATGTCTGTGTGTCATATGTGTACAAATTACATACCTGTGTGAGTATGTGTATATGTGTGTATGTGTGTACATGTTGTGCCTATGTATGTGAGTATGCATGGTGTATATGTGTATGTAAACATGTATATATGTGTGTATATGTTGTACATATATGTGTGAGTATACATGGTGTATATGTGTGTATATACATGCATATGTGTGTGAATGTGCGTGTGTATGTTGTACATATGTATGGGAGTATGCATGGCATATGTGGATGTGCACATGCATATGTGTGTGTACATGTCGTACATATGTATGTGAGTATGCATGGTGTATATGTGTATGTATACATGCATATGTGTGTGAATGTGCGTGTACATGTTGTACATATGTATGTGAGTATGCATGGTGTATATGTGTATGTATACATGCATGTGTGTACATGTTGTACATATGTATGTGAGTATGCATGGTGTATATGTGTATGTATACATGCATATGTGTGTGAATGTGCGTGTACATGTTGTACATATGTATGTGAGTATGCATGGTGTATATGTGTATGTATACATGCATGTGTGTACATGTCGTACATATGTATGTGAGTATGCATGGTGTATATGTGTATGTATACATGCATATGTGTGTGAATGTGCGTGTACATGTTGTACATATGTATGTGAGTATGCATGGTATATATGTGTATGTAAACATGCATATGTGTGTGAATGTGTGTGTACATGTTGTACATATGTATGGGAGTATGCATGGCATATGTGGATGTGCACATGCATATGTGTGTGTACATGTTGTACATATGTATATGAGTATATATGGTGTATATGTGTATGTATACATGTATGTGTGTACATGTTGTACATATGTATGTGAGTATGCATGGTGTATATGTGTATGTATACATGTATATATGTGTGTATATGTTATACATATGTATGTGAGTATGCATGGTGTATATGTGTATGTATATGTGCATATGTGTGTGAATGTGTGTGTACATGTACGTATGTATGTGAGTACGCATGGTGAATATGCGTATGTAAACATGTATATGTGTGTGTATATGTTGTACATATGTATATAAGTACATGGTGTATATGTGTATGTATATGTGCATATGTGTGTGAATGTGTGTGTACATGTTGTACATATGTATGTGAGTATGCATGGTGTATATGTGTATGTAAACATGTATATATGTGTGTGTACATGTTGTACGTATGTATGTGAGTATACATGGTGAATATGTGTATGTATATGTGCATATGTGTGTGAATGTGCGTGTACATGTTGTACGTATGTATGTGAGTATGCATGGTGTATATGTGTATGTAAACATGTATATATGTGTGTGTACATGTTGTACGTATGTATGTGAGTATACATGGTGAATATGTGTATGTATATGTGCATATGTGTGTGAATGTGCGTGTACATGTTGTACGTATGTATGTGAGTATACATGGTGTACATGTATATGTATATGTGCATATGTGTGTACATGCTGTACATATGTATGAGTACAATGCTGTATATGTGCATGTGTGTGTACATGCTGTACGTATGTATGAGTATAATGCTGTATATGTGCATGTGTGCGTACATGCTGTACGTATGTATGAGTATACATGCTGTATATGTGCATATGTGTGTACATGCTGTACATATGTATGAGTATACATGCTGTATATGTGCATGTGCACACGTATATGTGTGTGTATGTGCATTTGTGGTGTGTGACTTTGCTGCTATCACCATGGACAGAATGTTCTCTCAGATGCTCAGCCCTAGATCCAGAATTCACAAATTATTTCAAACTCAAAAACCTTACATTTTGAAAAGTTGTGCTCATTTACAAAACAACCAAAAATAAAGGGAAGGAAAAAGCCCAACCGAAGCCTTCAAGCGTCATGAGCACACACTTTCACCCGTGTCTTACCCCACATCTGTCGCTCTGACTCCTTGCGACGAGCACATTCTCTTCCTACTTCGTTCATGTCTATGGTAATTTAATTTCCGACCCCAACAGTTCACCGACTAGATAACCATATCCAATGGATACGCTATTCTGTGTGTGGGTGTGGAGGTCAGAGGTTAACATCACAAGTCTTCCTCAGTCTCTTAATCTTTTTTTTTTTTTTTAAACAAGGCCAGGAATCACCAAGTGGTAGAAACTGACTGGCCAGAGAGCCGCAGGACTGGGGTCTCTGCCTCCCCAGTTCTAGGGTGACAAGCAGGTACCACCATGCCCAGTGTTTCATTGTGGTCATTATGTGGTGCATGGGATGGAACTCAGGTGCTCAAACCTGGCAGGCCCACACTTCGCCCAGGAGCCATCTCCCCACCCTGCCTGCTATTTTATTCCATGGGCTCCCCACTCCAGCCACCCTGGCCCTTGAATCCCTTGCACATTCCTTGCTAACATTCCTTGTCCATCCAAGCCCCTGTCGTGATACCTTTGTCTCCTAACTGCTGTCTGCTTAGACACTCACTGGCCTTAGATAGCATTATCCACTTGCATGACTTCACCTTAAGCCTACATTGGGGGATCCTCAGATACCCCTGTCTAGCCATGGCTTCCCTCCTGAGCCCCCAGTTCACTGACTGGAGAGTTTGCTGCATAGTATACTTGGAAACTTAGAACTCAGTTTGTCTCACAGTGGAGAGCTCATCTTCCCCCATGAGACCAAGAATACCAATGTGTGTGTGTGTGTGTGTATTTGTGGTGTATTTATGCATATATGTGTGAGTGTGTATGCACATATGTGTACGTGTGTCAAGCATATTGTGTGGCGTGCACCTGGTCTCCCCTTGCAGTATCATCTTTTCTATATGAGCCAAAAACACCTCCCAGAATAAGACTAATATCCCCTCTTTCTCTGCTCCTCCCTTCTAGACCTGATGTTTTATTTCCTCAGAAGAGGAGTCCTTCGTGAGACAGGCTCGTGTAGTCCTGAGTGGCCTTGCCTTGCTCTGTGGCTGAGGGGTCCCCAAGAAGAGCTTCTGACCCTCTTACCTCCGTCTCTCAAATGCTGCGATTAAAGGTGCTCTCCACCAAGTCCGGTGTTCAAAAAGATTCTCAGCTCGGACCACGGTCTCCTGTTGCTTGGATGTTTTAAGTGTATATAGCTGGTCCCACACCTAGGAATCCTTCCTTCAATTCGGTTTGTGTTTGGTTAGCTTATAACTCGACTTTCCTTTTAGAATTTATTTATTGTGTGCATGTGTGCGTGTGTGTGTGTGTATTTCTTTCACTTTTGGACCCTCCACACTTTGCTTGCCTACAGTACCACCTGCAGCCTATACCCTGCCTCACAGACCCCACATGCCCGTTAGCTTCTGCCCACCCACCTTTCCCCACAATGCTGCTATTCTGATCCCTCATCTGTAACGGACCATCCGCCTCTGCCGGAAGCCCTGAGTCCTTGCCACGGAGCTGCACTGCCTGGAATTCTCTCCGCTGCCTGTTGTTCTTGAGGGAAAGAAGGGAGTTGCACGCAGTGAGGTTGCGATGCTCATTAACTAGAAGTTGAATTCTGCATCTGTCGCCCTCCGGGGACTCCAGAGACCAGCGGATGGGTCTGAGAGAGATGAACAGTATGTGCTGAGCGGGTGGGTATTGGGGCTGAAGTTCTGGCAATCCGAGTTTCAGGCTGAATTGAAGTAACTTTCACCCTGCGTCGTCCATTATGCATTGTATGAGTTCCCCAAATTAGCTTCTTCCGAATTGTCTCCCCCAGGCTTTTGCAGTAGGGGCAGCTGCCTCTGGGCCTCTGGGAATCTTTAGAATACAGTCAAGGGCCTCGAGGGACCAGATCTTTCTGGGGTTGGCAGGGAGACGCGGGCGCTGTTTGGAGTAAGGCTTCTGATGCTCGTCAAACTTCTATACCAGCCACCTGGTTCTTGCATAACTCAACTCTTGGTCCTCACCGCAGACCTCTGGACTACCAGTTAGATACAGGTACCAACTTGGCAACTGAAGACTGAGGCTTTGGGCATCCCTGTGAAGAGTTGTTAGCTGAGACAAGACCTGAGCAAGCCTTGAGATAATCTGACTGATGTGGGAGGTGCCAATCCACAGTGGGTGGGGCCATTCTCTGGGCAGGAGAATAAGATAGAGGGAGGTGGTGCATTAAATTGGCACATTTCAACCTACTTCGATAGACTCACAGACCGGCAAGTAAGAAACCTGTTTCTCTCTCGGCAATTCCTGTGGATATGATACAGTCGGTTCTCTCGGCTCCTGATGCTGGCATGAACTCTCTCGCCAAGCTGGACCACGAACTGTGATCAGAATCATATGTAAGAATAAACCTCTTGTTCCCCTAAAGTGTTTGGCTGTGAATTTATCAGCAACTTGTAGAGAAGGTGCAGAAATCAGAATCTTCATGTTAGCAATAATCCCTGGATATTCACACACACACACATGTGCACACACGCACACACACACGCACACACACACACACACACACACACACACACACACACACACACACACACAGAGGATCCTGAGAACCATCACTTTGAAAAGCACTCAACATCAAAGACATTTAGTGAATTGTGAACCTCTAGGCTGTACCAACATAACATGTTTCGTCACACAGCTTTCCTGCATCACCACACCTATTGTTGTTTTAAACTCTCCGTTTTCAACCCACACTGTCAGTAACTCATACGCTGCCTGTCTTTCTTTCTGGACTCTAGAAATACAAGGCAAGCCTGCAACAGAAATCAGTCAGGAAGCCTTCAAATTTTCTAGCAGAGTCATTCGAAAATTTAAAGCAGCAAGTAAAATTGATTTTAATCATATATGTGTTGATTCTGTGTTTCATCTAATCTAAGGTATCTAAAATATCACCATTTCAAAGGAAAGCCAACATGAGACTTACCTTTTACGTCTTTCTCACAGAGTTCTGAAAAGGAGAGAAGAGAGAGAAGAGAGAGGGAGAGAGGGAAGAAAGAAGAATAATGGAAGGATGAAAGAGAAGAGGGGGGAGGATAGCAAAAAGAAGAGAGAGAGAGAGAGAGAGTAAGAGAGAGAGAGAGAGAATCAAACTTCAAGGCCTGCCTTCTCTTGGTTATATACTTCCTCCAACAAGGCTCCACCATCTAAATGTTCTACAACTTTCCCAAACAACTCCGCCAGCTGGGGACCACATGTTGGAACACATGAGCTTATTTTACATTTCAGCCACAACAAAACATGCTCACAAACGCGGCTCAGCTACGCTGGGCAGCAGCTTTCCTGCGTATTGACATTAGAGGAGCGATTCAAATATGTGAGGGGCGAGTCACAACAGCACGGGGGGACGACGACGACATTCTAGGGTCACAGAGGCCGGGGGGAGGGAGGACCTGGATCTGGTTAAGTGGGAGTTTGCTGATCGTGGTAGATTTCGGGTTTTGCACGGAGTTGGTCTGGAAGCCGTGGAAGGCGCCCAGAGGAGTGAGAGGTGAGGTAGTGTAAGCTGCAGGTAGGATCGTCCTGTGTCCTCGGCGAGGTGGGCTGTGGAAGGCCGGGTGACTTCTACTGAATACCAGGTAGCTGTCAGAGGCCCCTCCCTTCAGGCGAGCACAGAGGCAGTGAGGTTGAGGTTGGGGATGGCCGAGGGGGAGGTGCCCGGCCTGGTGCATCTTTGGCCCTGGTGAGCGGAGCCGGGCTGCCCCTGCCTCACTGATGTGCTGCGGGCGACATGCCACATGGGGCACTTTATGGCCAGCCGAGTCCAACTGGCATGACGTTTTCATCCTTTTAGAATGAAAACACTAGACCCTGATTGGTCGGGTGGGAGGGTGGGGGCGTGAGAAGAGGGAAGATATTTTCCCCAGTGGTCTCCCCGCTGATAGAGGATTCCTGCTCTAGCAGTGCTCAGGGGGTCTACCACCAAAAGCACCCCAGACGAAACCCCACAGGCCACGTATGCAAGAATAAAGAATGAAAAGAGACAATAGGATGGAGACTGGCAGAGAAGAGGGAGGGATGTAGTGGGAAGGGGAGGGAAGATGGGACGGAGGATTAAAATGTGAAATTATCAGAATTTCACTGTATTCATGTATGAAGCAATGAAAGAGTAAAAGTTAAAACATACACATGGGTACACAACACATGTGAATGCACACACACATAGGAGCACACACACATACATGGACACACAACACATACGTGCACACATACATGCATATGTCTCACATTATTTCACGAGACTTTCCTTCTTTTCTTCAGGCACGTATCGGTCTGAGAGATGCAGTGCATCTCCCTGTACCAGAAGCCAAAGTGGTATGAGGAATTCCCCCCTTGGGGGCTGATTAAAATCTCTGCCTGGTGTCACCGGGCTGAAACAGAAGTTTGGCACCTTCTGCCGTCAGGTGAAACACTTCCAACCTGCCCCTTGTGGCAGCGAGCCGCGAAGCTGCGCCTGCGGGAAGGTGTTTGGAATTCAGCCCGGTCGTCAGATCGGATCTACTTGCAATCGTAGCGAGATTATGGATTCTTGACGTTTGCGTAGGTGCCCCTGGCTGCGTATGCTGAAGCTCTATATACCCTGACGATAAAATTAACCGTGGGCTGGGGGGATGGCTCGGGAGGTAGAGTGCCTGCGTCCCAGCATGAGGACCACAGTTCGATGCCCAGTGGTGACGTTAGAGAAAGCTGAGCATGCTGGCAAAGCGCTCAGGATCTCAGAGCTGGGGAGGGGGAGACAGCTGCTCTTGGGAGGGGGGAGTCACTGGCTGGTCAGCTTGGCTTATCCGAAAGTTCCAGGCCAGTCAGAGATGGTGCTGTTTGTAGTTTGCCTGCATGTTGCTGATAAATTCATGACCAAATTTGTCGAAATTCCGATCTGTGGGTGCTTTGGTGCTTTTATTTCAGCTACACAGAATGAGTTTCTTCTGCACGGGACCGCAAAGCTGTGATGGAATGTATGTATGTAGATGTATGCCTGGCATGCAGCATGAATGTAGTA